>CM077439.1:21818130-22059823 GCA_039654765.1 Mylopharyngodon piceus | reverse complement strand
ATATGATTCTTAATTGGAAAAGGGTTAAAAATTTAGATTTTACCTTTTTTTTTTTTTTTTAATTTGTCAAAGAAATTAACTGAATGAGTGAATGGGTTGCTTTACTTTTAACCCAGCGATTGAGTTGTTTTAACCCAGCGATTGGGTTGTTTTAACCCAGCGATTGAGCTGTTTTAACCCAGCGATTGGGTTGTTTTAACCCAGCGATTGGGTTGTTTTAACCCAGCGATTAGGTTGTTTTAACCCAGCAACTGAGTTGTTTTAACCTAGCGATTGGGTTGTTTTAACCCAGCGATTGAGTTGTTTTAACCCAGCGATTGAGTTGTTTTAACCCAGCAATTAGGTTGTTTTAACCCAGCGATTGAGTTGTTTTAACCCAGCGATTAGGTTGTTTTAACCCAGCGATTGAGTTGTTTTAACCCAGCGATTAGGTTGTTTTAACCTAGCGATTAGGTTGTTTTAACCCAGCGATTGAGTTGTTTTAACCCAGCGTTTGAGGTGTTTTAACCCAGCAATTGAGTTGTTTTAACCCAGCGATTTAGTTGTTTTAACCCAGCAATTAGGTTGTTTTAACCCAGCAATTGAGTTGTTTTAACCCAGCGATTAGGTTGTTTTAACCCAGCGAATGGGTTGTTTTAACCCAGCGATTGGGTTGTTTTAACTCAGCGATTACATTGTTTTAACCCAGCAATTAGGTTGTTTTAACCCAGCAATTGAGTTGTTTTAACCCAGCAATTGGGTTGTTTTACTTTTAACTCAGCGATTGGGTTGTTTTAACTCAGCGATTGAGTTGTTTTAACCCAGCGATTGGGTTGTTTTAACCCAGCGAATGGGTTGTTTTAACCCAGCGATTGAGTTGTTTTAACCCAGCGAATGGGTTGTTTTAACCCAGCGATTGGGTTGTTTTAACCCAGCGATTGAGTTGTTTTAACCCAGCGAATGGGTTGTTTTAACCCAGCGATTGAGTTGTTTTAACCCAGTGAATGGGTTGTTTTAACCCAGCGATTGAGTTGTTTTAACCCAGCGATTGGGTTGTTTTAACTCAGCGATTACATTGTTTTAACCCAGCGATTGGGTTGTTTTAACTCAGCGATTGAGTTGTTTTAACCCAGCGATTGGGTTGTTTTAACCCAGCGATTACATTGTTTTAACCCAGCAATTAGGTTGTTTTAACCCAGCAATTGGGTTGTTTTACTTTTAACTCAGCGATTGGGTTGTTTTAACCCAGCGATTGGGTTGTTTTAACCCAGTGGTTGGGTTAAATGTTTGATCAACCTGCTGGGTAGTTTTATTTAACTCAACTATTGTTTAAAAATTACTGTATTGCTTGTTTAAAATGAACCCAAAAATGTTGGAAATTAACATTTATTAATATGTTTAATAAATGAACATTTATCAATAAGTTTAATGAATAATAATTAAACAATAATCATTTATTAAATTGCTTATTAATAAGTGTTCACCTTTTGATTATTATTGTTGCCTCTAATTAAGTGTCTGATTTTTAATTTCCAACCTATTGTGGGTTCATTTTAAATAATAGTTGAGTTAAATAAAACTACCCAGCATGTTGAGCAAACATTTAACCCAACCGTTGGGTTTGTCCATTTTCAACCCAGCATTTTTTAGAGTGTAAGAATCAGAAAGCTAGCGCGCGTATGAGAGAGAGAGAGAGAGAGAGAGAGAGAGAGATGCTACAGGCTCCTCACACGCTCCTTCAGTCAGTTTTTTGAGCCTCTACAGGCTTGCAGGTAAGCTACATGACAGCCGTATGAAAAAAATCGCGAAGACAAAAAAGGGCTTCGTTTGAATTTCCTCATATCAACATCCGCTGAACGATGTAACGCGTCGCGCGCGAGTCTGACGGGCTGATGCTGATGTGGAGCTGTCCGCGGTGCTGAAACCTTCAGACCCACAGAGACATTCACCGACGTGAATGAGACCAGCGGCGGACATTCACATCCAGCCCGCGCGGAAAGGATGAGGAGGGTCTTCATGCCCACACCGCTGCTCCTGTTCAGCTGTTTCGGAGCGTCGTGGGTCTTGGCTGGTAAGTTTGCAAGATTTCATTCCATTAATACTGATGGAGCAGGACTGTTGCACATCCCTTTCATTATGACATCCGATGAGGCATTGCAAGATAGTTGTGGGCACATGTGGCTTGAAATATGAAATATGAAGCACTGCATTATTACGAATATCGTTTTGCAATATTCATTAAATCTATGCTATTGATATTTGTACTAATTTTTGATAGTTTGGCATGCAAATCTTCTGTCCTGAATAAATGTCACCGCCTAATTTAAGCTCGACACATTAATGCTGCACCATAAAGAAGCCTCCTCTAATGCAGCCGGAACCAGCAAAATAATAAATCCAAACTACAACTACATCAACTTAATGGGCTATAAATTTTTTATCTTAATGCACCATATTCACCCCTAGTAAAGAGGGAAAAGCCATGAATCAGGATGTAAACAGGCTTCTGGCAGCTCAACCATCAGTTCAATCAAGCTTTCAGAGGCTCCAGTGACAGGTTGAGCTTTCAGGAGAAAATGTGAGCGAGTTTACTTCAGGGAAAAGCATTAAACACTGAAATGAAACTGTGGCAGAGAAGACGAGAAGATGAAGAGTGAGCTGGAGAGAGAAATACGCAAAAATAACGGCCCAAGCACGTGGATGAGCAAATCAGGTCAGTATAGTAAAAATAATAATGGCTTAAAGGAATAGTTCACCCAAAAATGCACATTATGTCATGATTCACTCGCCCTCATGTCTCGTCTAAGCCAGTATATTGTTGTTTTTTCTGTGGAACACAATTTGTAGTGAATCTTTTCCTTACAACGAACAGTTCATGCATGGCTATCAAGCTCCAAAAGATGCCAAAATCACCACTGTGCAATATATAGCTGAGTCATATAGCTTTGTGTGAGATACAGCCTGAAAGCAAGTCATTATTTATATACATTGTTATATTTATATGCTCCGTTTTGCAGTCTGGCATTAACGTGGACCTTTCACCTCCTTTTCTTCCAAACACATTCCTACTCGTGTATTCTATGTTTCCATAGCAACCGAGCACAAACCTATTTCCTTATGAAGTTAAAATATCCCTTGTCCCTTACAAACACATACTCACTCTCTAGTACATCACTGGCAGCTAGAGTTTTATCTGTAGAAACTGCACTATCTTAAGAGGTTTTCTTATAAAATGAATAAAACATTGCTTGGGAAATATAACTCACCTACTGCTAATTAACTATACTGTTTCATGCCCTACGGTAAACCCACTGTAATGTGGCTAATTGCTTTATTAATTTCGTGTAAAACAGGTGCATAAACTCAAAAGCAATCCAACAGTTCAAAGCGAGGCTTTGAACAAAATTATAGTCAAAATCCTCATCACTCAAAAGCCTCATTTTGTTCCTACTTTTCCCCTTTAGTACAATCATTTTGATCTGTTTTCTAGATTGGGTCATTCTTTATTTTCAGTCTCAATTGATTTTGTAAGGAGATTAAATTAAAGCGGACCTATAATGCCCCTTTTACAAGATGTCATATAAGTCTCTGGTGTCCCCAGAATGTGTCTGTGAAGTTTCAGCTCAAAATACCCCACAGATCATTTATTATAGCTTGTCAAATTTGCCCCTATTTGGGTGTGAGCAAAAACACGCCGTTTTTGTGTGTGTCCCTTTAAATGCAAATGAGCTGCTGCTCCCGGCCCCCTTTCCAGAAGAGGGCGGAGCTTTAACAGCTCAACAACAACAAAGCTGGAGAATCTCACGCAGCCAAAATGAGGATTGTCAGTAACGGTGTTCAGCCTTACATTGTTCAAACCGGAGTCGACACTGATGGAGAGACTCAGGAAGAAGTTACAACTTTTAGGACGTTTCTGAATGGTTAGTGGATAAATTTATGTAGTTGCTGTGGAGTTGATTCAACTCATCCACTAGCATGTGCCGTCATGTTAATCTTTTGTGCAAATCCAGCGTTGAATTGACCCTCGTTTGTGAAGCAGTCCGGCGTAAAATGACGGCATGTCAACAACACTCTACTACAACAACTCTTCCTCTTCTCTAAAGCAGCCCAACATGGCCCCGCCCCCTTTGTTGTGTGTTCTCGGGGGCGGGGTTTATGTAAATTTTAGGGTTTGTGATGTCACTTACCCGGGAAGAAGCTTGTTGTAGTCCCTACCAGCCGTTTAAAGTGATTTCTGTAAAAGAAAATATCTCCCTTTGCATTGAACTTTGAGCGTCGTAACTTTGCAGATGTTGTTTATGATCAAACAGCAACATTACACACTAACTAAAGTTAAAAAAGTCAAATCATAATCAACCACCCCTTTAAACAAACTAGAACTTAGCCAAATAAAATATATAACATCATTGTATGAAGTACGGCTAATTATTCATGTTATGTTCTATTTTAACAAAAAAAAAAAAAAAAAATCAAGTGTTGTATTGCTAAAAATGTTTTGTATGAATTAAATGCAGATGTCTTTAGATAGATAAACCTACATTGTAATGATTTCTGAATCAATGTCCGAACAAATAAAGTGGTAAAGTGAATGAAATTAAGTGTACATGTTTATGTGTTTCAGCCCGTCTTCTACATCTATGTGGGATGCTTCATTTATAATTCAACAACATGTGAATGTTACTGCTCCCAGAATGCCCTGCTACAGCCTATAGAGAAGTCTATTTACTGCAAGCATCAAACTGTATGTCTAACCGAAACATACTGGACAGATGCTTCTAGCTACACAAGCTTGATTTTATGCGCCATCTTCTAAATATGTCAGAGCACAGTTCAGAAGACAAATTCATGTACACATTCGCAGCGAGGCTGCAACAGCCACTATAGCATTTGCATAAACTGCCATTTCCATGGTCATTTATCAGTTTGAAGAATCATGGTCCAAGAGAAAGTGGCACAACCGTTTAGGGAATTCTTTCTCTTTCTTTAAAGGGGACCTACTATGCCTAGTTTTGATGTTGTTTTTGGGCTGTACTAGAACAGGTTTTCATGCAGCTGTTGAGGATAAACATTTAAAATAAAATACAAAAATCTTTACATCTTCAAATGTTCACAGATAGTTCGCAAAAAGATTAAAACAATGACAGGAAAAAATGCATAGCTTCATTTTGGTGTTTCAGAGATCCCATGCATAAAACATGAACGCAATCAATTTTCACATACTAAGATTCTCTGCTCACTGTAGCAATGCACTGCAACCAGTTTTGTTAATGACATGCACTCTAAAAAACACTGAGTTAAAAACAACCCAAGGGCTGGGTAAATATAGGACAGAACACACGTTGGGTTAATTTTACCCAGCAAATTGGGTTGTTTATTTAACCCAGCATAATGGTTTGATTCATTTTTACTATAATACCAGCTTTTTTCTTTTTCTTTTTTTTTTTACTTCATACATGAATTAATGTTTACGGATTAACTTAAATCCTCTAAACTTTTTTAAATACTCCACACAACCACTGGTTTGCATGATAATTCCTTTATTTTCAATCATATTTTATATTGTTTTTAATACATATTGACTACATTTAAGCTCGTTTAACAAATATTAGAAACAAAAATTAAACATTTAGAAGTAATTTAAGTGTAATGGACCAGTCTCTGTTGTCCTGTTTCCACCGTGACGGCGCTGGATCTCGTGCCGGAGATGACTCGCGTTCGGCGGGGGAACTGATAACTTCAGACCGCCGCCTGCGTTTCACTCGTAGCCGAAAAATGCTGTGAAGGCGTTTCCATCACGGGAAAAGTCCGACGCGACACGCGTTTAGGTGACTCACATCGTGCCCCTGTATGTTGCTTTGCATAAAATTAAATGATATACAGAACAATAACAGATTTTTAGATAAATAAAACGTACACAAACCTGTATTTAACTGAAGACATGCACCAATTTGACGGAGCTGCACTGCTGTCTCCTGAAGAGGGCGCTAAAGGCCTGCGATAAATAACTCAACCCCTGGGTTATTACTCCTGATCCAGGATCTGGTTAACACAAAAACTACCCAAACACAAAAAAATAACCCAAACAAATGACCCAAAAGGCTCAACCCAGGACTTGGGTAGAAAAAAATAACCTACGATTTTTTAAACATGTCTGCATAAAAATTTTATCTGGGTCGCCATAAGTTCTACTGGTGGGTGAGATTCTCACACGTCATCCCTCCAAACAGCTTCATAACCACGTCTACTTATACTTCTAGAAATAGAGTTTTAATCCAGTGTGTGTGAAATAGTGTAAACAGTGTAGGTGGAGAAGAGGAAGAACAGCGCCTGCGCTCTCACATTCGCTCATTCAACAAACCTGAGAACACTTGAACACTGAACACACAAAAACACTTTATATTACAGGTCAACATGAAGCAAAAGAGAACTGGGGCTCATATGAGAACTGAAAGAGCTATAAAATATCTAAAGATTAAAGCTTAAAGATGGTAAAAAGTAAAAGGAGTAAACTTTGATGTCAAATTTGGAGAAGGTGTGTGTAACTGTAAGTTGAGCTCACTTCTGCTATCGTGACCGGTCAAAAAAGAAAGATGATTTGAATGAAGCAACTGGATTCCTTCTCTTCTTCTTAGACAGTCTGGCTGCTCCGGTGAACGTGTCCATCAGAGATCTGAAGGGCAGCTCAGCTGTGGTGACATGGGACACCCCGGACGGAGAGCCAGTCATCGGCTTTGCCATCACACAACAGGTAATCACAACATGAGACAGAGAGAGAGAGAGAGAGGAAAGGTCACATACTCAGCGCTCTATATTCACCACGCATGTTCATTAGTATAAAGCATCTCACAAAAGAGAAAGCATTTGGTTAAATACTAGTTTTATCCATCCATAACAGAAAAAAGATGTTCGCATGCTGCGCTTAATCCAAGAAGTGAACACTACCACGCAGAGCTGTGCATTGTGGGATCTGGAGGCAGATACGGACTACATTGTGCATGTTCAGTCTATCAGTATAAGCGGACCGAGTCCCCTCAGTGAACCGCTGCATTTCAAAACCCCGAAAGAAGCAGAAACACAGGCCTCTAAGAGCAAAGGTACTGACACAAACACACATCACAGTCTGAAATACATATAAATGCACAGCACAGCTTTTTCAGTATGAATTACTAATGAGAATGTTGTCATATAGCATCTGGGATATTTCTAAAACCATTAGATGTTATTAATAATCACCACTAATAATGCATTATATTCTTGACAGACGAAGTGACCATGGAGGAAGTTGGTCAGAACGCACAACTCAGGGCGGGAGAGCTCATCATCATTGTGGTGGTTCTGATCATGTGGGCAGGTGAGCACTGGACCATCATTACATCACTCAAACCCTGCTTCAATACACTTTCATAAAGGCTGGAATACACCACACAACTTTCCCCTCCAATTTACAGTCTGGAGGAGTCGACGATAGTTGCCAAAAATCAGAGGCAGATATTGGGCAATTGGTGGTGATGGATTTTGTGTAGTGTGTGATGGACACAGACTCTGATATTATTTTTAGTTCCAGACAATCCACATTATTTTGCAACACGGAAGTAATTTCTGTGAATGTGCGAGACGTCTGATTCATTAGTAGAAGAATAACAAAGTGCAGTAAACAGTCAAACTATTTGCGCTACAAACCAGTGTTTATGATTATGATAATACATTAAACAGACTGTCTATTTACACCAAGTGCAAATACCTGCTTTGTTGGCAGAAGCTATTTACACTAACTCCGCCCAACATTACCTGATTGAAATCTGTGGCGTAGAGAATATTAAGCTTATTATTTAGCTTTAAGTTCGAATCCACATTTTACTGAACTCATTCTTCTCCCTTTTCCCATCGCATATCAGCTTGGAGTGGCGTTTATTTTAAATAAAAAATTAAGAAAATATTCGAAAAGTGGAAATAAAGTGCCTGCGGTATGTAATAGTGGGAATAAAGTGTTTAACATGTAAGGTTAGCAGGAGCAGATGTAGGGGAGGTAACGTCCCAATAAGGCGGCATCAATTTATAATTTTAATAAATATAATCATATACACTGAATATGTTATTATTGCATACTGTTTTATAATGTACTACAATATACTGAGGTGTAAATAGCATCTGCCACAATTTGCATTAACAACTATTTACACTTAGTACAAAGAAAATACTTTTTATTGCTCTTTACACTTTGTGTAAATTTAGTGCAAACAGCATCTGCATTCAGTGTAAATAACATGGTAAATAATATGATAACAAATACCAGTTTGCAATATCAAGCAGCATAACTGACTGTTTTTGTACAGGTAGGCCTAAAATAACTGAAGCAGACGACTCCGGAAGTTTTGCACATTACAAACGGCAACGCCGCTCTTCCGTTAAAAATAAGGTGAATACGTACATGTCATTTTTGTCTCTTTCAGGTGTGATCGCGCTCTTCTGCCGCCAGTACGACATCATCAAAGACAACGAGCCAAACAATAACAAGGACAAAGCCAAGAACTCGTCAGAATGCAGTACCCCTGAGCATCCATCGGGGGGCCTGCTGCGCAGTAAGGTATAACCACGACCCTATGAGAGTCCAGACCACACTAGGCAGGTGAATCATCCGGAATTGTAACTCCAACCAAACTCCATCAACATTTCAGTTCATGTCTAAAAAAAGACGATATAAGCATCATTTTCTCTGTGAACATCAGTACATAAATATTTCATAGGATTATAAATATGCACTTACCATAATGCATTTTGGTAACAACTTATTTCGATAGTCCATTCTACTAACCACACTGCCTGGCCAAAAAAAAAAAAAGAAAGAAAAAAAAAGTTTTGGATTTAAACAGGCAAATGTGGCCATATACCTTCACCTCTTTCATTTTTCATTTACTCCACCATGTTCTGTGTTGAGCGCTCGAATCCTCTCACTAACGTTAGACATCTGCTTCCATCTCCACAGTTCACCGAGAACAACAACAATAACCGAACGCCATCTGTAAACATTATCAAAGTGTGACGGGAATCGTTTTCACTTCAAAGGATTCCGCTTTTACCACATGGCTGCAGAACGGCCATATGTGCTCCTCCGCAAAACAGGAAGCAGGAATTTTGGAAGTTTCCTGATGACAGCTGGAATAATCCACAGCGAGCGTCTGAAAGAGAGGCCAGAAAGGTGAATTTTCACACAGACCTGCTCTGGCTCCAGCAGTTTGGAGATAAGAACAAATCTGTGGCTGTTCGGGGACAGGAGAAAACCCTCTGAAAGAAGTGCAGGGGGAAAGACTCTTCTCCACACCCATTCAGAACACTTCTCTTTTAAACTTGAACACTCTTGAGCCTTTATCTGGTTTTCTCTTTAACCCTTTTCAAATGGCATGATCCACATTCCTCTATTCAATGGTGATGAAGGCTTTTATAATGAAGTAAATCTGTAGTAAGAACCAAATGGAGGACATACACTGGGGTTCAAATGTCTGAAACCACATCTGGGATTTAAAATACCAGATAATCCTGGAAATAAATAAAGTTTGGGGATTTTGTAATATTTCAGACAAAGAACAGCTATAATGAAGCGAATGAGAAATGTTTAAGATTCTGAACAATTTCTAGACAAATTTGTGATATTAATCATGCAACTATTTGTAGAGAGTCAGATTTTGCTTCCACTGAATCTCAAGATCAGTGTTGTTATTGCTAACTAAAGATACTACAAATTATTTCTGGTACTTGAAATAAAGTTGGAATAAAATATAAATATTAGATGCATGCTTAAAAACTTAGACGAAACTAATTGAAATAATTAATTTAAAGTACTAAAATGAACTAAAACTGAAACTAAAAAACTAATAAAAATGACAAAAGCGCATAACAAATTTAAAATTTCTTAACAGAATATAGTAAATATTATAATAGTGTGTAATAATACTAAAATAACACTGCTCAAAATTCTCAAATCATGCTGGAGAACATGGAATTTAATAAATAAACAAATAAATAAAGAAGAAAATGTAAGCATTTTACTAATGGTTTCAGACTTTTTGGACCTCACTGTATAAGATCAGATTTGACAGCGAGTGATCAGAGTCCTGAATATGGATGTTTCACATCAAGATCCTTCAAGGCTTCATCAAGCGCTTCTTTTCCCAAACATGTTTATTCAAATCGCTTGTTCCCTCCCTGGGAGAGAAGTGTTCAAACAGAGAATAAGTGGCTTATTTTGGACTGGTTCAAAAGAGTTGACAAAGAGATGAAAGAATATTGTGGAATAATTTTACTGACAGCTCTCATTTCAGCATACTGAAGCGGCTTTTACTTCTATCGATTGTGTTCTTGTTTACACCTGCAGAGATACTTGACAAACAAAACAGATATATACTAAACCAGCAGTGCTGGGGAAGATACTTTAAGACACTCGTCATTTAAGAAAGGTGAGATTCATCAAAGCTACTCTGAAAAATGTACGCTGAAGCTTTTTAAGCTTAAAATGAATAATTAATAATAAAATAAATAATCAGATCTGTATTTGTTCTGGCACAAAATAAGGGGATTTAAATTAATAAACACTCTCAATTAGAGTGACTTAATTAAACATGAACAGATAAATTTACACTAAATACAACAACAAACTAGAAAACACTCATTTATATAGCCAAGTTAAAATTTTAGTAACATTTAACAAAATATTTCACTATTAAAGAAGCACTTAAAATGTCATGCAGATAAAGGGACTCACATGAGTGAGTTGTTTTTTTAATCTGAAATAATTCACTAAATTAATTCACTAAATACACTCCAGTGTTAGGAAAGTGTGTTTGATTATCACCTCGGTGGGTGATATAATGTGACATAAAAACCAATATAGTGGTTTTGTTATACTGCCTTGCTACTTGTTGTACAAATAGCTTGTTTTTGGAAAAACTACACTATTGAAACCAGCTGAGCTACTGTCATGGTACTGAAAAAGATTCACTGACAAAAACGTACCCCTTTACTGCTAAATATCATACTCAGAGCTGGGTAGATTACTTACTGATTACAAATTACATGACAAAATTTGTAATCAGTAATATAATCTCTTGGATTACACATTTTTGGTAACGTAATCTGACTACTTTTGGATTACATTTAGATTACTTTTGTGCTAACCCTTATTTGATGTCACATATATTGTAGGATAATCTTGTACTATTTTGACAGATACAAAGAAAAAATATATTCTGTTCACCAACAAGAGCCTTAACAGATTCTTTTTAAAGTGCAATGTGTGGACAGTTAATACTTCAAAATACTAACACTAATGTACCTGTTAGTGTTTGCTGATAGTAACACTGAATAAAACAAAATCACATCTTATGATTTTAAAACATATTTACTTAAAATTAAGTAAATTTAGAAAACAGCAACATTACAAAAACAAATATTCTTGTTGTTGTTGATTTCTGTGCACGATTCCACACCCCTCCCCCTCACCGCCGGAAAAACTCGAAGAATCACGAACGTATATAAGCGGCAGGTTTATTATGAAAAAAATATAAACATTAAAAAAATGAAAAATTAGGAGAATCAATGAATTGTGAACAACTTACTGCCATTGTGTAAATAATATGTAATCATGTAATCCATAAAAAAGTAAGTGTAGTCTGATTACGAGTATTTTAAAAAGTAGTTTACTCTAATTACAAGTACTTGATTTTTGGAATCTGATTACATAATCCAGATTACATGTAATCCATTACTACCCAGCTCTGATCATACTTTAGTTTGGTTGTGTATATTTCCTTAGGCTATATGTAGTGTTTCTTCTTTAATAAAAGGTATTGTAGTAGGGCTACGTAATTTAAACATTCTAAAGGGCCGGTTCCACATAGACCACATTTCTGCTGTTAAAAATGAAAGATGGAGATCAGTGTAATAAAAGACCCCAGCAAAGTCTAAAAATGTGTTTTAAAAAAGTTGAACTTTTGAGTGTAGCATTTTTAGAATGCTGTGTCATGCGCGAGACGTCCGTCTAGCATGTTTACATTGAAAAACTATGGAAAAATAGTACAGTGGAATGTAAAAACGTGTTCTGTGTGAATGGCCTCTTTACTTTTTCTCATTATGATGTCAGTCCTGGTTTCAGTCATTTTAAATGGCGTGAGAAAGAATTTTGTTGTGATGAATGCTATAGAACATTTTCTGTGGACTGCCAATCGGAGAACTTCTGTTTTGTGCTAATATGATGTTTCTCCAAAGGACATTCCCTGTGCTTTCTCAACGTCGTCTCTGAAGGAGACTATCCTCCTCTCTAAACAAGGGCTGAACATGCTTCACATCAGCAATAATACCACGGGGGATTCTGACCGGCCTCCAGGATTGCACTTAAACCAACAGGACCGTCAATGGTGGTCGATAACATTATGGGATTTAATGGACAGAAATCACTGTACTACGCTCTCAGTTTTACTGTGTGCTTTTACCAGACTAACCTGAACCAGTTAATTGTCATTAAATCTGATAAATGAAATTGAAAAAGTATTTTATGCTGTTACTGTCACACCTCATAAAGCTGAATATGGAATAGCAAACTTAATAACAGTTTTCAAACAAGTTTTCTGAGCACTCCCACTGTCTGCCATTGGTTGCACAAACCTATTAGCTGTAAATGGGATACTTTTAGTTGTCTCTGCATATTAAACTGGGATAGGAGAATTTATTTGAACATCTAAAAAACACACTTCAGCTTTAACACTTCAGTTTTGCCCACTTCTGGCATGCATCTAAACCCTCAGTGACCCACTGAAGCAAAAATGTTTAAAGCAATAAAATAATGACTAAATATGGTTTAAGACTACATGCAATAGCAGATCAGACTATCAAGAGTGTTAGTTTTGGCAGGAAAATTTGTGTTCCCTTTCAGTCGGTCACATTCGACATCACGTCGGAACATACAGACAAATTGGGATGTCGCCTGAGAGCCCTATCACCTTCGAGTGTAAACTAAATGAGCCAATGCACATTGGTATGCGAGGTTTGCATTGCGCGCTCCGCCCCGCAGTGTGGGTATAGAGGCGGCAGTGGGAGCAACGCACATTCAGCTTTTCGCTTCAGAGCCAAGCGGTTCAACTGTTCTGCTCTGTCTATCACTACAAGAGTGTTATACGAATGTCTGCAAGTGCTCTCCAGGAAGAAGCCTCTGCTTCTAGTGTTGGTGTGGCGGCGCTGCAGCGGTGGTCACGATCTTCCAGAGCATATTTCCTGCTGTTTAATACAGCCTAAAAGAGCTTTGAGCACACCGCAGGCTGCACTATTCCCTGCTAATTGTGCAGCGGCCATTTCACCTGTGCGCTTCAGCACTTAAGAGCGCTTTAATTTCCCTAAAAGAGCAAAACACAGGTGTTAACGTTGCGTCTTTCTAAAGATGTCATTCCTCCTGCGTTTCTGGATGCGGTCGTTTCCTGGTGCCAGATGACAGTCACGATCGTTGCCTCACGTGTCTGGGCATCAAGCACACTGAGGTTGCTTTCGTGGATGAGTCATGTACCCACTGCGGGAAGATGATTATCATGTTGTTACGGTCGAGACTCCAATACCTTAAAAGAGGTGGAGTTCCTTTACCTATACATATCTAGATCTTCTGGGTTTCAGAAGAGGGCTACTTCAGTGAATAGCCAGGCTGACCTGAGGATCACAGTGGGGCATCCTCTGTTTCCCAAGCCCTGGAGGTTGGACGATTGTTTTCCTAGTGAAATTCTTTCCGGAAGTGCATGAGGAGGTTACTAGATCCTGGACAGCACCTTTATTTGGCCAGCAGTTCTCGGCTGCCCAGAAGCAGACAAAGGCGATCAGACACATCCTGCCCCGGCGGCCCGCTGCTGCTCCCACCCTGCCGCCAGCTGCAGCTGCAGCTGCTCTGCCTGCTCGTAGCAGAGGGCATCCCTCTGCGGCTTTCTCCGCACCCGCACTGCCTCAGCAGCAGCCTCCACCTAGGCAACAGCGGGGAGCTGGCTGCAGGAAGGCGGTGCTGCCCGTCCAGGCCCCCGCCATACCAAGCGGCAAGCATAAAAGCAAGTGGCCCTGAGACGGGTGACCGACAGCTCTTCGGGAGATGGTGACCGCACCACTCACTCCCCCGGTAGAAGGAGGGCCAGATAGAAAATCTTTTGTTTCCTTTTCTTTTTGTACCCAAAATTTTAAAAAAGAGCAGTTTCCCCTATCTCTGGGTCCCAAGAGGGTGTGCGGATGACGTTGCATCACGCTATGCCTGGGCATCCTCATCCCCCTCTTTTAATCGCCAGCAGGCAGCAGGGCCCGGTTCGAGAATGCTATGCCCTTACTTTCATGTCCCGATTCTCCCTCGACACAGACCATTCCTACACTTTGCGTTTGAGGGGTGGGCATACCAGTACAGTCCTCCCCTTTGGGCTGTCACTGTCACCTCACGTCTTCACAGAGGTCACGGAAGCGGCCCTTGTTTTCCATTCGCATTCTTAACTTCCTCGATGACTGCTCATTCTGGCTCAGTCGCGAGAGCAGTTGTGCGAACACAGGGACATAGTGCTCAGTCACCTCAGCCAGCTGGGGCTTCGGGTCAACTGGGAAAAGAGCAAACTCTTCTCACGCAGAGGATCTCTTTACCTAGTATGGAGTTGAACTCTCAAGGGCAGAACAGTGGCTCCACTGATACCATTTCAGAGGCTCCTGGGGCATATGGCATCTGCAGCCAAAGTACACTATTTTGCAAAAAGTATTGGGACACTCCTCCAAATCATTGAATTCCGGTGTTCCAATCACTTCCATGGCCACAGGTGTATAAAATCAAGCACCTAGGCATGCAGACTGCTTCTACAAACATTTGTGAAAGAATGGGTCGCTCTCAGGAGCTCAGTGAATTCAAGCGTGGTACTGTGATAGGTTGCCATTCGTGAAATTTCCTCACTACTAAATATTCCACGGGCAACTGTTAGTGGTATCATAACAAAGTGGAAGCAATTGGGAACAACAGCAACTCAGCCATGAAGTGGTAGGCTTCTCCTAGTACAGGTGTCCAGGCATGGACACCATGCCTTTCACGGATGCCTCTACCACCGGCTGGGGTGCCACATACAAAGGGCATGCAGCTTCAGGTATTTGGATAGGTTCCTATCTGCATTGGCCCATCAATTTCCATGAGTTGCTTACAGTACATCTTGCGCTGGGCCGCTTCAAAACGCTGCTACGAGGCAAGCACGTACTGGTCCGTACGGACAGCACTGCGGCCATTGCGTACATCAAACATCAAGGTAGTCTACGTTCCCACCGTATGTCGCAACTCGCCCCCCATCTACTCCTATGGAGTCAGAAGCATCTGAGGTCGCTTCGTGCCATTCACATTCCGGGCCTTCTCAATCGTACAGCCGACAAGCTCTCACGACAGCCTGTGCTTCTGAGAGAGTGGAGACTCCATCCCCAGGTGCTCCAGCTGACATGGAGACACTTCGGAGCCACACAGGTAGATCTGTTTGCCTCTCCAGACACATCCCATTGCCAGTTGTTTTACTCCCTGACCAGGGGGACCCTCGGCATGGATGCACTGGCACACAGCTGGCCCCGGGACTTACGCAAATATGCGTTTCCAGTGAGCCTACTTGCACAGACACTGTGCAAAGTCAGGGAGGACGAGGAGCAGGTCCTGTTAGTTGCACCTTACTGGCCCAACCGGACCTGGTTCCCAGAACTGATGCTCCTCACGACAGCCCCTCCCTGGCGCATTCCTCTGAGGAAGGACCTACTTTCTCAGAGATGGGGCACCCGTGTTCAGATCTCTGGAACCTCCACACATGATCTCTAGAGGGGACGCAGAGGTCCTAGGTGATCTACCCCAGGTAGTGGTAGACACCATCACTTCGGCAAGAGCACCCTCTACGAGGAATGCCTTCTCACCGGGAAGACCCTTGGAGATGCCCGATCAGAGCTGTGCTTTCCGAAGGCTGTCTCTCTCCACCCTAAAAGTGTAAATTCTGCCAATAAAGACAGTGCTCTTAACTGCGCTGGCTTCCATCAAGAGGGTAAGGAACCTGTAAGCATTTTCGGTCAATGAATCATGCCTGGATATGTGGCCAAGGTTCCCACCATGCCTTTCAGGGATCAGGTGGTGAACCTGCAAGCACTGCCCTTGGAGGAGGCAGACCCAGCCCTAGCTTTGCTCTGTCCCGTTTACACTTTGCGCCTATATGTGAACTGAACACAGAGCTTCAGGACCTCAGAGCAGCTCTTCATCTGTTACGGAGGCCAGCAGAGGGAAAGAGCCAGTGTAGAGCCAGTGTCCTCCCGTGTACTCGCCTCAAGTATCCAGTAAACACTGGAGAGACTGCTCGGTGTCTCGATTGCTGCGCCATTCCCTCTATGTACCATATACGTGCGCTTATTTGGCTCTTCAGTTCAGTTCCCCGCATGGCGAGCCCTGTTGAGTTCCTCCATCGCCCTCGGCAGTCAGACATCTGACGCCAGGCCTAACACTCTTAAGTATTCCCAGTGTTCCAATCCAATAGTCTTATTGTATGGGTCAAGCGGAACAACAGTAATAGACTCTCTCCGTGTAAGCCCTGTCCTGTCTTCCACCTCAGTAGGTGCGGGGGGATCAGGCGACTTACTAGGGGCGCTGGAAGGGGCAGCAATAGTGGCGCTTTGTTAGGGATCCCAATTCCAACTGAAAGGGAACATCTCAGTTACATATGTAATCCTCGTTCCCTGAAGGAGGGAACGGAGATGTCACGTCCCGTCGCCATAGTTGCTGCACCATCGCTGAGTGTCGGGTCACCAGCTCGGCTCCTCAGCAAAAAACCTGAATGTGTGTTGCTCCCGCTTCAGGGCGGAGGCCAATTTATCAGTACGTTCCGACGTGACGTCTTCATTCCCTCCTTCAGGGAACGAGGGATACATACTTAACCGAGACATTTCCCAGCATGCATACTAACACTGTTACTGACTGTTTTGGATGTCCTATAATGTTTTACCTATTAATGTTTTTTTTCTCAATTCCCAATGTTTAGTGATGTAAAAATAGGCCAACATCCCCCTAAAAATGTAAACAATTTATTTTTATATCCAGTGGCTTTACAGAAACCCTTTTTAGGAGGAAAAATAAATAATATCAATATCAATACTTGGGTTTTGAGCTACAGCCAAACAGTAGACAATAACATAAGCAATGGCAAGGTCATGGGTTCAATTCCAAGTCCAAGCAAGAACTGATAAAACCTTGAATGAATGCAATGTAAATGTTGGGTCTCTGAGGGTTAAACAGTTTGTTGTTTAGCGCTTATTAAACATCATATAGCCTGAAACATGCATTAAAGACTACTTAGATTATAATTGTCAAAAAGTAGTGACAAAATAGTATTGACAAAATAGAAATGTACAACAGATTCTTAATTTCATAGTATTTTTATTTCTCTTATCAGCTGTCTTGATGACAATGTGCCTTTAAAAAAGCATGGTCAGTCCATCTCTAGGAATTTTGTGAAATGCCTGTTCTGCACCACTAATAGCACCAAATTGCAATCTGTTCATTTAAGCTGTCCAACAGCATTGTCAGTTTGGGGCGGGGCTACTTGTTTATCCAAGCAATGGCTGAAGTGATTGAAACTAAACAATTATGTTTGGTTTGCTAATTACGCATAACTTACATACTTCACCTTTAAAGTAATTCTGCTATTGTAATCACATAAACAGTTCCAAATTAAGGTCCTTCAGATCAGCTTTTACATCTTTAGGCCTGTATTAACTCATCTGTACAAATACATTTAGCTCAAACTTCAAGACTGACTCTAGGGCTGCCATTTGACAATCAACGATGAGAATATGGTCATGAATACAGAAACTGCTAAACATAGATAAATGGATTCTGCATTCATTGGAAATTCATTAGATATCACAGTTTAGATATGTTAGGAGATACTTTTTTGGCTCTGAAACAGCGATTCTCACAGTGTTGAACCGGTTGCTGTTCCCTTCACAGCCTCCATACCAGAACTGGGCACATTCACCACTGCTGGCGTTGAAGTGCCATTTCACTGCAAAGTTTGAGCAAGTTCCTGAATCATACTCAAGCTGGCAAATGTCTGAGCAAAAAGAAAACAAAATTTAGTTGTAAATGTGGCATTTTAGCACGTTATTCACAAACAACCCACAGTCTAACTGAACAGGGTGCTACAGTTGTGCCGTGAGTATTTGAGTTATTCTCTTGTCACTGCTGCATGCATATTGAGTTCAGTACAAATTTTGTTACTTTTTTCAATTCAATTCACATTTATTTGTATAGCGCTTTTCACGATACATATCACCCGATCATTTATCCTTAGAAGATACCATTAATTTGATTTTGTATTTAAATGGTTCTAAGTTTGTTATCGAAGAGGTTCCGGATAGTGTGTGCAATTCTCGTCCAATTCCCCCAGAAACACGGACGGCCTGGCCAGTTCGTCCATCTCCAACTTCCTCCACATGCCCCTCCAGTGAGCTTTTCCCCTGTGTCCTGCCAGACCCACAACCCTCTGCTGGGTCCAGACGGCCAAAGAGAAGGAGGAGGAAGACCAAGCCGGCCGAGTTCCCTGAGTTTTCTGCCTCCGAGCAGCCCAAGTTCCCTGAGTTTTCTGCCTCCGAGCAGCCCAAGTTTCCTGAGTTTTCTGCCCCCGTGCAGCCCAAGTTCCCTGAGTTTTCTGCCTCCGAGCAGCCCAAGTTTCCTGAGTTTTCTGCCCCCGTGCAGCCCAAGTTTCCTGAGTTTTCTGCCCCCGTGCAGCCCAAGTTCCCTGAGTTTTCTGCCTCCGAGCAACCCAAGTTCCCTGAGTTTTCTGCCCCCGTGCAGTCCAAGTTTCCTGAGTTTTCTGCCTCAGAGCAGCCTAAGATCCCTGAGTTGTCTGTCTCCGACCAGTCCAAGTTTCCTGAGTTTTCTGCCTCCGTACAACCCAAATTCCCTGAGTTTCCTGCCGGTGAGCCCGCTCCAGTTCCAGTGGGGCTTTTGGTTGAATTTGAGGGGATGAACTGGACCCCATTTCCAGGCCCCGCTCCAGCCCTCGCTGAGCCAGCAGCTCCATGCACCGCCGAGCCAACCGCTCCAGCCGCCGCCGAGCCAGCCGCTCCAGCCGCGGGCGAACAAGCCGCTCCAGCCGCCGCCGAGCCTGCCGCTCCAGCCGCCGCCGAGCCCGCTTCACCAGCCACCAGGGAATCCCCCAAGAAAATTTTTTGGGGGGGGGGCAAGTTCCCCTTGGGTGGGGAACTCCTGGGCGGGCTTTCAGGGTCGCCAGAACCTGCTAAGACTCCTGACCCGCCGTGGCCATCCCTGGCTCCAGACCCGCCGTGGCCATCCCTGGCTCCAGACCCGCCGTGGCCTTCCCAGGCTCCTGACCCGCCGTGGCCATCCCTGGCTCCAGACCCGCCGTGGCCTTCCCAGGCTCCTGACCTGCCGTGGCCATCCCTGGCTCCAGACCCGCCGTGGCCTTCCCGGGCTCCTGACCCGCCGTGGCCTTCCCGGGCTCCTGACCCGCCGTGGCCTTCCCGGGCTCCTGACCCGCCGTGGCCTGTTAAGGCCCCTGACCCGCCGTGGCCGCCCACGGCCCCTGACCCGCCATGGCCGCCCACGGTCCCTGACCCGCCATGGCTGCCTGGACCCATGGACCAGGGCGCCCACCCCCCCTCCCCGGTTGTTCCATCTACGGCGCGAGGGCGCGCCTACCGGGAGGGGGAGGTACTGTCACAGTTCCCTCGTTTCCCGGACTCCATTTCCCAGTATCCTCCTGTTCCGTGCACCTGTCTTCACTCCCGTCATCAGTCTTCCCGCCATTTCCCCGGATTCCCTGCACCTGTTGTTCCTCGTCAGCACTCCCTTTAAGTTGGACACTTTCCCTGCACTCCTTGTCAGTTCTAATGTTATTCTAAATGTGTTTGGTTGTGTTTCTTGCTCCTTGTTGATTAAATACCCTTATTGTTGTGGATTTCCGTATTCGCCTCGTCTCTACAACACCAACACATAACACTATGGCATATCTGCCAAGTGAATGTCTCTTTTACCCTCGAATATACTGGGATCATCCTGTGGAAGATTTTCAGATTATGTGGGAGAAATTTGAACAATCTTAAAACTCTGTACAGGTACATAAAAGAAAGCATCTAATTTATATATTATAAAGAAATTATTATAAATGCTTAAAACCCTACATGTAATTTAGGCATTAATGCAATATGCATTAAAGCCTTAATATATTAGTAAACACATGAAATATTTATATATTCATATATAGTATATATACACATGTATATTTACACATTCAAATGTAATAATAAAAGTTGTGGTGAATTTACCTGAGGACCCACACTCCCTAAAGCACTCTTCCTCTGTCAAGAATCGGTTTTCATTTCCGTCACAACCACCGTACCAAAAGTGCACGCATTTCTTAGTCTTCTGGCTGTAGTACCATCTGGACACATACGAGGCACACGCACGGCCAGAATCTCTCTCAAGGAAACATCGTGCTGCTGGAAACAAACAGGACACTCCACTGATTCCCTATGGCACTGAATACTGAACTATGACAGAGAAACAGCAGAAAAACAGCTTGTGCATTTTTAATGTGAGTGAGGATACATGCACACTACAGCACCAGAGATATACTGTATGCAACTTCAAAAAAGGTAGAGCAGCTATATGAAGCACGAAGATCTGGATTCAGCACCTTTAGTCTTTGGAGGCTCGGTGTGATCTTCTGTAAAACGTTCAGTGTAGTCAAGTTCATTGGGATCAGCAATTAATTCTGCATTTTGCTCATCATAATCATATTCCTCCAGAGGTTCTTCTGTTATGATGAACTCTTCGGTGGGCGCATAAGTCTGCAGAATATCTCTGAAACACATTTAGAAGGATTCATTTAGTTAAAAAGCACAGACTGTGTCTTGTATATCTAATTAGTGTCCAACATTCCTACATCTGTTTGTAATTCAACTTACAAGCAAAAACAAAAAATGGCTCATGAAGCCCAGTGTAGCAAAGGTTTATTGCATCGACGTTAATATCTCTGGAGTTAATTCTTATGTTTTCTGGTTTTATTCACAGAAATGCTTTCACACCTTGCTATTGCGATTCCTCAGGTAAATAGAACAGCAAGTGGCTATAGACGGGGCCAAGGCAAGCACGGCCTACACTTTTGGCACAATGCAAAGACTCAAAAATCAACAAAGTAAAATATTTAGACCACCCTAGGCAGGGTTCAAACCTACAACTAATGATGTGACTATCTACGGAATGTGTGGTGGCTGCTGTCTCGCTTCATCTGACAAAGCTTCTTTCACGTGGTTTTGGCTGTTTTGATTTTTACTAAACACAAGATGGCGCTGTTTTCGACACTCTAGAAGCTTTGAATCTTTTCGCGGAACAATGAAGGGAAAGCCTCAGTGCTTCATGAGGCGTCATTTGCCCATCACTACCTACAACCTCTGGATTATTGAGGCCAAAGCTACAGCCACCTGCAGCGTATACACAAACACGTGCTAGAAAATGCTTCTGCTTGTCATGATCCCAGCCTGTGTTCCCCTGGTCTTGTGTGGACTTTTATGTTATTTCCTGTTCTGGACCATGTTTATAGTCCTTTGTAGTTTTTCTTGTTGATTAGTTTTTTGATTGTTCCTAGGTGTGTCGTGTTTGCCAATTACCCCCTGTGTATTTAAACCCCAGTGTTTCTAGTGTTCCTTGTCGAGTCTTGTCCTACATGGATGTTATGATTGGTGCACTCATTCTGTTCATTGGTTCTCTTTTCTCTGTGGTGGATTTGTTATTATGTTTATTTTATTATTAACCTCACTGCATTTGTATCCAGCTGTCCTTTGTTTTTGAGTTCAGCCTTCGTAACACCGATGCTGCTTTTGAAATATGCTAACCTTTGTGATTTTATGTTTAAAGATTTACCTCTCTGTGGTTTGTTATCCAAATCCAACAGGCCTCAGCACAAAACCACGACAATCACGGGTCTCTATCAGTGACCGGGGCAAGATTCCTCCTACAAAACAACAGCAGTTGTTTAACTAGTTTAACTAAAACTAAAATCATAAAAAACATTTTCATTACTTGAAATAAAGTAAACTAATTTTAACTAAAACAAAAACAGCCACAACCATTCGTTTGCTTCGTGGTCTTTCTGCTTTAAGGATAATGTTAGTAATCAGCCACTCCAAAGCAAACTCAGGATGGGATGTCCCGCCCACTTGCTTCACTGTACTAGTAATATGCCGCTTCATGATATTGCGATCTTTAAACCTAGTGAAGCTGAACTCCTCGTTGATGTAAGAGGAGCCGTAAACGGAGCTCTGCTGGTAGACGGCCAATCTGGTTTTCCCGTCCGCTCTGCTCGGCTCGTTGCTCACGCCGATCCGCTCTAACAGAGACAGAAGAAGCTCCTTCGCATCTGAATACTGTTCAGTGTTCAGGTTATTAGACCCATCCAGCAGCAAAGACAGGTCCAAGTCCATCTGTAGAGGTTGCGGCTGCAGAATTATACCACACGCTGGGTCTGGGTTACAACGATCTGGAGGAGAATAAACACAGTTGGTTTGTAATCAAAGACATCCATGTTACAAAACCTGCCTATATAAGCAGATGCCTTCTAAGGCTGCACCCTAACTGAAGTAGAACCTCATAAATGACCGATTTGGAACACTCTACATAGGCAGCAACTCTGAGCATCATACAAAAACAGCTCCTCATTGAGAAGATAATGGCATGACACATAGTAAGCATACAAATAAATAATGCACAGAAATATTGGACAAAATAGTCATTTTTTAAATCAACATTACTCTATCTTCGTCCACCATCATGGATTGAATGCTGTTGCAATGCATTATAGGATTGACTTCTCTGTAATGGTTAGTTGTTGCTGCCTTAGAATTTGAATAAAGTTACATAATTTAGAAGGTAGCATAATTACGCTGCTTACATTTTGAAGCAGACTTCACACAACAGAGCCACTGTCACTTTCATTCATTTAATCAATTGATCAAAAGTGACAGTAAAGACATTTAAAATTTTACAAAAGATTTCTATTTCAAACAAATGCTACTGTTTTGAACTTTCTATTTATCAAAGAATACTAAAAAACAAATGTATCAGTTTTCAAAAAAAAAAAAAAAAGAAAGAAAAGAAAAGAAATCATATTAGAATGATTTCTGAAGGATCATGTGACACTGAAGACTGGAGTAATGAACGGTAGTGTCTGTGTCTGCACTGGAGCTTACCAAAACAAATGAGGCACTTTTTAATGCGATTCACTCCTCTGCCATCAACAATAATGTAGCTTCCTGTGTCGTCAACCTGAGACAAACATTAAAAGTGAATTAATAACTATTGTACACAGATATGGTTCATGCTTTTCTTTCCCAGTGACTAGGCCGAGGGGGGAAAATCTGAAGAATTCTGTGGAAAAGACTTAATCTGAACTTCCATAATGAATCCACATCTGCTTGTGAATCATGGGCCTCCCAATTCCGTAGAAATGTAGATTTGCAGCTTTTGGGATTTAAACATGGTAAAATGTGTTAAATGAATCTGAAAAGACTGTTATTCATAGCTGAGAGCGTTAGCAAATGATCCAAAAAATCAATAAACAAACTTGCATGTGGTTGTATAGAAGTTAGATGACGGACATTCCAATTCTGTGGAAATCTGAGGGTGCAGAAAGTTCAAAATTTTTCTATGGATTTCAAACAAACACAGAATTAAAAATTCTGGATATGTTTGTTTATTAGATATTTGAGCTAATTTGTTGATGTTTTCAGCCACCAACTAAATGATGTTTTATTAACAAAATTCGGGAGAAGCAGGTGCAGATAATTAACCTAATTAGCACAAGTGGAAAGCATTCAGCTAATCAACCAACAACAAGAGGTATATATACTGCAGACTTACCTCTGTTTGTTGACAGTTTATCAGCATCCCTCCACCACCCCATCTCCTCACTTCTAGTTCTATCTATTATTACCACATCCGGGGGGAGAACTCTGGGTTCGGGCCAAAATTCCGAGCTCGGAGCCCTCCCCCCGGACAGCACGCCAAATACGCATTACTTTTCTCTATCTAATTATATGTATATGTGAACTTGTGAAAGTGCATTACTCATTGTTTGTCTTCACAGTCACTAAATACACCAATCAGGCATAACATTATGAGCACCTTCCTAATATTGTGTTGGTCCCCCTTTTGCTGCCAAAACAGCCCTGACCCGTTGAGGCATGGACTCCACTAGACCCCTGAAGGTGTGCTGTGGTATCTGGCACCAAGATGTTAGCAGCAGATCCTTGCCTTCTTCCCATAGTGCATCCTGGTGCCATGTGTTCCCCAGGTAAGCGACGCACACGCACCCGGCCATCCACGTGATGTAAAAGAAAATTTGATTCATCAGACCAGGCCACCTTCTTCCATTGCTTCGTGGTCCAGTTCTGATGCTCACGTGCCCACTGTTGGCTCTTTCGGCGGTGGACAGGGGTCAGCATGGGCACCCTGACTGGTCTGCAGCTATGCAGCTCCATACACAACAAACTGCGATGCACTGTGTATTCTGACACCTTTCTATCAGAACCAGCATTAACTTCTTGAGCAATTTGAGCTACAGTAGCTCGTCTGTTGGATCGGACCACACGGGCCAGCCTTCGCTCCCCACGTGCATCAATGAGTCTTGGCCGCCCATGACCCTGTCGCCAGTTCACCACTGTTCCTTCCTTGGGCCACTTTTGATAGATACTGACCACTGCAGACCGGGAACACCCCACAAGAGCTGCAGTTTTGGAGATGCTCTGACCCAGTCGTCTAGCCATCACAAATTGGCCCTTGTCAAACTCGCTCAAATCCTTACACTTGCCCATTTCTCCTGCTTCTAATACATCAACTTTGAGGACATAATGTTCCCCTTCCTGTTCGTCGGAGTGATGAGATAGTTAGCAGACTATCATCACTCAATGGCTGGCTGTCTAAGTGGTGTCCGCAGAATAATATAGGTTTCATAGACAATTGGAAAAGTTTTTGGGGGAGACCTGATCTGTTGAAAAGAGATGGTATTCATCCCTCCTGGGATGGTGCTGCTCTTCTCTCTAGTAATATGGCACATAGTCTTAGAGCTGAAACATGACAAACTGGGGCCCAGGTCAGGAAGCAGACAGACTGGCTAAACCGACCGTCTGCTAGCTGCCTCACGTTACAGAAGTCAGATAATTCCCAACACATAGAAACTCTTATACCTAGATATTATCACATAGAGACTGTGTCTGTACCCCGAATTAGTAAAAACAAAAAACTTCCAAACCCATTTAATGGTAAAAATTTAATTGATGTTCAACAAATAAAAAATAGAGATAATACTGATAAACAAATGATAAAGCTTGGGTTGTTAAATATTAGATCCCTTTCTTCAAAAGCACTTATTGTAAATGATATTATCAAAGATAATAATCTAGATGTGCTGTGTTTGACAGAAACTTGGCTAAAATCAGACGATTACATTACTTTAAATGAGTCTAGCCCTCAAGGTTACGATTATCGACACAATCCTCGTCAGAAAGGCAAAGGGGGAGGTGTTGCTGTAATTTATAGTAATATTTACAGTATTAGTCAGAAGTCTTTCAAATATAATTCCTTCGAAGTGATGGTACTTTATGTAACATTATGTAAGTTGACATTTGTGCTGGCTACTGTATACAGGCCACCAGGACACCATACAGACTTTATCAAAGAATTTGCTGATTTTCTATCGGAGTTAGTACTAGCTGCAGATAAAGTCCTTGTTGTTGGTGATTTTAATATCCATGTAAATAATGATAAAGACTCATTGGGATTGGCATTTACAGACATTCTAAATTCTGTTGGAGTTAGACAACACGTGTCAGGACCCACTCATTGTCGTAATCATACTTTAGATCTAATATTGTCACATGGAATCGATATTGATGCTGTTGAAATTCTGCAGCAGAGCGATGACATCTGAGATCATCATCTAGTCTCGTGTATACTACATTTAGTCAAGGCGGCTAAACTGCCTCCATGCCATAAATATGGTAGAACCATCACTTCTACCACTAAAGATCGCTTTATAAATAATCTTCCTGATCAGTTTCATCGCCTTAGCATACCAGACAGCTTAGAAGACCTCGATGTTGCAACAGAAACTATTGCCTCTGTCTTTTCCAGCACATTAGACTCAGTTGCTCCTTTGCGTTTAAAAAAGATTAAGGAAACTAATCCAACACCGTGGTACAATGAGCACACTCGGGCCCTAAAGTTAGCAGCCAGAAAAATGGAGCGCAGCTGGAAGAAAACAAATCTAGAAGTTTTTCGCATTTCATGGAGAGAGAGAATGATTGAGTACAGAAAGGCCTTAAAAACTGCTAGATCTGCCTATTTTTCAAAACTTATAGAAGAAAATAAGCACAACCCTAGGTATTTATTTGATACAGTGGCTAAATTAACAAGAAATAAAGCTTCAACTTCTGATGTTTCCAAAGAGCACAGCAGTAATGACTTTATGAACTTCTTTACTTGCAAGATTGACAATATTAGAGAGAAAATTGTAACTATGCAACCGTCTACTACAGTATCGCGTCAGACAGTGCATTGTAGTGTCCCTGAGGAAAAATTCAATTCATTTACTGCTTTAGGAGAGGAAGAATTGTCTAAACTTGTCAAATCATCAAAATCAACAACATGTATGCTAGACC
Source organism: Mylopharyngodon piceus (assembly GCA_039654765.1). Classification (NCBI taxonomy): domain Eukaryota; kingdom Metazoa; phylum Chordata; class Actinopteri; order Cypriniformes; family Xenocyprididae; genus Mylopharyngodon; species Mylopharyngodon piceus. The sequence continues at coordinate 22,033,114 of CM077439.1, read as the reverse complement.
CTATACCGACTAAGCTATTGAAAGAGATGCTTCCAGAGGTCATAAATCCTCTTCTTAATATCGTTAATTCATCTTTATCACTAGGATACGTACCGGAAACTTTTAAGCTGGCTATTATTAAACCTCTTTAAATCTCAATTAAATCTCAATTTTCTGTCAAAAATACTAGAAAAGGCAGTATCATCACAACTATGTTCCTTTTTAGAAAGAAATAGTATCTGTGAGGATTTCCAGTCAGGATTTAGACCGTACCATAGTACTGAGACTGCTCTCATTAGAGTTACTAATGATTTGCTCTTATCATCAGATCGTGGTTGTATCTCTCTATTAGTGTTACTGGATCTTAGTGCTGCATTTGACACTATTGATCACAATATTCTTTTAAATAGACTCGAAAATTATGTTGGCATTAGTGGAATTGCACTGTCATGGTTCAAATCATACTTATCTGACCATTATCAGTTTGTAGTAGTAAACGAAGAGATGTCATATCGATCACAAGTTCAATATGGAGTACCGCAAGGCTCAGTACTAGGACCGTTGCTGTTCACTCTGTACATGCTACCCTTGGGAGATATCATTAGGAAGCATGGCGTTAGTTTTCACTGTTACGCTGATGATACTCAGCTCTATATTTCTTCGCGCCCTGACGAAACTTACCAATTCACAAAATTAACGGAATGCACAGCTGATATAAAAAATTGGATGACTTGAAATTTCCTACTACTAAATTCAGAAAAAACAGAGATTCTAATTTTTGGACCGAGCAATCATACACCTAACAAACAGTAAACAACTTGTTACTCACTTTATTTCCATTGTAGCCTCGCTGGCCCTATTGAAATGAGATTTTAAAACATTTCCTTTATTCATCATGGCTGTAAAACACAATCTCATCTGATTTAACTGCCATTATATACAGGAACATTAAACACTGATATCAACATATCCTAGCCATGCAGGTATCATGCATTTATCCCTAAAAATGATTTCATTAAGTCACACTAAAATATTCAACCATTTTATTTTTACATTACCAATTTGATTCATGGATTCATGGTGTATATAATCTTATTTTTGATGACTGAAAAAGTACCAACACAATTAACGTTCTAAATACGAGTGGTGCAGTAAGACATACTGTACTAATTCACATTAATTCACATGATAATCACGTTACATTACCTTGATTCCTCTGTTTCCAGGGCAACCGCTGTGTCCCTGAGTTCCGTTCAGCCCTGGTGGTCCTCGCTCTCCCTGCCAGAAACATGACGGGAGAGAGACTATTTATCCATGACATATACAGTGTACATCCTCTCTAAAACATGTGTATTCTGTCTTATATCATCAGTGACACATCACTACAGATGAGGTCTTGGGGCAAAATTGCACACAAAAAAATGCTTAAACTATTATATGATATCAACTATACATTATCTTACTAATGTTGAAGTTGCTGAATTGGACTATTAAGAACATGTAATGTGAATGACAGCAGAAATTAGGCTTATGCTTCACTTACCATACTACCTTCATCTCCTGGAAATCCAGGATAACCCTTCTGACCAATATAGCCCTAAATAATAAAAACAAAGAAGAGATGCTGACACACAAAACTGAGTGAGTTCCCTACATAAGTAACATTTCTTTAAGGAATTATAGGCACGATCCCTATGCGAAGGCTGTTTAAAATCATGGATAACTCATTTACATCAAATTCTAAAGCAGCAATGCATTTAACCTTTGCATAATGCGACATAGTGAGAAAAAAACACTGAAGATGAATGAAGCAAAAGAAATTATGTAAATCCACATATTGGGGATCTCTGACCTTTTGACCCGGACTTCCAGGGGGTCCTCGCGGTCCAGGTACACCAGTGCATGAACAAGGCACATTGCAGCATTTCCTCAGCGCCACTGTTTCCTGAGGGGAGAGAAAATGTGAAACAATGTGTTTGTCTGCTGTTGTTGAAGTCACAGCCCATGCATCCAATGAAATTTTAGGGTATTTTACCACAAATTCACTTGCAAAATTAGACAGTTGGCAACACAGACGGGTTGCATGGCTTCTCTGAAAACTATAAACACATCTACACAAGCTACAATCCAGACCACTTTAAATATTGGTCCAGTTTCGACCACAATCTGTTTTGTACCGTGATTTATAGTCTGCCAAGAGCACCGGCAAATCAAAGATTTTAATAATTGTGCATATAATTGGGTCCATGTAGCTCATGGTAATATTAATGCATTTTAATATTTGATGGTTATACAAAAAATCAAATTAAATCATTTATTTAATGAGAAAATAAAAAGGAAAGGCGACAACATGCCAACACTGTTTTATCTAAACAAGCTAAAGAAAATAGCTTTGAAAAGCCTTCATTTAAAATACACAAAATAAACATTTAGCTTCAATATAAAATGTCTTTCAGAACAGCTGCTCTTACTTGTGAAGATGGTGTAAAAAAATAATCTTAAGAATTGCTTTGTTACTTACAATCTGTTTCATTAAAGCATGGCCTAAATTCAGCATGTTGATGGTCAGTGGCTGCATGTAGCCGAAACCTCTGCCAAATTCCAGCTGGTGAACATCCATTCTTCCCTCCAAAGACACAATCAGCAGTGTATCGACCCCTAGATTTCACATCGGAAAAAAAGCACAAATAGCTTTGAAATGGTTCAAGTTCAGGGTCACAGTCTCTACACTTGACTTCAATTCACTTTGACTTCAATTTTCATGTTCATGTTAAATGGGGAAAAAGTCCTCCAAAAAAGCCAGGAAAAACATTGCACAGGCAAACAGGGGGCTATTCAAGATTGCTGATAAGATCAAAGGAATTGTTTCCAAACCAAATCAAACAAAATCAATATGAGGGAGGGGTAATTAGATCCTTTTACAAAATTAAAGTCTTGCATAAAGCTGAACAAATAATCCCTCTGGTGTAGGGATGGTGGATCTATCTTGAAATACTTTGCTTTGCAATGGCCCAGATTTTTATGGTTAGATAACCATAAAAATGGCCCAGATTTTTATGGTTAGATAACCATAACCATAACCATAACCCAACACTCCATCACAACCTTTCCATTCAACTTGGGTCGTCAACCATAACTCCTTCCAGGATGGCCAGGAACCTTGGAGTGGTGATGGATGATTGTTTAAGCTTCACAGATCATATTGCTACAACGGCCCGATCCTGCAGATTTGCCCTGTACAACATTAGGAAGATCAGACCCTTCCTATCGGAGCATTCCACACAAATTCTTGTCCAAGCTCTTGTTCTATCCAGACTGGACTATTGTAATGCTCTCTTGGCAGGCCTTCCAGCATGCACTGTCAAGCCTCTACAACTGATCCAGAATGCTGCAGCAAGACTGATCTTTAACGAACCAAAGAGAGCGCATGTCACACCTCTCTTCATCAGTTTGCATTGGCTGCCAGTAGCTGCTCGCATCCAATTCAAGGCTCTAATGTTTGCCTACAGAACATCCACTGGCTCTGCACCTCTATACCTAAACTCACTACTTCAGACTTACGCGCCCTCCAGAAGCTAGCGTTCTGCAAGTGAACGGCGTCTTGTGGTGCCATCCCAAAGGGGCACAAAATCACTCTCACGGACCTTCTCCTGGTCTGTTCCTGGTTGGTGGAATGACCTACCACGCTCTATCCGAGCAGCTGAGTCTCTAGCCATTTTTAAAAAACTGCTAAAGACACATCTTTTTCGTCAACACTTGACCCAGCAATATTAGCACTTTTATTTTTCTTGCCTGTTTTCGATTTTCTATTCTTTCTCCATCTATTTGCACTTATTTATATTAAAAAAAAAAAAAAAAAAAACCTTGCTACGAGCACTTTACTGATGAAACTATGACTAGCACTTACATACTGTTGTACTCATGTTGATTTGATTGCTTCTACTATTCTCATTTGTAAGTCGCTTTGGAGAAAAGCGTCTGCTAAATGACTAAATGTAAATGTAGATAAATTGGAAAACGCATCATGTTTTGCTCTTCCATCCACAGAGACGATTTTGTCCAGTGAAAACTGACCATTTTTAAGACTCTCTTCCAAGCGGATAAATTTGGAGCAACAATCAGACAAAACTGAATACAATCATCTAGAATTATCTAGCAAATCCTGTCCCTACCACGTTTTTGGCCATTGCTGACAAGAAAACGTAATGACAGAACAAGGAAGCCAAGTAATCTTCGCTCCTCCATACTTGAGTTCCTTGTTCCCTGAAAAAAGCAATCAATGAGGTTAAGTTTCTGCAACACTTACATCACCATACAGAATTGTAAATATAATATGATGTTAGCTTTAAGAAAGAATGAACAGATATATTAGGGTAGTAGGGATGTCGTTATATAAGTTGAAAGACACTGAGATCTTCCCACTTTCCCACTTATCTTTCATTTTTTTTTAATGAAACTAACTCACATTCTGTTTGTAAAGACTGTCAGGTTGAGATTTGAGATCTAGTGTTTTTCTGTGTGTTAATGGACCTACAACCACTTATACTTATGTTCTTACCACACAACGGCCTTGTCCCATATGGTACACTTTAAATTAACTTGTGTAAGCGATGGCCATCACAGGTCAGCAAAACGTTTTGGGTTACTTAATGTAACCATGGTTCCCTGAGAGTAGGGAACGAGACATTGCGTCACTAGCTGACGCTTTGGGGAAACTCCTTTCACCGAAAATACTGAAGCCTGATTGCGCTCATGCGAGCGAGTGAGGAGCAGGGCCAAACGCTATATAGCTCAGCGCCAAGCGCTATTCCCTCAAAATGATTCTACGAGTGAGAGAGTACATGCAAAAGACTCTGAGGAGGTTTTACATGGCAATTTACACAATGTCTTGTTCCCTACTCTCCGGGAACCATGGTTACGTTCAAAATGTTCCTTTTTGAGGTAGGTCTCTCAACATTGCATCACTAGTTGACACTTTGGGGAACGTATAAAATCCCCACTGTGTAAAAATGACAATCCCCAAATCTAAAATAAGAGTTGAAACGGGAAAGAGATAAATACATGCCGTAGCAGGTGTATCATAAGCAGCCAGAAGAGTGCCGAGCTCTCCCTAGGTCAGCCACTGGACCTAGTGGAGACACTTAACCAGTCAGTTGGCAGTCAGCCAAGATGGTGCCTGCACCTTCGGCACTGCCTAGAACAGGGCTAAAGCCATGGTGTTAGACCAGTGCAATGCAATGAGAGGAGAATACACAACAATAACGCATTGGTGCACTCAACACACAGTCAGCTCAGGCGAGCAGATTACTGAACACAGCACAGAACAAAGCGCATAATACATAAGTGAAACGCGGGTAAGAATGACAATGTCACACACTCAGTGAGGCAGGCAGCCACCAGCTGGATCCTCATGAAAATACCAATGCAGAAATCTGCAGGTTGTGGAATGAATATATTTGTTCAAAGAAGACCATCCCGCTGCTAGACAGATGTCTTGAATAGACATACCCTTAGACCAAGCCCAAGATGCAGCCAAACCACTAGTGGAGTTGGCACGAAAACCTATAGGGCAATCTGCTCCCTGGGAAGCATAAGGTGGATAACTTCCACTATCCAGTGAAAAAGCCTCTGCTTTGACACAGGACAGTCTTTCTTAGTACCTCCGAAGCAGACCAACAACTGCTCTAGCAGGCGAAAATGACTGGTTCTGTCCACTGAGACTCCTTAAACTTTTCTGGAAAGCACCCACAGCATCACTGAAGAGGCCCAGGGGACTCACTTGGGACCACGCCTGTGTGATCTCCTCATGAAACTCAGGGAAAAATGGCACCATCTCTGAGGGGCATCTGGCTGGCAGCCAGCGTGCAGATAAGCACCATCCATCCACTTTCTCGTGGCTGCTCCAGGGCTGACCATTCCAGGCCCAGATTACTGGCAGCCTCAGAGAGGCTATATGAATATATTCATATTTTCCAGGTGGGCTACTGAAGGGGTGTGCGCCTCGTCCAACGGGGCTTCTGACCAAGCGCCTGGATCAGAAGTGTAAGTAACCATGGTGTCATCCTCTACATCAGGAGAAGGGCAAAGGCTGACCTCAGAATAGGAGATTGGGGACTGCTGGGAACGATGAGGACACAGATGCTGGGCCAGCATCATTTAATCGAGGGAGCCTCCCGAGTGAACACATCGCAGCCTCCCTGGCCATACCTTGATGACGGCAGGAGGGTCGCTGTTGAGGACAACAGCAAGCCTCGCACAGAGAGTCTTGATTGGCAGATCTTCGCAGAAATGGCAATCAGACACCCATTCCTTGGCACATTCCTTGCAGCAACAACTTCTTGTCTTCTTCTTCGCCGGATTGCAGGAGGGGATCGCTTTTTCTGCGTCGTCTGCTTGGGTTTGAAGGTCCATGGCAATGTAGGCTTCGAATTGAAGGAGAAAGATTCTGAGGGCAATAGCGCTCAGCGCTGAGCTATATAGCGTTTGGCCCCGCCCTTTGCTCGAGCACCATTGGCTATTGCAGTTGCAATAGCAAAATTCAATCAGGCATCAGTATTTTCCGTGAAAGGAGTTACGCAGCTAGTGACGCAATGTCGAGAGGCCTACCTCGAAACCACTAGTACAAGTTAGATCAAACTTTATCAAGTGCACACCAATACAGCATGCATGCAGCAGCATTTGCAGAAATTACGCTGCACAGCAACATATATTAATAGTATAGCAACAAAGGAAGCCTAGAAAGCCAAGACTCCATATCTATTAATTGATTTAACACATCTTTCAGATACAAAAACATGTAAAATGTACACATGTCATGTTTCTTAGACAAACATATCAAGGATTATCTAAAACACATCCATTGTTGTCTAATTGATTATGTGGGACACCATTAGGGATTCTCCTCTTGGCTGAACATAACACATAACACATTACCAATTTATATTTTCAAATCCGTTAAAGGATTATTAGGCTGCATAAATTAGGTCAGCCGGAACCGGGAACACTTCCTATAACACATGATGTACTCGTTACATCAGAAGAAGAATGGCATCTACGCTAACATTAGTCTTTCTGGTTATCCCGAGGTTCACCGTAGTCAACCGGATCCGGGCCGTATCCAGGTGAGACCGAGGACCTGCGCCTTGACACGACCATAACGCAGCCCTGAAGTATCAGCAGAGATTGAGTCAACTAGATCATCCACTGTGAGGGCCTCATCGACACGACAGCCACGACACAGTTCCTCAACAACCGTCCATACCGGCGTGATGAATACGATCCTCAATTGGATGGAACTGGAATAAATACTTTGAATGCTGCGATCCTATTGGACTTACGATGGCAACCTGAATCGTAACAAAGCACTGTTGGCCAGAGGAGAACTGGCCCCCCGACTAAGCCTGGTTTCTCCCAAGGTTTTTTTCTCCATTTAAACACCTATTTGCCACTTGTCTGCCACCTGATGTCACCTGATGGAGTTTGGGTTCCTTGCCGCTGTCGCCTTTTGGCTTGCTTAGTTGGGGACACTTGACATTTGACTTGACATTTGATATTCAACAGTGCTTTGATCTACCTGCATTGACACTATTCTTTAAGAGCTGCTGTGCAGCCAAATAATGTACCAGTTATCAATGTAAAGCTGCTTTGACACAATCTACATTGTAAAAAGCGCTATATAAATAAAGGTGACTTGACTTGAAAAATACAGTTACTAATGATATGATTTAATGGTTTATTATTTTTCCGACCAATAGGTGGCACTGTGACCAAATTGTATGTGGTGTGGTCAGAATAAGGCACATGCAAAGTTTGGTGCCAAAGCATTGCAGAGATACAGCCTCAGAGTTGTTTTGGCATCATGCCATCAAATTTGTTGATGAAGTATACAAAAACAGTTTCGTCTATCAACACGAAATATCCTAATCAACACGCATATTTGTACACATCTGTACATTAAACTAAATTGTGTGTGTGTGTATATATATATATATATATATATATATATATATACACACACATATATTAGTGCTGTCAACATTAACGCATGCGATTAATTTTTTTCCAATTTAACGCATTAAAAATATTAACGCAATTAACGCAGCATCCGTTTTTTTCTGTCATCCTTTGGCTAGCATTACAATATATGATCACGCTTTTATGCAAATGCTTTTAAACCATTTAAACGCGCCAAAAGAGAAAAAGAGAACGCGCTGTCTGTGAATGTCCTGTCACAAACACAATGCACAGAAAAATGCACACCAGTATCGTGCGCGTGGACGGCGCGCCAGAATCGAGTTCTCTGTCATGCTTGAATGAACAATAACATGCACAATAATGCCAAAAATATCCGTTGTGTAGAGTATCCTCATAAGAGCAGCCTTGATTGAGTTAAATAAATTCTTAAACGAAAGCAAAGAGTTGTGAGAAAGTGGGACGCGTGTGAGATCTGCGTCATGTGCAGCAGCGGCAGCTCTTAAAGGGACAGCAACCACTAATGCTGTCTGTCATTGAAGATAATAAAAGTCAAGTCAAGTCAAGTCACCTTTATTTATATAGTGCTAACCCTAACCAGCTGCCACGGAAGCCTTCAACACTCTCAGGGAAGCCTTCACTACCGCTCCTCTCCTGGTCCATCCCGATCCCGACAAGCCATTCGTTGTGGAGGTCAACGCCTCTACCACAGGAGTAGGAGCGGTACTTTCCCAGCAGCAGGGGAATCCCAGCAGACTCCATCCATGTGCCTTCTTCTCCCGCAAGCTCAACCCGGCGGAGGTGAATTATGACATCGGCAACAGAGAACTTCTGGCCATCAAGTTGGCACTTGAAGAGTGGAGGCATTGGCTGGAGGGAGCGAGACACCAGTTTCTGGTACTCACTGACCACAAGAACCTGGAGTATCTGCGAGTGGCTAAGAGACTTAACCCCAGACAAGCCCGCTGGGCTTTATTCTTCACCCGCTTCAATTTCATGATCTCCTATCGTCCTGGATCCAGAAATGTCAAGGCGGATGCCTTGTCACGTTTGCATACACCGGAGGAAAGCTCTGAAGAGCCTGAAGCCATTCTCCCAGAAAAGCTCATCGTCAGCCCTATCACCTGGTCAACGGAGACCATACCCTCCTCCAATGCCTCCGCCAACACTCCGCTGGGTTGCCCGCCAGGCTTGCAGTACAACACCAGGACACGGCGCACTCCACTCATCCACTCTGCTCATACCTCACTAGGCACTGGCCACCCGGGGGTCAATGAAACCCTCTCGTTGCTGAAAGAACGCTTCTGGTGGCCCAACATGGCATCCGATGTCAGAAGGTACGTGCAAGGATGTAAGGAATGCGCCATCTCGAAGAGTCCACGTCATCTACCATCTGGCAAGCTCCTTCCTCTGCCCGTTCCCAACCGACCATGGTCACACCTAGGGGTGGATTTCATCACTGACCTGCCAGCTTCTAAGGACTGTACCTGCATCTTTGTGGTAGTTGATAGATTCTCTAAATCCTGCCGTTTAATTCCTTTAAAGGGACTGCCTACTGCCATGGAGACTGCGGAGCTCATGTTTAACCACATTTTCCGATACTTTGGCATTCCAGAGGACATCGTGTCGGACAGAGGACCTCAATTCATCTCTTGAGTCTGGAAAGCATTCTTCTCACTCCTAGGTGTGACCGTCAGCCTATCTTCGGGATACCATCCGCAGTCGAACGGGCAGACGGAGAGGAAAATTCAAGAGATTGGTCGCTTCCTTCGTACCTTCTGTCACGGCCACCAGGACTCTTGGAACCAGTACCTGGGTTGGGCCGAGTACGCACAGTACTCCCTACGACAGCCATCTACCGGACTCACACCTTTCCAGTGCGTGCTCGGTTACCAACCCCCACTGTTCCACTGGTCAGGGGAACCCTCGGACGTACCATCTATCGACCACTGGTTCCGAGAGAGTGAGAGGGTCTGGGACTCAGCCCACCATCAACTACAACGTGCTCTATGTAGACGCCGGATGACAGCAGACCTTCACCGCTCCGAAGCTCCAGCCTATCAACCTGGACAGAAGGTCTGGCTGTCAACCAGAGACATCCGACTGCGTCTACCATGCTGTAAGCTGAGTCCCAGGTTCATTGGCCCATTCACCATCACGGAGCAGATCAACCCGGTCACTTACAAGCTTCAACTCCCTCCTGAGTATCGCATTCACCCCACATTCCATGTGTCACTCCTGAAACCTCACCACCCTTCTGTTCCTCTCTCCACAGAGCCTGGCGTAGCCGCAGCCGAACCCCCCCTTCCACTCATCCTGAACGACGGTGCTGCCTACGAGGTTCGTGAAATCTTGGACTCCCGGCGCCGTGGTGGTCAGCTCGAGTACCTTGTGGACTGGGAAGGTTATGGTCCCGAGGAACGTTCATGGGTTCCACGCAACAACATACTTGACCCGAACCTGCTGGACACCTTCAACGCTGCTCATCCCAACAGACCTGCCCCTCGTGGAAGATGACGACCACCACGACGTCGGGGTCCTCGGCCCTCAGGAGCGGGCCGTGGAGGGGGGGGTACTGTCACAGACACGCCAGGCTCCAGCACCATCCAATCACGACGCACTCCCTCACCAGAGTACTGATCGCACACACCCGTTGGCTTGCTTAGTTGGAAAGAACAAAGAAAGAACAAAGGTAACAGAAAATTATTCACTGCTCTTGACTAAAGAACTTTTGTAGCTTTAATAATGATTAATCTATATTTAATTTAGGCTATAAATCATGCAGTGCAGACTGTTTGGTAACTTTATTCAATTTCTGTATTTTTCCTATCTGTTATACAGGTAGGAAAGGCACAGGTAAATATGACATTTATTATGGGTTTATGTGAGGATTGTTCACGTAAATTAAAAGTTGTTATATTTTTGAAGCCTAATAAATGTAAAAAAAAATTATATAGCTTTCAATTACAGTAATGTTGAATGGCTATAATTCATGTTTAAAACTGGGGGAAAAAAATCAATTTCATCGAGACATCAGTAGCAGTATTAGTATCAGTGATACTGTCCTTCATTCATAAAAAGATGCCATATATATACTATCTTTATGTTGTTTCTTTATGTTGTTTTAATTTGGAGATTAACTGTGAAATTATTACATTATAAAATATATTAAAAACGTAAGTGTTTTTAATTGCGATTAATCGTGATTAATCACAGAAAAAATGTGTGATTAATCAAGTTCATTTTTTTAATCGATTGACAGCTCTAATATATATATATATATATATATATATATCAAAACAAATCAAAATCAATCAATCAATCAAAAACAAAAGTCACTAAGCATGAGTAGAACATCCATTTTACCATTGATTTGTATCAGTCATTATAGGAAATTATGTAATATTTATATATACTGTAGCCTATTATAAGAATTAATTAATTCAATATTACATTTTATAAAAGCAGACTTAGTATACTGCATAGCCTTTCATAAACAGCATCAATATTTTTATGACAACATACTGTCTAGTAAACCTTGTCTTGATACCTTTTCTTTAAATAACCAAACATTTTCAAATGCTATTCAACAGGCAAGAGTCACATTTATACACATCTGAATACATATAAACACAATTCTAATATTTCATATTCATCTCAAGCCAATAGGAATAAGCAACAAATGTGTTTCCAGTTTTTGCAAGGATAGTGTGTGCCAGCTCTATGCTACTTTCCTATTGCATTTAGGACTAATGTGGACATGACAGTCATGAAAGATCTGAACCCACAAAAATAGGCTTGAATAAAACCTATTTTTCATGCATCTCTACAAGCTCATGGTTTTAAAATACTCTAACCCCTGGTTCCACAGACAAGGTTTAAGTCTAGTCCAAGACTAAAATGCATGTTTGAGCTGTTTTAACTGAAAGCAACTTGCACTGACTTATCTTACAATATATCAGTGCTAATGTTTTGTCTCAAGATGCACACCAATAATGTTATTTTTCTAAGGCACATTTATAAAAGCTACTTAAATGCCCTAAATGAACTAAAGTCTAATCCTGGCTTATTCTAAGTCCTGTCTGTGAAACCGGCCTAAATCATAGCATCAACATAATGCCTTTTCATGGATTATACTCAGACTACCTCAGTGCAAACAGCTCTGTGCTCTAAGTATAATTAAGGAAGAGCGTAAAGAGGTGAACTTACACAGAACCCAGGCACCGAAGGGACGAGTCCAACCTGAAGACTCTGAATGAGAAACTAAAAATCTGAAACTGTTCGTAGAAACTTATCAAGCCACTCCTCAACACCATGATTTCCATTTTAGGAAATCTTTACAGCTTCATGTTTGTTGCTTCCTTAAGCTCTTAGTTCATTTAATTTAATATTTCCATCAGTGCATTTATAACAATGCTAAAGGAATAGTTCACCAAAAATGAATTTATTTCATCATTTACTCACCCTCATGTCGTTGGAAGGTTTTTTTTTTTTTTTCTATGGAATAAGCTCTAAAATGTAGTCACCATTAAAGTAATCCAAATGATTGTGTGCTCTATTCCAATTTTTCTAAACTTATTTGATAGCTTTTGAGACACTGACTGACTGTTCGTTTATTTTATATATATTAAAGTTGTTGAATGTTCGCTGGTTCCCGCCTCCTTCTTCCCTTATAAACAAACTGTGTTACAGTTCCATTATCCGAACTTATCTTCTACCACAGTGACCTGACATATTGTGAATATGGTCCATTAATAGTCTACACAGATAACTGTCATAGAGTATAATCAGAGTAACTCGTCTGGCATTCTCATCCTGCTCAACCTTTCGCTGACCCTCAAGATGCCATTGTCTAGGATCGGATCCAACTTGTATATCCTACTACTCATTTTCACAGCATGACCTTTATTCCACAAAGTAATTTCTTCTTCAAAGTTCTGTTGTTGAACATGATGAACAAAAGATTCTTTGGCAAGTACAAGATCTTCTACCGAGAGAGTTTGGGCACCAAGCTGGGATTTGATTTTGGTCATGTGGTTGTCAAGCAACTCTTGAGCTTTGGGATGCTGTGAAAAGATAGCTTCTGCTTCTTTCCGCTTTTGACTTAAGTACAGGAGTACATTCCTACATTTTAACAGCCATGCGGTTGCTCTTTGCAATTTCTCCCATGAAGAAAAATATTCTACTAGCTGACTGAATGAAGTTGGATTAGTTGTAGTGATTCTAAAAACAGCAGTTGTTCTCTTTATCTCTGTTTCACTATCTGAGATGCAAAGTGATTCTTGAGGCAATTCAGGACAGTCAGCAGCAGGACTCTTCAAATACTCTGGCCCTCTCAACCATCTTCCATCATTCTTAAAAGAGCTAGACCTTACACCTCAGGAGGCATCATCAGCGGGACTGGATGCAGAATACACATAGCGCCACTGAAACTTCTGTGACAGATTTATGATAGTCGAAAATCTGTTGGCAACAAATGTCTGTCACATTTCCGTCGCCTGCTGCTCCTCTCACTCCCCACCAGAGGTCTCCATTTCACCATTAAGACTTTTTCATTGCACACATGCAGTCACTTCACTCTGGACTCCATTTCCCACAATTCCCTTACCTAGGAACTAATCACACACTCACACCTGTTTCCCATCAGTGACACTTTATAAGCTGCACTCAAACACACACACACTTTGCTGAGTATTGTTTAGCCTTGTTTTCTACCTTGTCTCTGTGTTCCTTGCTCCTTGCCTGTGTTTTTGACCCTGGACTGTTTCTTTGTTTGATGATCGTTTGCTGCCTGCCTTGACCATACCCTGTGTTTGGATTACTCTTTTGCTTTGCCCTCTTGTATCTGTTTGCTGGTGTTTGACCTCTGCCTGTACGACTATGCTCATATTAATAAAGCCTGCACGTGGATCTCCAACTCCGTTGTCCCATCCCATACATTACAGAATACTCAGCCAAACCAAGATCCAGCGGCTTTTATGAGCGTTTCCAGCCACAACATGGATCCAGCAGTACGTCTTGTCCGCCTACATCAAGGTAATTGTACCCTCGAGGACCACATCCAAAAGTTTCAGGACATTGCACATTTATCTGACTTGCCTGACTTTGCTCTCATTGATTTCTTCTGTCATGGATTAAACAAACGACTGCAAGATTATTTAATCAAGTATGGTCCTCGAGGGTCACTCGTTGAATTTTTGGATTTTGCTCTTCTGGTAACTGGCTCTCTTTTCACTGTGGGGGTCGCAGAGGAATGCAACATTACTCCAGTGCCTTTAATGGTGGCTGCGCTAGAACCCACTCACAAAATGGCGGCCACCACAATACTAAGTCAAGTCACAGTTGATCTTCCTGAGCCCAGTCAAGTCACAGCTGATCTTCGTGAGCCCCGCCACGTCTCAGCAGACCTCCCAGAGCCCCGCCACGTCTCAGCCTACCTCCCAGAGCCCCGCCACGTCTCAGCAGAACCTCACGAAATGGCGGTGCTTGCTTCAGCTACATGCACGGTGGTGGCGTCCAGCGACACGCTCTCATCCTATCCTGAATCAGCCACAGAGTCCGTTGATGAACTCTTGTCCTGTCTCGACCAAGTCGCAGAGGCTGTCTGAACTTTTGTCTTGCCCAGAACCAGCCACAGAGGCCATTTTTGATTCCTCCCTGTTTACGGATAGTACCACTGTAGAACCTCCAGAGGTGGCGGCATCCGCTGCAGACCCTCTAGAGATGTCAGTGGTACCCAGTTATGAACTTTCGCCTGGTCCTGTCACGGCTAAGGAGGCCATCTATGGACTTTTGCCCTGTCCTGTCACGGCTAAGGAGGCCGTCTATGAACTTTCACCTTGTCCTGTCACAGCTAAGGTGGCTGTCTGTGAGCCCTCAGCCAAGATGGCTGCCATGCCTGAGCCCTCTGAGATTGCAGCGTTGGCCATTATGGCCACAACCATTTGGTGCGTGTGGGCTACACGCACATCAGCTCCAGTTCCAGAGCCCGCTCCAGTCCATGAATCTGCCCCAGAGACAGCTCCAGCCTGTGAGTCTGCTCCAGGGACAGCTCCAGTCCTTGAATTCCCCTGTTCCCTGTTCTGTCACGTTTCCGTCGCCTACTGCTTCCTCTCACTCCCCACCAGAGGTCTCCATTTCACCATTAAGACTTTTTCATTGCACACATGCAGTCACTTCACTCTGGACTCCATTTCCCACAATTCCCCACCTAGGAACTGATCACACCTGTTTCCCATCAGTGACACTTTATAAGCTGCACTCAAACACACACACACACTTTGCTGAGTATTGTTTAGCCTTGTTTTCTACCTTGTCTCTGTGTTCCTTGTTCCTTGCCTGTGTTTTTGACCCTGGACTGTTTCTTTGTTTGATCGTTTGCTGCCTGCCTTGACCATAGCCTGTGTTTGGATTACTCTTTTGCCTTGCCCTCTTGTATCTGTTTGCTGGTGTTTGACCTCTGCCTGTACGACTACGCTCATATTAATAAAGCCTGCACGTGGATCTCCAACTCCGTTGTCCCGTCCCATACATTACAGTCTGGAATCTGCTAGTATTGTTCAGGATATATTTGAGGACTGATGTACTGTCCGTCCAAAATACTGAGTCATCCAGAGTTAACTCTAGTTCTTCCCTCAACATTCTGTCGATTTTGCAGCAATAACTGCGGCTGCTAATTCCAGTCTAGGGATAGTCATCACCTTCAGTGGGGCTACTCTTGCCTTACCCATCACAAAAACAACATGGACAGAACCGCTAGTGTCTGCAAGACATACAGTAGGTAGCTAGCTGTACCATAGCTGATTTCGCTAGCATCGCTGAAGTGATGTAATTGAGCACTGCATATTTCCCCAAAATTATTGGGTATGAAGCATCTGCTGAAACTCAGATTAACTCAAACAAACTAAACTTGATTTAAAACGTTAGGACAGCCTACCCCTCTCTCACCCAGGAAGAGTGGAGACTATTAAAATTAATGTTCTTCCACATTTTTTAATTTCTCTTTCCATCTCTCCCTCTTTTTCCACCTAAATCAAACAATTTCCTCTTTTATTTGGGCAGGTAAGACACCCAAAGTAAACAAAACTATTCTTCAACGCCGTAAATGCGATGGTGTTTTAGCTCTGCCAAATGTTTTATTTTATTACTGGTCTGCTAATATTTCCAAGATTTCATTATGATATGTATAATGCTCCACAGGTTAACTGGTGTACACTAGAAGCTGCTACTTGTACCTCTTCTTCCCTTCCAGCAATAGTTTTTGCTCCTCTTTCTCTCCGACCCTTTAGCTATACTAGAAATCTCTTTGTGCTGTCAACTCTAAAAATCTGGAAAAATTTTCAGTTGAAATCACTGTCTGTTCTCAGCCCTATTTGCATCAATCACTTGTTTTTGCTGTCTGCTGTACTTTTAAAATATGGAGTGATAAAGGCATTGTTTGTTTTTCAGATCTTTCAGGGTTTTTCCTGCATAGAGAATTATGAGGCGGCCGCCTCCGTCAAATTTCGTGCCGCCTCCGGCTGTCGAGTGTTGACAAAACGCAGACAGGCAGTCACATGCTCAGATACCCCTTTACCACGGTTCCGTTGCGGCTTCCCGGCCTGTGTAGAAAATGGGGTTCACTGCAGAATCGGGGTTCTGTGCCGAAAATATCGCTTTCACTCCGGCCCTACAACTTGCTGGCCTCAAACGGAGCCGCTCAGGACATTCTGCGAGAGCACACGAAAGTGATGCGCGGATATATCCGCATCAGATAATCCGCCGGGTTGGCCCCGCCAAGTAATACAAAATAACATTCCAAGTAATTGCGGGTGGATGAGAGATAATTCATTAATGTGCTGATTTTAATAAAGACACGGAACTCTCATTTGGTAAAACGCAAGGAATGTGCGTCACTCTTTTACTTTCGTTTTCAACGACAACGCATTTCTATTCAGGGAAAACCAATCAAGGAAAACGTGCCTAGAGCACCTCCTAGTGGTCATTATATAAAACACAAAGGAAAAACTCTACATGAGATATTGCTTAAAAACTTAACAGCTTTAACTAAAAACCTACACAAGCTTAACAGAACTTATTCTGATAAGAGTGTTTTTTCAACAGTGATGTAATGAAAGGGAGTTGAAGTTGAAGGCTATTAAGGAAATGTAATTTTGCCAAAGAAGAACTTTTATTTTAGATATTTATTTAAAAGCAGCCTACTTAAGTGTCATATGTTATTATATCATCATGCTTAACACTGACTGAATAATTATTTTGTGATCAGGTGCAGATATCTAAATCAGAGAATATCATAGGTTTGGGAAGTTGGCAGGTGGATGAATTATTTTTAAAAGCAGATTTTGTTGATGTTAGAGCTGATCTGCACATCTTTAGTGCACAAGCCCTATAGAGTCCCCTTTAAAGTTCAGGTACAAGACTTTTTCTTTGTTCAGTTTGCCCACTGAACATGGATTGGAGCTCTTAATCTTGAACTCTCAAAGTGCACCAGATTAATGAATTTATCTTTAAAATGTACAAAATTTTCTTCCGGGGGAGCATGGTAACCAGATGGTAAATGTTGCTTTCATCTAGAACCTAATCTCTCTCCTGATTAAAGTCAACATGGGAGAAAGAGTTAGAGCTCAGCTTTTCTGAAGCTGACCTCTGCATGTGCCTTATTAAGTTTGATAAAGTCTTGCACCAAACTCAATTTATCAAAGCTTGACTCCACAAAGAAACCGATGATTCATACATTTTTTTTAGTTTTCCTTCAGATTTTTACAGATGTTTCGAAAGATCCAAAATCAGGTCAGGATTTACTATTCCAAAGTTAAAAGTGTGTAAGAGTTGTAGGCAATAAGACGGTATATAAGTGAGATTAAAATTTCAAAGGCTATAATATGTTCAGATTCTAGTTCAGCATTAGTGAGTTTAAGTGAGAAGAAATCAGAAGTAAGACAAGACATGATAATATAAATTATTCAGGAGTTATATTCACATTTTTTTGTGGGTTCTGGCACACATTGGGTTGAAAGGTAATGAAGAGGTAGATGTATTAGCAAAAAAAGGCCACAGAACAGATAATAGTGGATACACAGATTCCCTTTAGTAGGTCAGAAATTAAGTCAATAATTAAAAAGAATATTCAGATATATTGGCAACAGCAATGGGATGCTGATAAAAAAAGGTAGACATCTGTGTCTTATTAATCCAGTAGTAGGCGAGGAAAGACCATCATGTGGGAATAGATATGAGGAGAACATAACTAGATTAAGGCCGGGTCATACAAGAATGAACAGTACAATGCATTTAATTGGTAAACATCCAACAGGTTTTTGTGAGGTATGTGGTGTTAATGAAACAGTTAAGCATGTTGTAATGTACTGTAGGAATTATAATTCTGAAAGGAATTACTTGATTGATAAAACAAATGGAAAAGGGTCAGCAATTCACAATTAAAAATCTTAATTCAGATGTAGGTAGGAGTGTAACTTCCTTAGTACTGAGATATCTGGCAAGTACAGGTTTAAGTAAACGTAAATTCATGGACAAGATGATTGACAGGCCAGTTTACGGTGACAAGATGCGTGTAACTAAGCGACAGAGAGCAACCGTTAAAGATGCTATTTTATAATGTGATAGTATGTCCCAAAGCTTGTCTACTCTTTTGCTACACACTCAAAACTATGTACTTTTTCTCCACAAAAAGAGTACATACTTTTAGGGTGTAGGATAAGTAGATGAATTGGGATGCAGCAAGGGACACTTGCTGGAGTAGGATTTTTCTCCATCTCTCGTAAGATAGCAATCATGATGATAAGTGTGTTCACTAATTTTTAGGGGTGCAACGGATCGCAGTTGATCCATGATCCATACGGACCAGGCCCCACGGTTCGGCACGCATGTGATTCGCGGATTAACTGCTAAGTTTAACCATCATAGAGTGAAAGTTTATCATTTGGACGTGTTTTGTATTGCCAATTTACACATTCAAACGATTTTAAACAGAAAAAGAGCCGAAAATCGGGACGAAAAGCGCACATAGAGAGAGAGATAGAGAGAGAGAGAGAGAGAGAGATGTGTTTCAGACAGCGCTCGAACACCTAATTAATTCCTCTGTCACGTTTACTTGCGGTAGAACAGACACATACACACAAAATTATGTCAAAATACCCGTCTCGGCAAGTATTCTCTCGGTTATGTCATAGGTAAACAGTTGAGAAAGAAACCGGATGTGTGTCAGTATATTCGGTCTGTGCATTCGGTCTTAAAGTGACAGCAGCCTAATTTTGCTGCTGTTGTCTGTGTCATTAATGTTAATAAAATAAAATAAACCATCATCATGATCATCATCATCATCATCTACCATGTTCTAGAGAAAAGAAGATTGTGAGGAGATTTTTAAGCTTATTTAACGGTTTACATATCCATCTCCTTAATCATTATGCATAAAGACTCATTTTACACTTTGAATAAAAAATCAACTATTTTTTTGCTCTTTGTCACTCCATTAAAGTTTGAATACTGTGTGCTGATCACAAGTTTTGTTCCTGTGTAAGACCGTTTCAATTAACTGTCTAGCTGACCAGACTTGTTTGTGTCTATGTGACTTTCAGCACATCGCTCAACAAACAAGCTATAGTCAAAGGGCAATATCCTGGGTTGCCGAGGAAGATCACTGTTGTTGCTGGCTTGACGTGCAGGACTGTGTGGAGCAATCGATTCATTGGACAGCTCGATATACAAACTAGAGCCGTGTTTCTCAGCTGCTGGGTCGCGGAGTGTGAAAGAAACAACATCAACAACAAAAATGTAATTCTAAATGTTTTTCTTTCTAGGGCCCGTTACAATATGAAGATTTAACCAAGTCTGAGTTAAAACTTGAACTATATAGAGCTTTCATCAGAGCATTTTAACATGGAATAGAGGACCAACAATAATCAAGATTGTTTGTAATTTTTGGAACAATACACACAAGATCAGCCTAAGGAACTTGTGCACAGTTGCCAGCACATGGACGCACAAAGACGATATGTGCAAGCTAAAGCATTGTTAAAGGAACATTTTGACAATGAGTTTAAAATAGCTGCTGCAGCTGGCCTTCAGTAAAATCAGAGTTCACTGCAGAGTTATGCTCTGTTTTTGTGTGGATGGTGTAATGCAATGGAAGAAATTAAGTACATGGAGGAGCTGGAGATGCCGAGCAGTTTGAAAACGGTCATCAGAAAGCTGCCTTACAAGGGAAAAGTGGAGAACTGTTGCATGTGAGCTATTGGAAAGGCACAATCAGAGGGCACAGTTCATGTATAATGATTTGTATTTATTGATAAGAATATCAGGGATTGATCCGTTTACACTGTCAAAAGTGTCTTAACAGGACAGGATCCACTCAGAACAGGCCTCGCCATGGTCGACCAAAGAAGTTGAGTGCACGTGCTCAGCGTCATATCCAGAGGTTGTGTTTGGGAAACAGACGTATGAGTGCTGCCAGCATTGCTGCAGAGGTTGAAGGGGTGGGGGTCAGCCTGTCAGTGCTCAGACCATACGCCGCACACTGCATCAAATTGGTCTGCATGGCTGTCGTCCCAGAAGGAAGCCTCTTCTAAAGATGATGCACAAGAAAGCCCGCAAACAGTTTGCTGAAGACAAGCAGACTAAGGAACCATGTCCTGTGGTCTGATGAGACCAAGATAAACTTATTTGGTTCAGATGGTGTCAAGCGTGTGTGGCGGCAACCAGGTGAGGAGTACAAAGACAAGTGTGTCTTGCCTACAGTCAAGCATGGTGATGGGAGTGTCATGGTCTGGGGCTGCACGAGTGCTGCCGGCACTGGGGAGCTACAGTTCATTGAGGGAACCATGAATGAGCAGAGCATGATCCCCTCCCTTCGGAGACTGGGCTGCAGGGCAGTATTCCAACATGATAACGACCACTGCCTTGCTAAAGAAGCTGAGGGTACCTAAACCCTATTGAGCATCTGTGGGGCATCCTCAAACGGAAGGTGGAGGAGCGCAAGGTCTCTAACATCCACCAGCTCCGTGATGTCGTCATGGAGGAGTGGAAGAGGACTCCAGTGGCAACCTGTGAAGCTCTGGTGAACTAAGGCAGTGCTGGAAAATAATGGTGGCCACACAAAATATTGACACTTTGGGCCCAATTTGGACATTTTCACTTGTACTCACTTTTGTGGCCAGCGGTTTAGACATTAATGGCTGTGTGTTGAGTTATTTTGAGGGGACAGCAAATTTATACAAGCTGTACACTCACTACTTTACATTGTAGCAAAGTGTCATTTCTTCAGTGTTGTCATATGAAAAGATATAATAAAATATTTACAAAAATGTGAGGGGTGTACTCACTTCTGTGAGATACTGTATGTACAATAATCAGCAGAGATTTATTAATTACACCAATGATGCTTTATCTGTATTAGGAGAACAATTACATGAAACAAGTAGAAAGATATGGCAAAATAGGCAAGCCCTTAATAGGTTATTGGCAGACAAAAGGGTGTATGTGTTATGTTTGAAGATCAGTGTTGCACTTTTATACCAAATAATACTGCTCCGGGAGGAGAATTTAGTGAAGCCATGATCAAGTTAAAAAGCTTAAGTGCAGAAGTTAAAGAAAACTGGTTTGATTTAAAGTTTGGAGCATGGTTTACTAAATTAGGAATGTTTTTGAAAATTGCAATATTGATAGAGGGTTATTAAGATCCCTTATTAAGATCAAGTTCAAGTTCATTTATTTATAAAGCACATTTAAAAACAGCCACAAGACTGACCAAAGTGCTGTACATTAAAATCAAACCGTAAACACATAAAACAGAAAGAAAAAAACATATGAATTTAAAACCAAAGAAATGACAGATAAACAAGACCATGATACAATGTAAGAATGGGATATTAGTAGGCCAGATCAAACAAGTGTGTTTTTAAAAGAGACTTAAAAATGGATAGGGAAGGTGCCACTCTATTCTCAAGCGACAGATTGTTCCATAATCGAGGCCCAACCACAGAAAAAGCTCGATCCCCTCTACGTTTTAGTCTGGACTGAGGAACTAAAAGGAGATTCTGATGACTGGATCTTAGACTTCTAGTGGGAGTATAAAAATGCAACAGCTCTGAGAGATAACTAGGGGCTTGGTTATGTAAAGGTTTATATACCAGTAAGAGAGCTTTAAAATCGATTCTAAATTGAATAGGCAGCCAATGGAGGGCCCTCAGTATGGGGTGATGTGGTCACATTTGCGACTACTTTGGAGAAATCTAAAAGCAGCGTTTTGGACCAATTGTAGGCAAGAAATTTGTGACTTTGAAATACCGCAAAGTGAGTTGCAGTAATCTAATCGTGAAGTAATAAAAGCATGGACAGCCATTGTTGTGGCCAGTCTGCAGTGCTCTAAGTTGTTTCAGGTGTCCTCTTAAAGAAATCTCTCAGAGTCAGAAGTTCCAGGTCTTCAGAAGATAATCTTTATTGCCAGGCAACAAAGTGAGATGCTAGCTTCACATCTGATCTATACTGGGCGAAACAGCATGTTTTATATGTTTTTCTTATCGTTATAGGTCCAATGGGGATTCCTCTAGCTATCTTTTTCTTTTAGCTCCACCCTGGAGTTTTGCCACTATTGTTTATGAATCCTCCTTAATTTTATTTATAATGGTGGCGGATCCCCAGTTATTCTGCTTTTTAAAAATATTAATTTAATGGTCATCTTTGGTGCTTTCCACAACTTGTTATTGTTCCTTACATTGAATACATTTCTTTTTGGTACTTTCCAAGCAGTAAACCTGGTACTTTCCAGTGTTTTTCATACAGGCTATTTTCTACAGTTAATACGTCAATGATCAATGAATTTTCCCAACACCATCTCTAACATCGTAGAATTTAAAAAGTGTTTGATTTTAGACAGCAGAATGAGAGAGAATGAATGAGAATGAGCTTTACTGCCAGGTATGTTTACACATACTAGGAATTTGTTGTAGTGACAGAAGGTCCACAGTGCAACAGAGTGACAGCGACAAGACAAGACACAGATAATAAAAAGAACAATATACAAATTAAAATGAATTAAAATAAGCAATTTACTATGTACAGATATGTTAGGTGTAAATTAGAAATGTAAACAAGTATGTGTGTTAAATAAATAAATGAATGTATAATAGTGTGTGTGTGTGTTGTGTGTTCCTCGTTTATTGTCAAGGGTTCATGAGATGGATTGCCTGAGGGAAGAAACTGTTCCTGTGTCTGGTCGTTCTGGTGCTCAGAGCTCTGTAGCGTCGAACAGACGGCAACAGTTCAAAGAGGGAGTGTGCTGGATGTGAGGGGTCCAGAGTGATTTTGCCAGCCCTTTTGCGCACTCTGGATAAGTACAGTTCTTGGAGAGTGGGGAGGGTTGTACCAATGATTCGCTCAGCAGTCCGGACTATCCGACGTAGTCTTCTGAGGTCAGAATTGGTAGCTGAGCTGAACCAGACGGTAATTGAAGTGCATAGGACGGATTCAATGATGGCAGAGTAGAACTGTTTCAGCAGCTCCTGTGGCAGGTTGAACTTCCTCAGTTGGTGGAGGAAGTACAGCCTCTGCTGGGCCTTTTTCACAATGGAGTCTATGTGAATGTCCCACTTCAGGTCCTGAGATATGGTGTTGGCGAGGAACCTGAATGACTCCACTGCAGTCACAGTGCTGTTCATGATGGTGAGTGGGGGGATAGCTGGGGGGTTTCTCCTGAAGTCCACGATCATCTCTACTGTTTTGAGCGTGTTCAGCTCCATATTATTGTGACTGCACCAGACAGCCAGCTCTCTAACCTCCTGTCTGTAAGCAGACTCGTCTCCGTCCCGGATGAGGCCGATGACTGTGGTGTCGTCCGCAAACTTCAGGAGCTTGACAGAGGGGTCTTTGGAGGTGCAGTTGTTGGTGTTAAAGGATTATTAGGCTGCATAAATTAGGTCAGCCGGAACCAGGAACACTTCCTATAACACCTGATGTACTCGTTACATCAGAAGAAGAATGGCATCTACGCTAATATTAGTCTTTCTGGTTATCCCGAGGTTCACCGTAGTCAACCGGATCCGGGCCGTATCCAGGTGAGACCAAGGACCTGCGCCTTGACACGACCACAACGCAGCCCTGAAGTATCAGCAGAGATTGAGTCAACTAGATCATCCACTGTGAGGGCCTCATCGACACGACAGCCACGACACAGTTCCTCAACAACCGTCCATACCGGCGTGATGAATACGATCCTCAATTGGATGGAACTGGAATAAATACTTTGAATGTTGCGATCCTATTGGACTTACGATGGCAACCTGAATCGTAACAAAGCACTGTTGGCCAGAGGAGAACTGGCCCCCCGACTAAGCCTGGTTTCTCCCAAGGTTTTTTTCTCCATTTAAACACCTATTTGCCACTTGTCTGCCACCTGATGTCACCTGATGGAGTTTGGGTTCCTTGCCGCTGTCGCCTTTGGCTTGCTTAGTTGGGGACACTTGACATTTGACTTGACATTTGATATTCAAAAGTGCTTTGATCTGCCTGCATTGACACTATTCTTTAAGAGCTGCTGTGCAGCCAAATAATGTACCAGTTATCAATGTAAAGCTGCTTTGACACAATCTACATTGTAAAAAGCGCTATATAAATAAAGGTGACTTGACTTGACTAGAGGGAGAAGAGCAGTGGGGAGAGGACACAGCCCTGAGGGGCGCCGGTGCTGATGGTGCGGGTGTTGGATGAGAATTTTCCCAGCCTCACTAGCTGCTGCCTGTCTGTCAGGAAGCTGGTGATCCACTGACAGATGGAGGTGGGCACTGAGAGCTGAGTTAGTTTGGGCAGGAGGAGGTTTGGGATGATGGTGTTAAAACCACAAACAGGATCCTTACATAAGTCCCTGATTTATCCAGATGCTGTAGGATGAAGTGCAGACCCATGTTTACTGCATCATCCACAGACCTGTTTGCTCGGTAAGCAAACTGCAGGGGGTCCAGTAAGGGTCCGGTGATGTCCTTCAGATAAGCCAGAACCAGTTTTTCAAACGATTTCATGACGACAGACGTTAGCGCCACAGGTCTGTAGTCGTTAAGTCCTGTTATCTTGGGTTTCTTTGGAACGGGCATGATGGTGGAGCGTTTGAAGCAGGAAGGGACCTCACACAACTCCAGTGATCTGTTGAAGATCTGTGTGAAGATGGGGGCCAGCTGGTCAGCACAGGTTTTCAGACAGGCTGGTGTCTCACCATCTGGGCCTGGTGCTTTTTTTCTTTTGTTCTTTCTGAAGACCTGTGCTGGGGGATGGTGTCTTGTAGTTGATGTCTTTCAGACCTTTCCACACTGATGAAGAGTCACTGGAATAGAATTGGTTCCTTAATTTTTTGGAATAATTCCTCTTTGCCACTTTGATCTCCTTTTCCAGTGTGTATTTGGCCTGTTTATACAAGACTCTGTCCCCATTCCTGTAAGAATCTTCTTTGGCCTGACGCAGCTGGCTGAGTTTTGCAGTGAACCACGGTTTGTCATTATTGTAAGTTAGATGAGTCCTGGTAGGAGTGCACAAATCCTCACAGAAACTGATATATGAAGTTAGTCTCTGTGAGCTCATCCAGATCGGTGGCAGCAGCTTCAAAAACACTCCAATGAGTCCATTCAAAACAGGTTTGTAAAGCCTGCTCTGTTTCGGTGGTCCATCTCTTTACAGTTTTTGCTACAGGTTTAGCAGATTTAAGTTTTTGCCTGTAGGTTGGTATGAGATAAACCAGGCAGTGATCAGAGAGCCCCAAAGCTGCCCGTGGGACAGAGTGATATGCATTCCTTGTTGCTGTGTAACAGTGATCCAGTGTATTACTGTCTCTGGTGGGACATGTAACATGCTGTCTGTATTTTGGCACTTCACTGGAGAGATTTGCTTTGTTAAAATCCCCAAGAATGATTAAAACAGAGTCTGGGTGTTTTTGTTCTGTCTCTGAGATCTGATCGGCGAGTTTCTGTAAAGCCAGGTTCACGTGCGCTTGCGGTGGGATGTAGATGCTTACGAGAATGAACGAGCAAAACTCTCGCGGCGAATAGAACGGCTTGCAGTTAATGAAAAGCACTTCTAGATCAGAACAGCACATCTTCGTTAATACTGTTACATCTCTATACCACCTTTCGTTGATGTAAAAGCACGACCCGCCGCCACGCGATTTCCCTGTTGATTCTGCGTTGCAATCCGCTCTAAACAGCTGATAACCCGGCAGATGAAGCGCGCTGTCCGGTATCGCGTCGTTCAGCCAGGTTTCCGTGAAACACAGAGCAGCAGTTTGAAAAATCCTTATTTGTCTGGGAGAGCAGAAGACGTTCGTCCGTTTTGTTGGGAAGAGAGCGGAGGTTCGCCAGATGTATACTAGGCATCGCCGTCCGAAATCCACGCTGTCGAAGCTTCACAAGTGGGCCGGCTTGCTTTCCCCGTCTGCGCGTCCTGAAGCGTTTGAACAGCGCAGCCGCTCCACCAACTACAACGTTCAGCAAAACGTCTGAATAATTGAAAACCGGTAGGAGATTTTGAGGTGCGCTCTGCCGAATGTTCAGCAGTTCATCCCTGGTAAAACTAATCGTGTTTCCGAAACAAAAAACAGGAAAAACTAACAAAAACACTAAAACAACTGAGGAGCTCAGCACAGTGGCTGCCATCCGCGGCGCCATCTTGAGGCAAATTAGGAGTTGGTAAAAACTGGAACCAATTACAGAAGAGATCCAATTTTAAAGACTCATCAAGAAGGACACCCAGATTTCGCACACGAGAAGATCTGAAGGCCCAGATCTAGGCTGGTAGCCTGAGAATGATCAGTAGGATTGAAAACAATCACCTCTGTTTTATCTTCATTTAATGTTAAAAAATTTTGAGCTAGCCAGATTTTGACCTCGTCTAAGCACCTTAGTAAGGTACTAAGTGCTGAAGGATCATTTCTCTTAATAGGTAAATAAATCTGGGTATCGTCAGCATAGAAATGAAAAGACACCCCATGCCTTCTTAGAATGGAACCCAGAGGAAGCATGTACAAGAAGAAAAGGGAGGGCGCCAACATCGAGCCTTGAGGGAGGCCACAGAGGAAGAGAAGTTACCTAGTCTGACAAAAAAAATTCTGTCGGATAAAAATGACTGAAACCACTTAAGGACAGTACCTTTTAGGCCCACGTCTGACTCTAGTCTAGATGTCAAAATAGAGTGGTCCACAGTGTCGAATGCTGCTGATAAATCTAAGAGAACCAGGACCACAGAAACACCAGAGTCGGTAGCTAAAAGGATATCGTTTAACACTCTGAGAAGGGCCGTTTCAATACTATGAGCAGATTTAAAACCAGATTGAAAAATTTCATTAATACAATTAAGATTTAGAAAGAACTGCAGTTGATCAAACACAATTTTTTCTAAAACCTTTGAAATAAATGGTAAAACAGAAATGGGATGGAAGTTATTCAGAATACAAGGATCTAGTGAGGGCTTCTTGAGAAGCAGTAGCCAGTTTAAGAGTAGCAGGAACAGAGCCAGTTAAAAGGCACTTATTGAAAAAAGACACCAAACCTGGCCCGACAGTGTCAGCAATTAATATAGGATGCATAATGTCATAAGGACAAAAAGATTGTTTAATATTAGCAATGTTGTCTTTGAGTGATTGTAAGGAGATGGGTTCAAAAACATCCCAAGAAACAGGGTGCAAAAAAAAGGAGGGGGTTCAATATGGAGAGAACAGACTTTGGGTCTCAAATTAGAGATTTTATCAATGAAGTGTCTCAAGAAGCTTTCACATAGAGCATCGGAGGCAACAGGCACTGTGTTAACAGAAGGATTAACAACAGAATTAATAACTGAGAACAGAACTTTAGGAGTAGAATGATTTTTTTTTTTAAATGAAATCAGAAAAATAAGTAGCCTTAGCAGACTTGGCAGCAGACTGATAGGCTGTCTTTAAACAACTGAAATGAAATATGTAATTTATCTTTTTCCATTTGCGCTCGGTCTTTCTACAAGCTTGTCGTAAGAGTCGAGTATCAGAATTTTGCCACGGAACAGGTTTAGATTTGTGCTTATAAGACTTGAGCGGAGCAGTGACATCTAAAACATCCAACCGGGCAGAATTGAGAAGACTTAGATGTTGGTCTCGTAATGGTAGATCCAGAGATAGATGAGAACAAGACTCCATAAAACTCTGATTAAAATTTGACCCAAACTTAGAAGAATAGAGGGCAACTAAAGTATATGTTATTAAGATTGGCCAAAGTGTCTGGGTTGAAGATGTCTGGAAAGAGATGTTTGGTTCTGATACTCCTCCAGACTGTAGTTTCATAGTCTGGTCCTTGTGAGACTGGGTGACTTAATTTAGTCCCTAGGTAGCATAACTAGGAAAACTGAATTGTGAAAAAAACACAACAGAATAAAATTAGAAACAGCTTTGCATCAACAGTTGTTACTAACAGTAAACCAATTCAGTGTTGTGACTCTGATTTAAGATCAAAATCTCAAGTTGTATGTTTGTGCTGCAAACTTGATCACTTATTGAAGCAGAGTAAACAAATGCATAAGGAAAAACGGAACTTTCTAAAGGAGAAGAGTATTTGCTTTGGCTGTCTTTGTGTGGGACACATGAGCAAAGATTGTGAGAAGCGCTTGACTTGCACAGTGTGTGGCCAAATGCATCCCAGCATTCTGCATATTCAACAAAAGGAGAGAAAGTGTACTCAGTGATGGATGATTTTGTTCCCAAGTTGTGTGCTTGTTGCCCTTCAAGCATGTGGGGCCGGCGATGGAGAATGTGCATTATCAATTGTACAAGTTCAAGTCAAATCCAGTAAAGGACCAAAGGTAATTCAAACATATGCATTCTTGGATCCTGGTAGTTCTGCCACATTTTGTTCAAAACACTTAATGCACAATTTAAATTAAAAAAGGAAAGAAAACTAATATTCTTTTGAAAACAATGGGCAATCAAAGGTCTGTTAATAGTTCTATTGTGACTGGACTGGAAGTGTCTATCCCTCATAATGACATCTTTTTCCAGAAGTCTTCACTCAAATGCCTGTGTCCAAAGATAACATTGTCTCTCAAGGGGATTTGGATAAATGGCCATACCTGAAAGGTTTTAAGATCCCTCAGATTCCTGCTGATGTGGATTTGCTAATTGGAGCAAATACTTAAAAGGAAATGGAGCCCTGGGAGAATATAAACAATGAGGGAAAATGACCTTATGCAGTCAGAACCCTATGGGTTGTGAATGGACCACTCCAAGGAAGCAAGGACAACAGGAACAAGATTGAATGTACAGATGTTACTGTTAACAGTATTTCTGTAGGCAAGCTGGAGGAGATGCTCAATAAACCGTATAATCACGACTTTAATGAGATTGCTTCTGAGAACAAAGAAATGTCAAGAAAAGATCATGCATTTATGGAAAAGGTAAGCAGGTCAACTGAGCTTCAGGATGGACACTACAAATTGAACCTTCCTTTCAAAATGGAAAATCCCATGTTACCAAAAGAGGAAGAAATGTAGAACACATAGTCAAGAAAATTCAAGAAGGGATACAGCAGGTTGAAATGTGGGGGATAAAGTGAAGTTTAAAATTTTCTGTATAAAAAAAAACAATGATTTTTTTACAAGGAAGAAAATCAAGGAAGGTATCAATCTAAAACTATACAGAAGTAACTTGGAGAGAGTTAAAAAATTCTGCTTTTTAGGAGTGCACTTTGACTCAAGGTTAATATGGGAAGAACATAATAGGAATGTGAAGGATAAGTGTAAAAAAGTAATTAATATAATGTTTAACAGGATTAGAATAGGGAGCGGATTATAAGCCACTGAAGTGTTTACATGTAAGTTTAATAAGATCAAGGTTGGATTATGGGAGTATGGAGTATGGGTCAGCAGCCAAACCTGTGTTTGCGAGATGATGTAATGCAGGCACTGAGAGTATGCTTAGAAGCAGTAAAAACATCACCAGTGTGTGCAACATTCAACGCAAACAGTTGCTAGTAAATTATTGGAGACATGGAGATAGTCATCCAACCAAAAGAAAGCTGCAAGCTAACTGGGAAAGGGAGAGAGCACAAAAATTTTTTGGGCGGATAGGAGATGCAGCAGCTAGAGACTAAGTTGGGAGTGTATGAAAAGGACTGTACTTGAAACCATGAACATTTTAAATCACTTCAAATCAAAACAGTAAACAAGATCTTGTAGCTGAATTTTATAAATATACAGACTATAAATATAAAGATTATATTCAGATTTATACAGATGCATTGAAGGATCCAGAAACAGGAAGGACTGGATCTGCAATTGTCACTGCAAAGAGGCGAGGTACGCAGACGAACCACAAATGATCTTGAGTGTGTACAGTTGAATTATATGCCATCATAATGGCACTAGAATGAATTGAAAAAAAAAAAAAAAGAAGCTTTAATTGGAAGTGATTTAGTGTCAGCTTCTGTACAGTCTCATGACAGGTATGTCCAATAGTCGTCAAGATATACTGTCCACAATAATGACAATACATACAAGAATAAGGGGAAAATGTACTGAGATCCAACTGATTTGGATTCCTGCTCATACAGGTATTGCGGGTAATGAGAGAGTGGACAAATTTGCCAAACAAGCTGTTAACACACTGAAGTAAATATTAAATATGTCAAAGTCAGAAGTAAAGAGCATCATACGGAAAGAAACCATTAGAGAATGGGACAGGGAGACTAAAGGGAGACATTTATGTACCATTCAAAATAAAGTTGGTGCTGTGAAGAATAGGGGAGGGACTAGTAAAGAAGAAAGAGTTATGACCAGATTAAGAATAGGTCACAGTAATTTGAATAGTACACTATAGGGAAGAATGATGGACCTTTGAGACGTGACTTACAAAATTCCTACAAACACACAGAGAAGAAAGAAGTACACAACACAATGGCTGAAAGAAGACTGTAGAATTGGGAAACTGCAGGTTTTACTCCACCGACACCTAATTAAATATTAATTAACAGAACTGTATGCTGCTTAGTTTTCTTTCTGAGATATTAGGCCTACTTATTAGCCTTGGATGGACAGAAACTCTGATCACAAAGTTTACACACACTTCAATAATGCCTTTATTAACTTCTCTGATAAAACTTTATTTTAGTTTTTTTCTGAGCTGTTTCCAAATGAAAACATCATGCCAAACATGTTTAAGACTAGCAGACAGACACTCAGACAAACGGTCTCCACAGAAAAGCGTTTTATTCTGCGTTCTGAGGAACTCCTCCATAGACCTTGGTCAGGTTAGACGGCATATTGAATTTAACACGAATGAAAATGAGATCATGACTTCTCACAGCCGCATTTACATTACTGTCAAAAATGAAATATGGCTCTACCCTGACTAAAGTCTAGTGACTTCCATTCAAATAGAACAGCCTCTGACGGGATCATGTGGTGTCGCACATTTCTTTAGCAGAGTTTGAAGTCTCCTTCTAGTGGAGGGGCTCCGTTAATACACATAAAAACAAAATTAACTGAGGCTGGTCACTTTGCATGTCAGATGGTCTCTTCCTGTCTAAGTGTGCACTTCTTGGCAAGAATATGTTTGTAAGTGAGCCAGACTTTATAAGAAATGATCATCAAAAATCTGGCTAAATCAAGAAGCTAGACATACTTAATATTCAAACCAAGTCACATTAAAGTCAAGTTTACGCATTCTTTCATGTACCTTCTACATTTGTGAATATAGAATGCGAATGTGAATTTGGTCGTACCCACTTTATTATTTACCCAGTCATAAAACTTCTAGACACAACATGATGATAATGATAATTTGGTGTAAAATGTGCTTAATTGTCATGAAAAAAGTCAATGCAAATCATTGACAATGAGTCTAAAAATAAAATTAAATGTTTAAATAAATATGGAAATAAATAAATGTGGGAATAAAGAAATATAAAAATAGATGAATGAATTAATGAATATTTAAAAAAAATTAAGAAACATGAAAGAATAAAAAAGTTATAATAATACAGAAAATAATAAACAATAGTAATACAATTAATTTAGGACTAAATGTAATTAAAAAAAATGTATTACTTTATTTATTTTTCTATTATTACATTTATTTATTTTTTTATTTCTGCAGGTTTGTGTCACGGATGGCTGTGATATATAATGCGCACAATGATAGAGAGTCCAAAGAAACACTTTATTATAAAGCAAAACAAACACGCAGGAGAAACCAAACACTTTACGTGAAGCAACACGGATGAGACAGGACAAGGAACTGAACAAAACAGGAAGTGCTTACAGTAGAACTAAATGAAGGAACTAATGAGTTAATTAACAAACAACAGGTGAACTGAATGAAACTAACACAGACTAGAAACTAGGTCAAGACAGGAACAAACAAAGCAAACTCCTGACAGTCTGGGCATCCAGGCTGCATTTTCTATTTTCAAATCATGACTTCTGTTGATTTTGGGGTGAAACATGTTCCTGACCGGTTTTGTGACATTTACCTGCATGTGAGATCTGAAGGGTGTTGCCAGTGTGGGTCATTCCTTCCAGTTTTCTGATTAGCAGTGGAGTTCATCAGAGAATGGAGCTCAATTCTCACACCTGATCTATTTCGAGCTCACTCAGACAGTCACCCGGTCTTATACTGAATGACACCATTCTTCCGCCTATCCTCGAGACCTAATATCAACAATGTCAGGTGACTGACCTTAGGGATTGGCTAGAGGTGCGTCCACACCATGTTGTAATAAGCGCAATTACGTGATTTCAACTTGTAAAAAGCGTTCACGTCCTCGTAGAGCTCGTAATTACAGCTTGTAAGATGGGAACTGTCTGAGAGCCTTTACTTGTGCCACCTGACCGCTGCAGGCAGTGATAGTTGTGCCACAAAAACACATGATTCCCAGTCCGAGGATGTGAACAGCTCCGAATAGTCATGTGTTGTCATCTTGAGACTAGTGATTATGACACGGCGTGAATGCAACATATTACCATATATAACATCCAGATAAACCAACTACTTCCTCTTTGCCTTTCTCGCCTCATCTGAGACCGGAGCAGTAGACTATGTTTGAGCTTAATTACAGGAGAGATTGCAGTTGCAATCCATCACGTTTTCACGCAGGTGCTTCACGTCCCTGAGGATCATTTATATATCTTTGGCGCGTCATTGGAACGCACGTCGTTAAGTGTATTTTAGTTCTATAGTTTGTTTACAGGTGTTTGTTGTTGGTTCGTGGGTCGGCTGTTCGCAGCAGACGAGACTTTTTCCATCTTATTTACTCCGTGTGTGAACGTAGAATGGTGGACATATATAATTTTCTGATAGCCTATATGATTTTGACTTTCAAGGAGCTCTGTTCGCTGACTTCATTCGAAAGATAATTAATGAAGAGTGATTTGTCACAATCTATATGTTAATGGTATTATTATTTGTCTTTTTCAACAAACATGAAGTAGTTTATTTTGAAGAATTAAGAATTGATGAACAGAATTGAAGAATGTTCCTAACTTTAACACAGCATGTTGGCAAAATATATTTGGATAGCATAAAGAAACAAGCATGTTTCCAATACCAGATGAGCCTAAACAACAGTTTTAAGAACAAACATCTTGCTGGTACCCAGAAAAACTTACCACAGCATGTTGCTTAGTACAGTATGCAGCAATAATACTAGAAGCCTAAAATAACAAGCATATTTCGAACATTTACCTTAGCAACAAGTACAGTACCAATAAGCTACATTACTGAAAGCAATGATAAGCATGTTCTGATACCTGGATAAGCTTAGCACAGCATGTTGGCAATGACACCAGATAAGACTAAACACAAGCATGTTTCCAAGAACAACTAGATAGCCTTAAGAACAAGCGTGTGCCAATAGCCGAACAGAATCAACACTGAACTGACTTCAACTGAATAACAACGATTCTGTCCAGAATCGCCCTACACCAAAATCGTTATTTTCCTGTCTTTCCCTAAATGTTAACTAAACGTCACGGAGCCTGTCACACCCTCAACACCAGACCTCTCAGCTCCACCCACATGATCCCAATCACCGGAATTCTAACTCAACACACCTGCACCAGCTGATCACAGCACACTACTTAGGCAGTCACTCTTCAGTTCACCTTTGTCTGGTCTTGTTGTTGGCGTTACACTTACCTGACTACCTAGCCATGCTACTCACCTGTTCTGTGATATCCATCCGTCTTATGCCTTCCTCGTCCAGCAATCCCGATTCAACCTGCAAAATAAGGACTATTCAGTTATCTCGAATTATCTCTGAGTACACATCCTTACCTGCTGCTATGGCCTGTACAGCTGAACCTGTAAATAAAAGGCTGTGTGTGGAAGTTACCTGTGTTGTCTCCGTCTGGCTGCTAACACTAAAACTATTAAATTATTTCTGGTAACTGAGAAAAAAAATTGAAATAAAATATAAATATTAAATGCATACTTAACAAAAATGAAACTAACAGAAATAATTAAGCTGAAGTACTAAAAACTGAAACCAAAATACTAAAATAAAAATAAAACATTAAAAAAAACTAATAAAAGCACATACATTTCTAAACATAACTTAAAATAAAATAAAAAATATAAATAAAAGCTAGTTCAAAATATCAATAAATACTATAATAGTATATATAATACTAAAATAACACCGCTCAATATTCTCAAATCATGCTGGAGAACATGGAATTTAATAAATAAATAAACAAATAAATAAAGACGAAAACATAAGCATAAGCACATAAGCCACTCAATTTAAAATAGGTTATTTTAAGCTTCTTAAGCATAAAATAATTCATTCAGATCTGTTTTTGTTCTGGCACAAAATAAAGGGATTAAAATTAATAAACGCTCTCAATTAGAGTGTCTAAACTAAACATGAATAGATAAATTTACACTAAATACAACAACAAATTAAAGCTGCAAGCAGCGATGAAAGGGCCCTCGCACCTGGGCTCACCGCCACCCATTGGCCTTAGGAAAACAGTGAAAAGTGGGCAACATGCATGTAAGCGAGTAAATACAGGAGAATTATGGTAAAATCATTTAAAAGTGCCACACTTCCTACTGCCAACAGGTGGCGCTTTGACCATAACTGAATATTGCAATGTAGATGTCTTCAGACCAGGACTATTATCGAACGTGAAGTTTTGAGCAGATCGGACATTGTATGCCTGAGTTAAAACAACTTCCTGTTTCGTGGCGTTAATCGCATGCATTAGCACTTAGCTAAGTGTTGCATGATTTAACGTGTTTCTAGCATGTTTGGTACTTCGTGGCATATTGAAATGAGTTCCTGGGATTGAATTACAGTGTGAAGCATGCCATTTCCTGTTGCCAGCAGGTGGCGCTACGACTAACTGAATATTGTCATATAGATGTCTTCAGGCCAGGACTCTTATCACACATGTGAAGTTTGAGGCACATCAGACATAGTATGCCTGAGTTACAACAGCTTCCTCTTTCATGGCAAAACATCAGACTTTGTCAGGCCGCCACGGACACGCCCTCCAACGAAAACCCAAGATCTTTGATATTTATAATCACTAAGGTCTTAAGATTAGACTGACAACATATGATGGTGATCTGGTTAAATCTCTATGAGGAGTTAATCACAGTGTAAAAAACATGTCATTTCCTGTTGCCCACAGGTGGCGCTATGACTGTAACTGTATATTGTCATGAAGATGTCTTCAGGTCACTACTCTAATAAACATGTGAAGTTTGGGGCAGATCCGACATTGTATACCCGAGTTACAAGATCTTCCTGTTTCATGGCGAAACATCGAACTTTGTCAGGGCACCACGGACACGCCCTTCAGCGAAAAATCTAGATCTTTGCAATTTAACGTTGCAAAGGCCTTTAGATTAGACTGACCAAATATGACATTGATCTGATTAAAGCTCTAGGAGGAGTTCGTTAAAGTACAACGTCTGGAAATGGCAAAAAATGGCAAGTTAATTAAAAATATCTGACTTCCTGTTCAGTTTCAGATTTTGCTCCAAGAGACTTTTTTGTAGGTATTGGGCTGTTAAACGTGTGTACCGAATTTCAAAATCTACGTGAAATGTAGCGCGAGGGGCACTTCATCAGGTGGCGCTATCGAGCCATTTTGCCCCGCCCAATTCTGAAACCCATAACAGACGTAAATTTTCACCACTTCTGATGCGTGTGCAAAGATTCATGAGTTTGAGCATGTTCAGGCCCTCAAAAATGCGATTCACTTTGGAGAAGAAGAAAAATAAACGGAGCAATTCCAATAGGGTCCTCACACCATCGGTGCTCGGGCCCTAACTAGAATACACTAATTTATATAACCAATGCACCATGCAGATGCTGGGACTCAAATGAGTGGGTTGCTTATATTAATCTGGAATAATTCAGTAAATTAATTCACTAAATACACTCAAATGTTAGGAGAGCGTGTTTTATTATGGGTGATTATATAATGTGGCATAAAAACCAGAGTGGGGGGTTTTGTTACACTGGCTTGCTACTTATTGTACAAATAGCTTGTTTTTGGAAAAACTACACTATTGAAACCAGCTGAGATACGGTCATGGTACTGAAAAAGATTAATTGACAAAAAAGTACCTATTACTGCTAAATACTACAATGCTATGCTCATACTTTAGTTTGGTTCTGTATATTTCCTTAGGCTACATATACGGTTTATTCTTTAATAAAAGACGTAAACGTAATTTAAACATTCCAAAGGGCCGATTCCATACAGAACGCATTTTTGAAACTAAAGATGGAGATCAGTGCAATAAAAGAAAGTCTAGACGCGCAAAGGTTATAGACGTCCGTCTAGCACGTTTACATTGAAAAACTACGGAAAAAAAAAAATAGCGCAGTGGAATGTAAAAACGTGTTCTGTGTGAATGGCCCCTTTGATGAATGACAGAACATTTTCTGTGGACTGCCAATCAGAGAACTTCTGTTTTGTGCTAATATGATGTTTCTCTAAAGGACATTCTCAACGTCGTCTCTGAAGGAGACTATCCTCCTCTCTAAACAAGGGCTGAACATGCTTCACATCAGCAATAATACCACAGGGGATTCTGACCGGCCTCCAGGATTGCACTTAAACCAACAGGACCGTCAATGGTGGTCGATAACATTATGGGATTTAACGGACAGAAATCACTGTGTGTGTAGCCCCTCTAGTTCGCACCTGCCCGCTCCAAGTGGGACGCGAACCCGGCCCGTCCGCGTGGAAGGTGGACGCTCTAACAAGGAGGCTAAAGACCGCAGTCTCTAGCGTCAGTCGCTCTTGAGTTTAGGGGAGTGAGGTTTACACGCACAGCTCTTACTAGCCTACGTCTGTTACATGTGCTTTTACCACACTAACCCAAACCTGTTAATTGTCATAAATCTACTAAATGGAATTGAAAATGTATTTTGTGCTGTTACTGTCACACCTCATAAAGCTGAATATGGAATAGCAAACTTAATGACAATTTTCCAAAAAAGTTTTCTGAGCACTCCCACTGTCTGCCATTGGTTGCACAAACCTATTAGCTGTAAATGGGATACTTTTAGTTGTCTCTGCATATTAAACTGGGATAGGAGAATTTATTTGAACATCTAAAAAACACATTTCAGCTTTAACATCAGACAACTGGCATGCATCTAAACCCTCAGAGACCCACTGAAGCAAAAAAATGATGACTAAATATTGTTTAAGACTACATGCAGTAGCAGATCAGACTATCAAGTGTTTCAGTTTTGGCAGGAATATTTGGGTTTCCCAGCATGCATACTAACCCTAACCCTACTGACTGTTTTTTCTCAATTCCCAATGTTTAGTGACGTAAAAATAGACCAATAACACCTAAAAAATGTAAACAGTTTAGACAGTTTTCTGGTTTTATATCCAGTGGCTTTCTATAAACACTTTTTAGGAGGAAAAATAAATATTATCAATACTTGGGTTTTGAGCTACAACCTAAAAGTAGAGCATATCACGAGCAACACCAAGGTCATGGGTTCAATTCAGGTCAAGGAAGAACTGATAAAAACTTGAATGCAATGTAAATGTTGGTTCTCTGAGGGTTACACAGTTTGTTGTTTAGCGCTTAATAAAACATCATATAGCCTGAAACATGCATTAAAGACTACTTAGGTTATGACTGTCAAAAAGTAGTGGCTCCGAAAATAGAAATGATGTACAACAGATTCTTCATTTCATAGTATTTTTATTCCTCTTAACAGCTGTCTTGATGACAATGTGCCTTTAAAAAAACATGTCCAGTCCAACTCAAGGAATTGTGAAATTCAGGTTTTATAAGTTTGATAAAAACAAAAATCTTAAAAAAAGGTGAAGAATGCATTTTCTGCACCACTAATAGCACCAGATTGCAATCTGTTCATTTAAGCTGTCCAACAACATTGTCTCAGCCAATGGCCTGAGTTTGGGGCAGGGCTACTTGTTTATCCAAGCAATGGCTGAAATGATTGAAACTAAACAATTTTTAGTTTGCTAATTATACATAAATCACATACTTCACCTTTAAACAAATTCTGCTCTTGTAATCAAATAAACAGCTGCTCCTTTTCCAAATTAAGGTCCTTCAGATCAGCTTTTATATCTTTAGGCCTGTATTAACTCATCTGTACAAATACATTTAGCTCAAACTTCAAGACTGACTCTAGGGCTGCCATTTGACGATCAACGATGAGAATATGGTCATGAATACAGAAACTGCTAAACATAGATAAATGGATTCTGCATTCATTGGAAATTCATTAGATATCACAGTTTAGATATGTTAGGAGATACTTTTTTGGCTCTGAAACAGCGATTCTCACAGTCCTCCTGAGTGTTGAACCGGTTGCTGTTCCCCTCACAGCCTCCATACCAGAACTGGGTACATTCACCACTGCTGGCGTTGAAGTGCCATTTCACTGCAAAGTTTGAGCAAGTTCCTGAATCAGGTTCAAGCTGGCAAATGTCTGAGCAAAAAGAAAACAAAATTTAGTTTTAATGTGGCATTTTAGCGCATCTTATTCACAAACAACCCACAGTCTAACTGAACAGGGTGCTACAGTTGTGCCGTGAGTATTTGAGTTATTCTCTTGTCACTGCTGCATGCATATTGAGTTCAGTACCAATTTTGTTACTTGATTTGCACAATTGTTTTAGTGAATCAAGGATGACCCTCATCAACACTAGCAAACAATGTTTTTTGTTTTATTCTAAAAATGTAAAATGTTTTATTTTATGGTTTGGGTTATAACCATTATAATGATATAAAAACAGTGGTAGTCTATAGCATATCTGCCAAGTGAATGTCTCTTTTACCCTCGAATATACTGGGATCATCCTGTGGAAGATTTTCCGATTCTGTGGAAGAAATTTGAACAAACTTTATGTACTGTACAGGTACATAAAAGAAATCATTTAATTTATCTATTAAAAATGATAAAGAAATTATTATAAATGCTTTAAACCCTACATGTAATTTAGGCATTAATGCAATATGCATTAAAGCCTTAATATATTAGTAAACACATTAAATATTTATATATTCATATACAGTATACATATACTTGTATATTTACACATTCAAATGTAATAATAACAATAATAAAACAAGTAAATAATAATTTACATTAAAAAAATAAAAAAATAAAAAAAACTGATGAATTACAAACTATTAGTAAGCAAGTTGTGGTGAATTTACCTGAGGACCCACACTCCCTAAAGCACTCTTCCTCTGTCAAGAATCGGTTTTCATTTCCGTCACAACCACCGTACCAAAAGTGCACGCATTTCTTAGTCTTCTGGCTGTAGTACCATCTGGACACATACGAGGCACACGCAAGGCCAGAATCTCTCTCAAGGAAACATCGTGCTGCTGGAAACAAACAGGACACTCCACTGATTCCCTATGGCACTGAATACTGAACTATGACAGAGAAACAGCAGAAAAACAGCTTGTGCATTTTTAATGTGAGTGAGGATACATGCACACTACAGCACCAGAGATATACTGTATGCAACTTCAAAAAAGGTAGAGCAGCTATATGAGGCCAGGAAGATCTGAATTCAGCACCTTCCCGTGGTGTACCTCAAGGATCCGTTCTTGGTCCACTTCTATTTCTAATCTGCATGCTTCCTCTTGGTCAGATCATCCAGCGTCATGGTCTTAAAGGGTTAGTTTACCCAAAAATGAAAATTCTGTCATTAATTACTCCCCCTCATGTCGTTCCACACCCATAAGACCTTCGTTCATCTTCAGAACACAAATTAAGATATTTTTGATAAAATCCGAGAGGTTTATGACTCGTCCATAGACAGCAATATAGAATACTTTTTGTGCGCAAAAACGTTCTGACGTAGAACCTGGAAGCGCTGGACGTAAACAACGTATGAGAATGACACAGAAGAGAAGATATTGTTGAATAAAGTCCTTATTTTTGTTTTGTTTTTGCGCACAAAAAGTATTCTCGTCTCTTCATAACATTAAGGTTGAACCACTGCAGTCACATGACTGTTTTAACGATGTCTTTAGTACCTTTCTGGACCTTGAAAGTGTTGATTATATTGCTGTCTATGGACGAGTCATACACCTCTCGGATTTCATCAAAAATATGAAGGTGAGTACTTAATGACAGAATTTTCTTTTGGGTGAACTAACCCTTTAATTTCCATAGTTAGACTGATGATATACAAATCTATCTTACTGCTTAGCCCAATTCTGTTTTTCCATCACTTTCTGCCTACAAGTTCTCAAAATATGGATGGCTCAAAACTTCTTAAAGCTGAATACTGACAAAACAGAAATCCTGTTTGTAGATCCTAAATCCCTTGTCTTTTCCAAACATGACCTCTCCATTCATATTAACGGAGATATAGTTCATCCTTCACGCAATCTTGCGGTACTATTTGATTCTAAATTATGCTTTAAACCCCATATTAGCCAACTTGTTTTTTTTCATCTTCACAACATTGTCTGTTATACAACCTTTGCTAAATTTCAAAGAAGCCGAAACTGTTGTCCAAGCTTTTATAACTTTGCGTCGGGACTATTTTTACTACGTTTAGGAGAGGAAGAATTGTCTAAACTTGTTAAATCATCAAAATCAACAACATGTATGTTAGACGCTATACCGACTAAGCTACTGAAAGAAATGCTTCCAGAGGTTATAGATCCTCTTCTTAATATCGTCAATTCATCTTTATCACTAGGACACGTACCAAAAACTTTTAAGCTGGCTATTATTAAACCTCTTATTAAAAAACCACAACTTGATCCTAGAGAATTAGTCAATTACAGGCCGATCTCAAATCTCACTTTTCTGTCAAAAATACTAGAAAAGGCAGTATCATCACAACTATGTTCCTTTTTAGAAAGAAATAGTATCTGTGAGGATTTCCAGTCAGGATTTAGACCGTACCATAGTACTGAGACTGCTCTCATTAGAGTTACTAATGATTTGCTCTTATCATCAGATCGTGGTTGTATCTCTCTATTAGTGTTACTGGATCTTAGTGCTGCATTTGACACTATTGATCACAATATTCTTTTAAATAGACTCGAAAATTATGTTGGCATTAGTGGAATTGCATTGTCATGGTTCAAATCATACTTATCTGACCGTTATCAGTTTGTAGTAGTAAACGAAGAGATGTCATATCGATCACAAGTTCAATATGGAGTACCGCAAGGCTCAGTACTAGGACCGTTGCTTTTCACTCTGTACATGCTAC
This sequence comes from Mylopharyngodon piceus, assembly GCA_039654765.1. Lineage (NCBI taxonomy): Eukaryota > Metazoa > Chordata > Actinopteri > Cypriniformes > Xenocyprididae > Mylopharyngodon > Mylopharyngodon piceus. Next base: position 21,991,444 of record CM077439.1, on the reverse strand, counting down.
CCTTGGGAGATATCATTAGGAAGCATGGCGTTAGTTTTCACTGTTACGCTGATGATACTCAGCTCTATATTTCTTCGCGCCCTGACGAAACTTACCAATTCACAAAATTAACGGAATGCATAGCTGATATAAAAAATTGGATGACCAGTAATTTCCTACTACTAAATTCAGAAAAAACAGAGATTCTAATTTTTGGGCCAAAAACTTCACGTAATAACCTAGAATACTGTCTAACACTTGATGGCTGCTCTGTTAAGTCTTCGTCGTCAGTTAGGAACCTGGGTGTGCTCTTTGATACCAATCTTTCATTTGAAGGCCATGTTACTAGCATCTGTAAAACCGCATTCTTCCATCTTAAAAATATATCTAAACTACGACATATGCTCTCAATGAAAAATGCAGAACAGTTAGTTCATGCGTTCATGACCTCAAGGCTAGATTACTGTAACGCTTTACTGGGTGGTTGTTCTGCTCGCCTGATAAATAAACTACAGCTCGTACAAAATGCAGCAGCTAGAGTTCTTACTAGAACTAGGAAGTATGATCATATTAGCCCGGTTCTGTCAACACTGCATTGGCTTCCTGTTAAACATCGTATAGATTTTAAAATCTTGCTAATTACTTACAAAGCACTAAATGGTTTAGCTCCCCAGTACCTGAGCAAGCTCTTAATGCATTATAGTCCTTCACGTCTATTGCGATCTCAGAATTCAGGCCAGCTGATAATACCTAGAATATCAAAATCAACCGCAGGCGGTAGATCCTTCTCCTATTTGGCACCTAAACTCTGGAACAATCTTCCTAGCATTGTTCGGGAAGCAGACACACTCTGTCAGTTTAAATCTAGACTAAAACGCATTTCTTTAACCTGGCATACACATAACACATTACCAATTTATATTTTCAAATCCGTTAAAGGATTATTAGGCTGCATAAATTAGGTCAGCCGGAACCGGGAACACTTCCTATAACACATGATGTACTCGTTACATCAGAAGAAGAATGGCATCTACGCTAACATTAGTCTTTCTGGTTATCCCGAGGTTCACCGTAGTCAACCGGATCCGGGCCGTATCCAGGTGAGACCGAGGACCTGCGCCTTGACACGACCATAACGCAGCCCTGAAGTATCAGCAGAGACTGAGTCAACTAGATCATCCACTGTGAGGGCCTCATCGACACGACAGCCACGACACAGTTCCTCAACAACCGTCCATACCGGCGTGATGAATACGATCCTCAATTGGATGGAACTGGAATAAATACTTTGAATGCTGCGATCCTATTGGACTTACGATGGCAACCTGAATCGTAACAAAGCACTGTTGGCCAGAGGAGAACTGGCCCCCCGACTAAGCCTGGTTTCTCCCAAGGTTTTTTTCTCCATTTAAACACCTATTTGCCACTTGTCTGCCACCTGATGTCACCTGATGGAGTTTGGGTTCCTTGCCGCTGTCGCCTTTGGCTTGCTTAGTTGGGGACACTTGACATTTGACTTGACATTTGATATTCAACAGTGCTTTGATCTACCTGCATTGACACTATTCTTTAAGAGCTGCTGTGCAGCCAAATAATGTACCAGTTATCAATGTAAAGCTGCTTTGACACAATCTACATTGTAAAAAGCGCTATATAAATAAAGGTGACTTGACTTGACTTGACTACGTTTTGTGGCCTATCCACTAAAGCCCTTAATCGCTTGCAACTAATTTAAAACTCAGCTGCTCGTGCTCTTACATTTAACAAAAAATCTGCTCACATCATGCCCATTCTTCAGCAACTGCACTGGCTCCCTATTGTCTATCAGTTTAAAGTACTTTAGTTAGTTTTTAAGGCATTTAACAGTTTTTAAGGCTCGCCATTGCTTAGCACCTTCATATCTTTCAGAATTAATACTCCCGTATGTTCCTGCCCATACTCTCAGATCGAGAATTTGCTTGGAGTACCCAAGTTCAGACTATCTACTATTGGTGGTAGGGTGTTCAGCATCTCAGCTCCTTAGCTTTGGAACAAACTGCCTCTCTCCAGACCTTTAAAACTGAACTCAAAATTTATTTATTTACAATATGTTTTGTTAACTGATGGTCTACTTTAATTTTTAGAGCCATGCTTATTTCAGTTATTGTCTTGTATGTTATATGATCACTGTCTAACTGCCTGTTCATGTTGTACCCTGATTTTATCTCTGTATTATTTGTGTTATTTGTCAATATTGTCCAGAGTGTCCTTGGGTTCTTGAAAGGCACTATATAAATAAAACATTATTATAATTACCTTTAGTCTTTGGAGGCTTGGTGTGGTCCTCTATGTGTTCTTCTGTAAAGCGTTCAGTGTACTCAAGTTGATTGGGATCAGTGATTGGTTCTGTCTTTTGCTCATCATAATCATATTCCTCCAGAAGTTCTTCTGTTGTGATGGGCTCTTCAGTGGGTGAATCAGTGGGCAGAATATCTCTGAAAAACATTCAGAAGGATTAATTTCATTAAAAAGCAAAGACTGTCTTGTATAGCTAATTAGTGTCCAACATTCCAGCATTTCTTTGTATTTCAACTTACAAACAAAAACAAAATATGACTCAGTGTAGCATAGGTTTATTGCATGAACGAGAATATCCCTGGAGTTAATTCTTATGTTTTCTTGTTTTATTCACAGAAATGCTTTCACACCTTGCCATTGTGATTCATCAGGTTAGTAAGAAACAACAGTAAATACAAATGCACGGCCTACACGTATGGCACAATGCACAGACTCAAAAGTCTAGAAAGTAAAATATTTAGACCACCCTAGGCGGGGTTCAAACCTACAACCTCTGGATTATTGAGCCCAACTGTGTCATATCACCTACAGCGTATACACAAACACATGCACAAGAAAATACTTACTGTATGCTGCTGCTTTTGATATGCTAACCTTTGTGATTTTATGTTTAAAGATTTACCTCTCTGTGGTTCCTTGTCCAAATCCAACAGGCCTCGGCACAAAACCACGACAATCACGGGTCTCTATCAGTGACCGGGACAAGATTCCTCCTACAAAACAACAGCAGTTGTTTAACTAAACTAAAAGTTTAACTAAAGTATATCTAAAACTAACACCATAAATATTTTTTTATTACTTGAAATAAAATGTTAACTAAAATAAAATACAAATAAACTTCTTTTTTTTTTTTTCATTTTCTTATAGTTGAAGTACTAAAATAACTACAACTAAAACTGAAATAAAATTAATAAAAACTATATAAACTTAATAAAACTATATAGACTAAAACTTTAAAATTGAAAACAGAAAATATAAAAAAAAAAAAAACATTCAAAATATTAATAATATAATAAATAATAATACTTTATCATAAATTACAGTATCTTTTAAGATGAAAATATTTGTGTTGCAATGGATGAAAGAGGATGTTAGCATCTGTTCAACTCCAGAGAAAGAAGAAAGCAGATAATATAGAGAGTTTTTGGGATATTCTTCACAGAAAATGCTAAAAAAGTCTTCACACCAGACCAGGTTAGTAAGCGGTTCTATCACACCGGTCTTATGCTAACATGTCCATGAATATTCCTTACTGTGGAACATATGCAGGAAGGCGTAAACAAAGCGTGTGGCGTACTCTCTGTCATCCAGGAATACCAGGTGTTGCTCCAGAGGAAAGTTGGTGAGCTCCTGCATCCGGGTCCAGTCGAATCTGTGTCCCGCCATGAGGACAAACATAACTACATTCTGACACTTACATAATCTAGACAAATAATCAAGCTGAGCTTTGCTGTGCTCAGAGTTTTCACCAAAAACAGCCACAACCATTCGTTTGCTTCGTGGTCTTTCTGCTTTAAGGATAATGTTAGTAATCAGCCACTCCAAAGCAAACTCAGGATGGGATGTCCCGCCCACTTGCTTCACTGTACTAGTAATATGCCGCTTCATGATATTGCGATCTTTAAACCTAGTGAAGCTGAACTCCTCGTTGATGTAAGAGGAGCCGTAAACGGAGCTCTGCTGGTAGACGGCCAATCTGGTTTTCCCGTCCGCTCTGCTCGGCTCGTTGCTCACGCCGATCCGCTCTAACAGAGACAGAAGAAGCTCCTTCGCATCTGAATACTGTTCAGTGTTCAGGTTATTAGACCCATCCAGCAGCAAAGACAGGTCCAAGTCCATCTGTAGAGGTTGCGGCTGCAGAATTATACCACACGCTGGGTCTGGGTTACAACGATCTGGAGGAGAATAAACACAGTTGGTTTGTAATCAAAGACATCCATGTTACAAAACCTGCCTATATAAGCAGATGCCTTCTAAGGCTGCACCCTAACTGAAGTAGAACCTCATAAATGACCGATTTGGAACACTCTACATAGGCAGCAACTCTGAGCATCATACAAAAACAGCTCCTCATTGAGAAGATAATGGCATGACACATAGTAAGCATACAAATAAATAATGCACAGAAATATTGGACAAAATAGTCATTTTTTAAATCAACATTACTCTGTCTTCGTCCACCATCATGGATTGAATGCTGTTGCAATGCATTATAGGATTGACTTCTCTGTAATGGTTAGTTGTTGCTGCCTTAGAATTTGAATAAAATTACATAATTTAGAAGGTAGCATAATTACGCTGCTTACATTTTGAAGCAGACTTCACACAACAGAGCCACTGTCACTTTCATTCATTTAATCAATTGATCAAAAGTGACAGTAAAGACATTTAAAATTTTACAAAAGATTTCTATTTCAAACAAATGCTACTGTTTTGAACTTTCTATTTATCAAAGAATACTAAAAAAACAAATGTATCAGTTTTCAAAAAAAAAAAAAAAAAGAAAGAAAAGAAAAGAAATCATATTAGAATGATTTCTGAAGGATCATGTGACACTGAAGACTGGAGTAATGAACGGTAGTGTCTGTGTCTGCACTGGAGCTTACCAAAACAAATGAGGCACTTTTTAATGCGATTCACTCCTCTGCCATCAACAATAATGTAGCTTCCTGTGTCGTCAACCTGAGACAAACATTAAAAGTGAATTAATAACTATTGTACACAGATGTGGTTCATGCTTTTCTTTCCCAGTGACTAGGCCGAGGGGGGAAAATCTGAAGAATTCTGTGGAAAAGACTTAATCTGAACTTCCATAATGAATCCACATCTGCTTGTGAATCATGGGCCTCCCAATTCCGTAGAAATGTAGATTTCTCTGGGAACAGATTCTGTGTGGGCTGTTAACAATTAGCTGGAATCTGTGCAGCTTTTGGGATTTAAACATGGTAAAATGTGTTAAATGAATCTGAAAAGACTGTTATTCATAGCTGAGAGCGTTAGCAAATGATCCAAAAAATCAATAAACAAACTTGCATGTGGTTGTATAGAAGTTAGATGACGGACATTCCAATTCTGTGGAAATCTGAGGGTGCAGAAAGTTCAAAATTTTTCTATGGATTTCAAACAAACACAGAATTAAAAATTCTGGATATGTTTGTTTATTAGATATTTGAGCTAATTTGTTGATGTTTTCAGCCACCAACTAAATGATGTTTTATTAACAAAATTCGGGAGGAGCAGGTGCAGATAATTAACCTAATTAGCACAAGTGGAAAGCATTCAGCTAATCAACCAACAACAAGAGGTATATATACTGCAGACTTACCTCTTTTTGTTGACAGTTTATCAGCATCCCTCCACCACCCCATCTCCTCACTTCTAGTTCTATCTATTATTACCACATCCGGGGGGAGAACTCTGGGTTCGGGCCAAAATTCCGAGCTCGAAGCCCTCCCCCCGGACAGCACGCCAAATACGCATTACTTTTCTCTATCTAATTATATGTATATGTGAACTTGTGAAAGTGCATTACTCATTGTTTGTCTTCACAGTCACTAAATACACCAATCAGGCATAACATTATCAGCACCTTCCTAATATTGTGTTGGTCCCCCTTTTGCTGCCAAAACAGCCCTGACCCGTTGAGGCATGGACTCCACTAGACCCCTGAAGGTGTGCTGTGGTATCTGGCACCAAGATGTTAGCAGCAGATCCTTGCCTTCTTCCCATAGTGCATCCTGGTGCCATGTGTTCCCCAGGTAAGCGACGCACACGCACCCGGCCATCCACGTGATGTAAAAGAAAACGTGATTCATCAGACCAGGCCACCTTCTTCCATTGCTCCGTGGTCCAGTTCTGATGCTCACGTGTCCACTGTTGGCTCTTTCGGCGGTGGACAGGGGTCAGCATGGGCACCCTGACTGGTCTGCAGCTATGCAGCCCCATACGCAACAAACTGATGCACTGTGTATTCTGACACCTTTCTATCAGAACCAGCATTAACTTCTTGAGCAATTTGAGCTGCAGTAGCTCGTCTGTTTGATCGGACCACACGGGCCAGCCTTCGCTCCCCACGTGCATCAATGAGCCTTGGCCGCCCATGACCCTGTCGCCAGTTCACCACTGTTCCTTCCTTGGGCCACTTTTGATAGATACTGACCACTGCAGACCGGGAACACCCCACAAGAGCTGCAGTTTTGGAGATGCTCTGACCCAGTCGTCTAGCCATCACAAATTGGCCCTAGTCAAACTCGCTCAAATCCTTACACTTGCCCATTTCTCCTGCTTCTAACACATCAACTTTGAGGACATAATGTTCCCCTTCCTGTTCGTCGGAGTGATGAGATAGTTAGCAGACTATCATCACTCAATGGCTGGCTGTCTAAGTGGTGTCCGCAGAATAATATAGGTTTCATAGACAATTGGAAAAGTTTTTGGGGGAGACCTGACCTGTTGAAAAGAGATGGTATTCATCCCTCCCGGGATGGTGCTGCTCTTCTCTCTAGTAATATGGCACATAGTCTTAGAGCTGAAACATGACAAACTGGGGCCCAGGTCAGGAAGCAGACAGACTGGCTAAACCGACCGTCTGCTAGCTGCCTCACGTTACAGAAGTCAGATAATTCCCAACACATAGAAACTCTTATACCTAGATATTATCACATAGAGACTGTGTCTGTACCCCGAATTAGTAAAAACAAAAAACTTCCAAACCCATTTAATGGTAAAAATTTAATTGATAATATATATAATAGAGATAATACTGATAAACAAATGATAAAGCTTGGGTTGTTAAATATTAGATCCCTTTCTTCAAAAGCACTTATTGTAAATGATATTATCACAGACAATAATCTAGATTTGCTGTGTTTGACAGAAACTTGGCTAAAATCAGACGATTACATTACTTTAAATGAGTCTAGCCCTCAAGGTTACGATTATCGACACAATCCTCGTCAGAAAGGCAAAGGGGGAGGTGTTGCTGTAATTTATAGTAATATTTACAGTATTAGTCAGAAGTCTTTCAAATATAATTCCTTCGAAGTGATGGTACTTTATGTAACATTATGTAAGTTGACATTTGTGCTGGCTACTGTATACAGGCCACCAGGACACCATACAGACTTTATCAAAGAATTTGCTGATTTTCTATCGGAGTTAGTACTAGCTGCAGATAAAGTCCTTGTTGTTGGTGATTTTAATATCCATGTAAATAATGATAAAGACTCATTGGGATTGGCATTTACAGACATTCTAAATTCTGTTGGAGTTAGACAACACGTGTCAGGACCCACTCATTGTCGTAATCATACTTTAGATCTAATATTGTCACATGGAATCGATATTGATGCCGTTGAAATTCTGCAGCAGAGCGACGACATCTCAGATCATTATCTAGTCTCGTGTATACTACATTTAGTCAAGGCTGCTAAACTGCCTCCCTGCCATAAATATGGTAGAACCATCACTTCTACCACTAAAGATCGCTTTATAAATAATCTTCCTGATCAGTTTCATCGCCTTAGCATACCAGACAGCTTGGAAGACCTCGATGTTGCAACAGAAACTATTGCCTCTGTCTTTTCCAGCACATTAGACTCAGTTGCTCCTTTGCGCTTAAAAAAGATTAAGGAAATGAATCCAATGCCATGGTACAATGAGCACACTCGGGCCCTAAAGTTAGCAGCCAGAAAAATGGAGCGCAGCTGGAAGAAAACAAATCTAGAAGTTTTTCGCATTTCATGGAGAGAGAGAATGATTGAGTACAGAAAGGCCTTAAAAACTGCTAGATCTGCCTATTTTTCAAAACTTATAGAAGAAAATAAGCGCAACCCTAGGTATTTATTTGATACAGTAGCTAAATTAACAAGAAATAAAGCTTCAACTTCTGATGTTTCCAAAGAGCACAGCAGTAATGACTTTATGAACTTCTTTACTTGCAAGATTGACAATATTAGAGAGAAAATTGTAACTATGCAACCGTCTACTACAGTATCGCGTCAGACAGTGCATTGTAGTGTCCCTGAGGAAAAATTCAATTCATTTACTGCTTTAGGAGAGGAAGAATTGTCTAAACTTGTCAAAAAAATCAAAATCAACAACATGTATGCTAGACCCTATACCGACTAAGCTATTGAAAGAGATGCTTCCAGAGGTCATAAATCCTCTTCTTAATATCGTTAATTCATCTTTATCACTAGGATACGTACCGGAAACTTTTAAGCTGGCTATTATTAAACCTCTTATTAAAAAAACTCAACTTGATCCTAGAGAATTAGTCAATTACAGGCCGATCTCAAATCTCACTTTTCTGTCAAAAATACTAGAAAAGGCAGTATCATCACAACTATGTTCCTTTTTAGAAAGAAATAGTATCTGTGAGGATTTCCAGTCAGGATTTAGACCGTACCATAGTACTGAGACTGCTCTCATTAGAGTTACTAATGATTTGCTCTTATCATCAGATCGTGGTTGTATCTCTCTTAGTGTTACTGGATCTTAGTGCTGCATTTGACACTATTGATCACAATATTCTTTTAAATAGACTCGAAAATTATGTTGGCATTAGTGGAATTGCACTGTCATGGTTCAAATCATACTTATCTGACCGTTATCAGTTTGTAGTAGTAAACGAAGAGATGTCATATCGATCACAAGTTCAATATGGAGTACCACAAGGCTCAGTACTAGGACCGTTGCTGTTCACTCTGTACATGCTACCCTTGGGAGATATCATTAGGAAGCATGGCGTTAGTTTTCACTGTTATGCTGATGATACTCAGCTCTATATTTCTTCGCGCCCTGACGAAACTTACCAATTCACAAAATTAACGGAATGCACAGCTGATATAAAAAATTGGATGACCAGTAATTTCCTACTACTAAATTCAGAAAAAACAGAGATTCTAATTTTTGGACCAAAAACTTCTTCACGTAATAACCTAGAATACTGTCTAACACTTGATGGCTGCTCTGTTAAGTCTTCGTTGTCAGTTAGGAACCTGGGTGTGCTCTTTGATACCAATCTTTCATTTGAAGGCCATGTTTCTAGCATCTGTAAAACCGCATTCTTCCATCTTAAAAATATATCTAAACTACGACATATGCTCTCAATGACAAATGCAGAACAGTTAGTTCATGCGTTCATGACCTCAAGGCTAGATTACTGTAACGCTCTACTGGGTGGTTGTTCTGCTCGCCTGGTAAATAAACTACAGCTCGTACAAAATGCAGCAGCTAGAGTTCTTACTAGAACTAGGAAGTATGACCATATTAGCCCAGTTCTTTCAACACTGCATTGGCTCCCTATTAAACATCGTATAGATTTTAAAATCTTGCTAATTACTTACAAAGCACTAAATGGTTTAGCTCCCCAGTACCTGAGCGAGCTCTTAATGCATTATAGTCCTTCACGTCTATTGCGATCTCAGAATTCAGGCCAGCTGATAATACCTAGAATATCAAAATCAACCGCAGGCGGTAGATCCTTCTCCTATTTGGCACCTAAACTCTGGAACAATCTTCCTAGTATTGTTCGGGAAGCAGACACACTCTGTCAGTTTAAATCTAGACTAAAAACGCATCTCTTTAGCCTGGCATACACATAACACATTATCAATTTATTTTTTCAAATCCGTTAAAGGATTATTAGTCTGCATAAATTAGGTCAGCCGGAACCGGGAACACTTCCTATAACACCAGATGTACTCGTTACATCAGAAGAAGAATGGCATCTACGCTAATATTAGTCTTTCTGTTTATCCCGAGGTTTAAGTCAAGTCAAGTCAAGTCACCTTTATTTATATAGCGCTTTTTACAATGTAGATTGTGTCAAAGCAGCTTTACATTGATAACTGGTACATTATTTGGCTGCACAGCAGCTCTTAAAGAATAGTGTCAATGCTGGCAGATCAAAGCACTGTTGAATATCAAATGTCAAGTCAAATGTCAAGTGTCCCCAACTAAGCAAGCCAAAGGCGACAGTGGCAAGGAACCCAAACTCCATCAGGTGACATCAGGTGGCAGACAAGTGGCAAATAGGTGTTTAAATGGAGAAAAAAAAACCTTGGGAGAAACCAGGCTTAGTCGGCGGGGCCAGTTCTCCTCTGGCCAACAGTGCTTTGTTATGATTCAGGTTGCCATCGTAAGTCCAATAGGATCGCAACATTCAAAGTATTTATTCCAGTTCCATCCAATTGAGGATCGTATTCATCACGCCGGTATGGACGGTTGTTGAGGAACTGTGTCGTGGCTGTCGTGTCGATGAGGCCCTCACAGTGGATGATCTAGTTGACTCAGTCTCTGCTGATACTTCAGGGCTGCGTTGTGGTCGTGTCAAGGCGCAGGTCCTTGGTCTCACCTGGATACGGCCCGGATCCGATTGACTACGGTGAACCTCGGGATAACCAGAAAGACTAATATTAGCGTAGATGCCATTCTTCTTCTGATGTAACGAGTACATCAGGTGTTATAGGAAGTGTTCCCGGTTCCGGCTGACCTAATTTATGCAGCCTAATAATCCTTTAACGGATTTGAAAATATAAATTGGTAATGTGTTATGTGTATGCCAGGTTAAAGAAATGCGTTTTTAGTCTAGATTTAAACTGACAGACCGTAGTCAACCGGATCCGGGCCATATCCAGGTGAGATTGAGGACCTACGCCTTGACACGACGACAACGCAGCCCTGAAGTATCAGCAGAGATTGAGTCAACTAGATCATCCATTGTGAAGGCCTCATCAACACGACAGCCAGTGGCACAGTTCCCCAATAAACCGTCCATACCGGCGTGATGAATACGATCCTCAATTGGATTGAAATGGAATAAATACTTTGAATGTTGCGATCCTATCGGGCTTATGATAGCTACCTGAATCGTAACAAAGCACTGTTTGCCAGAGGAGAACTGGCCCCCCGACTAAGCCTGGTTTCTCCCATGGTTTTTTTTCTCCATTTTAACACCTATTTGCCACCTGATGTCACCTGTTGGAGTTTGGGTTCCTTGCCGCTGTCGCCTTTGGCTTGCTTAGTTGGGGACACTTGACATTTGATATTCAACAGTGCTTTGCATCTGCCTGCATTGACACCATTTTCTTTAAGAGCTGCTGTGCAGCCAAAATTATATACCAGTTATCACTGTAAAGCTGCTTTGACACAATCTGCATTGTAAAAAGCGCTATATAAATAAAGGTGACTTGACTTGACTTGCTGCCTAATATATCCCGCCCACTAACAGGTGCCGTGATGAAGAGATGATCAGTGTTTTTCACTTCACCTGTCAGTGCTCATAATGTTATGCCTGATCGGTGTATATTGGCATGTCCAAATCAGATTGTTTTCATATCTACCTGCATTGCTCGGCTCACATCATCAGCAGGATGTAAAGCGATCACTCCGAGGCCAATGTCTGCTGCCTTGAACTCCAGCATTGCTGTGGCGAGTCTTGATTCATCATTCGTTGGCCCGTTTGTGAAGAACACAGCCACCTTCCTCATTAGTCTGCCCTTTCTGACTCGTTTGAAGACGTTCCGTGCCACGAAGAGCATGGCTTGTCCTATGTCCCTGTTTTTTGTGGTTCTCTCTATAGCGATTGTTCTTAGAGCTTCCAGAAGGGTCTTCTTCTTATGGTGGTCCGTGAAACGGATCAGGTTCCTGGACTCGCTGTTGTAGGAGATCACAGACACCCGAGCTCCCCATGGACAATTTGTCTCAGTAATGGAAATGTCTTCCAGTAAGGAGAGAGCAGCAGAACGCATCTGCTCGAACACTTCAGAAGATACACGTACAGACATGTCCAAGGCTATCACCAGGTCTGTGGGGTAAACTGGACACTGGAAACGGTTTCCTGAAAGCATTGTTGGAAAAAAAAAAAAAAAAAAATTTCACTATTTGTAAAAAGTTTGCGGTTATAAAAGATTTGGAAAGTTATTGATAAATGAGGCATTGACATGTAGTTAAAATATAAGGCAAAGCATACCAGCACAGCAAGCTGTGGAGACACAAAATGAAAGATAAAATTGATGATTTCAAGATTTAACAAGCTAAATGGCAAGTCTAAGAGATCATAGAGAGACCAATAAAATATTTCAATGAAATAATCTTAATGTCTAAAAATCACTAATAGTCATTCTGCTTGGTATTCGCCGGATATTAGGTGCTCTGAACTTACCACAGTTTTTGCGTATGTATTCGACCAGGTCACATTCCTTAATGTTGAGAAGCAGAAAAGGAGGACAGAAAGAAAACAATGAAATTTTTTGAACCTAGTACTTTAATACTGTTTAAAAATCATTTATAGTTATAGGAACCTACAGGCATCGGACTGATTCCAGGAAGTCCTTTTTCACCCTAAAAATAAAATTGAGTTAAATAAAGTAAAAAAAAAATAAAAAAAAATCAGTACACATGATTTACATCATTTTGTGAATTAAATAAATATTTATTTAATATATAAGAAAGTGTTTGCAAATGATTGACCCTGTGTCCGTCCATCCCGTTTTCTCCTGGAGCACCTGGCATACCCGGACGACCACTGTTCCCCTGATCACATCAATACATAACACAGCATAAGTGCATAAACTTTATAGTATATTGCATACATACAGAACTTTTCTTTATAAGGTTATTATGCAAGTACACTGAAAAAGACAAGCACAAATAACATGATTGCTTTGTTGGACATTAACTTTTCAAAAGGTTAATAAATGAGTAAAAGGAAAATGAAATGAAGTTGTACCCGCATTCCTCGATAACCTTTGTGTCCTTTACTTCCACTGGATCCTTTGGTACCATCCTCACCCTATTATTATTATTATTATTATTATCACTGTTATTAATAATGTTATGTTATAGTAATTTAAAATGATTATTATTATCATTTACACAATTACATAAAATGCCTAGTGATGAGCTTTAACGCACCTGCAAACCAGGGAGGCCAAAGTATCCATTGTTTCCCTAAAAGCAAATTTATTCTGTTAAATGAATATCCATAAAAGCACACAAAGGAAATTGAGAGAGAAAACAAGTTACTGTATTTTCTGGAAAATAAGTCACATTACTATTCAAGTCACATTTCATTATTTTATTAAAATACCAGTAAATAAAATATGATTTTTACAAACATTATAAACACTTTGAACATGTATTTTAGTTCATCTAACTCCACAACAAATCCATTCAATTTAACAATATTCAGAAGAGAACAGGAATGAAAAACATAAGCATAAAACAAACAAATTATAGTGGCATCCATTTTGAACAACATGCATTATAAACGCCGAGCCTAAACAAATTTATTTAAAGCAAAACTGAAACTAATGGCGTGTTGGAAATGCGCTATACAAATAAACTTGGGCTCGCAAACTGGGCCAATGAGAGAGTCCAAATGTGTTATGTATGCTTAACGTGATTGCATAAGTTCAAATAAGTTGCTTTGGAATGGACTCTAAGTCGCAGCATGTTTCAGTTGATATAAAGTGACTTATACTCCGGAAAACATGGTAAAATAGAAAAATTAATAACACTTTTAGGAGATGATCTTGAAACAGATTTTCCAGTCAATATACGTAACACAGGTACCTTGTGTCCTTTAGGCCCAGCAGGTCCATACCTATCTCTTCCATCTTGTCCCTGATTACATAAAGTCATACATTAGTTTGGAAAGTCACACCAAATTATTCCATAAAATTTAGATGGACATTAACAGTCAAAGTCAATAATGCACAAATGCACCAACTGACCGGAGGCCCTTTGAATCCCTCTGGCCCCAGCGCTCCCTTGATCCCTGTGTCACCCGGTAGACCCTAAACACAAGCAGGCGCACTTGAGCACAAATTTGCCTTAGCAGCATTACATAATATACTATACACTAACCAGGTATTAATTTGGCTAATTAAAGCCAGTCAAATAGGGACAAACAGGGAGCGAGACCCAAAGGCACTCGAGACATCAGATTGTCTTGAGTATCACATATTGCTGCAGTATCATCTTCTACCCCAAACACTGGTTCCCTACCACCGCCAATACATCTGGAGAACAGATTTGAAGTGTTAATGAATGTGGGTGAGGAATCCCCAAACGGTGGGCTCATGCAACATCTCCGTCGGTTCACTCGCCGGTGGTGGTAGACTGGTCTCTGGCGACACTGAAGTCGGAGCGGGGCTGGTGAGTTCATCCTCAGCGGAGCAGACGGTGAACGATGACATGTTGTTCACCAGCACCCACTTGACGAACTCGGCGAAAAGAGGCGTGCCCGGGACCGCTCGCTTAGGCCAGAGAAGTAAAACGCGCAGAGCGAGCTGTCGGGATAGTGTGTTAGGCACGCCAACTCCAAAAAATCCCTGGTGTGAGATTCCAGGGAGCGGTCCCTCTGCTCCAAGCATAGCAGGGCAACGGCAGGAAAGTCCATAGAGACGGTGGGGAAAAAAACAAAAGGAAACAAAAACGACACAAAACTGTTGAGGTAACGTATCTATTCTAGGTCGGGTCTTCTGTCAGGGATTGTGCTAGTAAAACTCGTTGATGAAGAATGCAAGGCAGTCTTTAATAAATCCACAGGAAGAGAGGAACGTAACACACATCCAAACAAAGACGAGACCCGACAACAATGAACAGAGACCAGGGAACTTAAATACACAGATAATTAACTCATATGACGAACAGCTGTGATGATTGGGATAGTGTTCATGGTGACAGATTGTGGCGGGAAACTAGACAAAGGAAGCACTAGTGACTGAAGGTAACAAACTAAAAGTCCATGAAAAAGAAACTAACTGAACAGAACTGTGACAACACCAGTCCTCAGGTTCTTGCACTGGCTTCCAGTTGCATTTAGAATTGATTTTAAAGTACTGTTACTTGTTTATAAATCACTCAATGGCCTAGGACCTCAATACATTGCAGATATGCTCACAGAATATAAACCTAACAGATCACTCAGATCATCAGGATCAAATCACTTAGAAATACCAAGGGTTCACTCAAAGCAAGGAGAGTCTGCTTTTAGCTGTTACGCCAGCCGCAGCTGGAACCAGCTTCCTGAAGAGATCAGATGTGCTCCAACAGTAGTCACATTCAAATCCAGACTCAAAACATATCTTTTAAGCTATGCATTTACTGATTGAGCACTGTGCTTTGTCCAAACTGTTTGCACTTTATTTTATACGTAGTATCTTTTTATTCTTTTTCTTGTTTTTATTTCATTTTTAATGCATTTTATATCAATCTTTTATGTATCATCTTTTTATTTCTGACTTTTAATACACTTTAAATCTTGCTGTCTGGTTGAAAGAGCTGGGAGAATTAGGAAGTAAGCATTTGTTATCCCTGGATGGACCTCTGACAGAGTTAGTCCAGGAAGATTTGTCTGTAAGGGTACTGTTTAAACGCACAGCTACCTGACAAATATTTTTACAGTTATCCCTCCGCGTGAGGAAGATCCATTTAGATCCGCTCTGATGGATAGATCCGTTTAGATCCGCTCTGACGGACAACAAAGTTGAGTACAGTTATCCCTCCAGCGTGAGGAAGATCCATTTAGATCCGCTCTGATGAATAGATCCGTTTAGATCCGCTCTGACGGACAACAAAGTTAAGTAGAGTTATCCCTGGATGGAGCTCTGGATAGAGTTAGTCCAGGAAGATTTGTCTGTAAGGGTACTGTTTAAACGCACAGCTACCTGGCAAATATAAATATTTTTACAGTTATCCCTCTGCGTGAGGAAGATCCATTTAGATCCGCTCTGATGGATAGATCCGTTTAGATCCGCTCTGACGGACAACAAAGTTGAGTACAGTTATCCCTCCAGCGTGAGGAAGATCCATTTAGATCCGCTCTGATGGATAGATCCGTTTAGATCCGCTCTGACGGACAACAAAAACTCCCTGAAACTTCCCAACTCTTCCATCCTGATAGTGGTATTCTCTGTTTTTACTGTTATTTTTATTTCTTATGCGTTCCATTTTTTTATTCTTATGTATTTGGTTCTTCTTTATGTAAAGCACTTTGAATTACCATGGTGTATGAAATGTGCTATACAAATAAAATTGCCTTGCCTTGTTTGATGATTTGGTCTCTCTTTGTTTATTTAAATGAATTTTGATAGAAATTTGGTATGGTCAAGTATCAAATAAAATGTAACCTTGCATTAATGAAGTTAATGTTATTAGTAATTGTTTAAAAATGACCATGGTAAAACAGAGTTCCAAGGTCATTTTAATTGTCATCAACCAAACCGTATCCACTTTTGATACCTAAAAAATGTTTACAGCTGATTAATTTCCCAGTGGGTCACAGAAATTTAGAGCTACTCTGAGAAAATTACTGGGGGGCCTGTGTCCCAGTAGTGGTCAAACTCTAGAAACGCCCCTGAAATAAATCTACGCACTTTTAAATAACAATGAACTAAACTCTTAAGAATATTTAGACACTGGAATTGAAGTGTCAAAAAATAATAATGTTGGATAAATAATAAATAAACCTTTGCTAACAAAAAGTGCAAAATAACAAATAGAAAAAAACAAACACACTTGCAAATGCACAAAAGGCATTTATATGGAGATTTTCCATGTATTTTCTCTGAAAGTAAGGGTGCACACTATTGCTGAAAAACGCTACTTAGCAGTCAGATGTCTATATGAACAAAGGCACAGATGTCTCAGGCCATATCTGCTGCCTAATCCTCTCCAGGGGATTGCCACCTTGTCATAGTGGAGAGGCTTGTGTGGTCCTGTGATCCCAAGAGCAATGCCGTCTGGACCTATGCTCCTGGTAAGGCAACCCATGGTGGTAAGGTCAAGGGGGAGGTCCCTGACAAAGAGCGATCCAACCAAGACCTCAGCGGTGGAGCAGGCGGAGGATGATGGCTGGCCTTACGGGAGCATCACAATGGCTGGGAAGGTGGATGAAGGCTGCAGCAGAAAAGGGCCCCCAGTCATCTTGAACTCCATGCCACTGGATTCTGACCCAGTTCTGACAAGGACCGTGTGGTGGCTGTCTGTACACCAGTCTCCCCACGCTAAACAAAATCACGCACAGGCGTCCTCATTTGGAAACCACTCTAACATCCTGGTTTAAGCCTTATGGAGACCCGAAAGTGGCGACTGGGGCAGGATTGTGAGATCCGGAAGCCCTTTGTCATAAACTGGCACATTAGATGGTGAGTGCTAGATTCAGTCGCTGGGCTCTTGGAACGAGGCAGAAAGAGCCCTTCGGCAGCTGCACTCATGACTGAGTAACCCTCTTTAGGATCCACTCTGCTCACCCCACATGGAGAAGGGACTAAAAAAGGTGCCCTAAAAATAGCCTGTCTCAAACCTCCTGACTGGATTACTGCATCCAAAGGGATCACCATTCACAGTCAGAAACACAAAACTATGAACTTTGGAGCTTGGAATGTGCGCACACTGATGGATAGTGCAACCAGTGATAAACCAGAGAGGAGAACCGCAATCACTGCTAGAGAACTGAGAAGATACCGGATTGACCTAGCCGTCCTTTCTGAAACCCAACTAGCAGATGAAGGACAGCTGAAAGAGGAGAAGGGTGGCTACACTTTCTTCTGGAAAGGAAAAGCTGCTGATGAGCCCAGGATAAATGCTGTTGGAAATGCCATTAGGAACCAGCTTATCAGCCACCTCTATGAACTTCCTGTGGAGATTAGTGAGCATCTCATGACCATCCGCCTGGTGCTTGCCAACAACCAGATGGCAACAGTTGTGAGTGCCTATGCCCCTACTTTAGACTATGAAGAGGAAGTAAAAGAGACCTTCTACGCCTGCTTAGATTAGACAATGTCGAGAATCCCCAGGGAAGATAAGATTATTCTTCTAATCGACTTCAATGCCAGGGTTGGCCGGGATCAACACCTCTGGAAGGGCACTATAGTAAAAGAAAGGCATCAGGAACATCAACTCTAATGGAGTTATGCTTCTCAGCAATTGTGCTAAGTATGACCTCACCATCACTAACACTCTCTTTCGCCAGAAAAACAAATTTAAGGCATCTTGGAGGTACCCCCGCTCCAAACAGTGGCATCTCATTGTACGAGCCAGGGACCGCCGTGACGTGAACGTCACAAGGACCATGGTCAATGCAGATGACTGCTGGACAGATCATCGCCTCATCCGCTCCACAATGTCAATTAAACTCAAGAGGAGGAGGAGAGCTCAAAAGAAGCAGATCTGACCAAGACTGAACCTTGACAGCCTTGATGAAACTGCCATCCAGCAGTGACTTCAGGCCTCTCTTGGGGAAAGCCTGAAGAGTCTGTTAAAGTCTACCATCCTTGATATCTGCAAAACCATTCTAGACAAGTCCAGAAATCACCAGGACTGGTTTAATGAGAATGACACAGATAGAACAACTCATCTCCAAGAAAAGGAAAGCCTTTCGTGCCTGGCAAAATGAAGGCCAAAAGGTTTTCTCACTCCAGAGCTAAGGATGTTCAGAGACAGGCAAGGGAGTTAAAGAACTCTTGGTGGACAGAAAAGGCTCTGGAAATCCAGAGACTGGCAGACTCTGGTGAAACCAGGGGCTTTTTCAGTGCTTCCAAGGCCGTCTTTGGTCCAAGCAACCGTGGCCTAAACCCCCTGTGCACAAAGGAAGGGCATGAGCTGCTGAAGGACAACGAGTCCATTAACACCCGATGGAAGGAGCACCTCCAAGAACTCCTCAACAGTGACAGCTCAACTGAAAGACATTACCAGACACATCCCCAAAGTCCCATCAGAGAAGACATTGTAGTGATTTTGGACTAGCCTCACACGAGGGCACCACAAATGTAGTTTTTTATGGTCTTAAATATTAATATTTTGTATTAATATTAATATTGAGTCAGATGATTTCTTCCAATATTTCAGGGCACCAGCCATGGTCTCTCACCTTGACAATAAAGAACAATCATGGAAGATTGTTGGCTGAATTATAATTATATAAATTGGAGGAAGTTCATCATCTGACCAATCTGAAGGATTTGTGAGATATCATTAACTTGTAGAGCCTCTTACTGTATTATCAACACAAGGAAGACACAAGTGCAATAAATGGATTTTATTAACAAAAGGATAGACAAAAGTAACTAACAACTACTGAATGGATAAAGTGCAAAAAGATTGATAAATGCAAGTGAATGAGTAGGATGTTACTATGGCACTTACAAGTTAACTGCAGCTAGACTGCAGCAGCTAGAGTTCTTACTAGAACTAGGAAGTATGACCATATTAGCCCAGTTCTGTCAACACTGCATTGGCTTCCTGTTAAACATCGTATAGATTTTAAAATCTTGCTAATTGCTTACAAAGCACTAAATGGTTTAGCTCCCCAGTACCTGAGCGAGCTCCTAATTCATTATAGTCCTTCACGTCTATTGCGATCTCAGAATTCAGGCCAGCTGATAATACCTAGAATATCAAAATCAACCGCAGGCGGTAGATCCTTCTCCTATTTGGCACCTAAACTCTGGAACAATCTTCCTAGCATTGTTCGGGAAGCAGACACACTCTGTCAGTTTAAATCTAGACTAAAAACGCATTTCTTTAACCTGGCATACACATAACACATTACCAATTTATATTTTCAAATCCGTTAAAGGATTATTAGGCTGCATAAATTAGGTCAGCCGGAACCGGGAACACTTCCTATAACACATGATGTACTCGTTACATCAGAAGAAGAATGGCATCTACGCTAATATTAGTCTTTCTGGTTATCCCGAGGTTCACCGTAGTCAACCGGATCCGGGCCGTATCCAGGTGAGACCAAGGACCTACGCCTTGACATGACCACAACGCAGCCCTGAAGTATCAGCAGAGATTGAGTCAACTAGATCATCCACTGTGAGGGCCTCATTGACACGACAGCCACGACACAGTTCCTCAACAACCGTCCATACCGGCGTGATGAATACGATCCTCAATTGGATGGAACTGGAATAAATACTTTGAATGTTGCGATCCTATTGGACTTACGATGGCAACCTGAATCGTAACAAAGCACTATTGGCCAGAGGAGAACTGGCCCCCCGACTAAGCCTGGTTTCTCCCAAGGTTTTTTTCTCCATTTAAACACCTATTTGCCACTTGTCTGCCACCTGATGTCACCTGATGGAGTTTGGGTTCCTTGCCGCTGTCGCCTTTGGCTTGCTTAGTTGGGGACACTTGACATTTGACTTGACATTTGATATTCAACAGTGCTTTGATCTGCCTGCATTGACACTATTCTTTAAGAGCTGCTGTGCAGCCAAATAATGTACCAGTTATCAATGTAAAGCTGCTTTGACACAATCTACATTGTAAAAAGCGCTATATAAATAAAGGTGACTTGACTTGACTTAATCTTATGGAAAGATAAACTGTAGTTTCTCTAGAAGAAATAAGGTAAACCTTATTCTGAATTCAACAAATAAACCAAGAGATTATTTGTGTATTAACTAATATCAGCTATGCAAAATCTAATGCAAATAAGATAATCATATACCGGCAATATACACTAATGCCAAGGTCTCTGGAAAGAGGTTTGGTAAGTGATATTTACGTCTTCCTGGTCATGCTGAATCCGAGGGTGACATCTTCCACTTGTTGAGCTGGGCAGCATTGCAGTGGGAAGAAAGGAGTTGGAATCTGTTTCACAGCCTTGAACACAAAGTACTTGTGAACATTGAACTCCTGGAGCACAGAGAAGGTCCTTTTCCTGGGACACGCAGAAGAAGAAGCCTTGAAGGTTCTGATGTCTGTGCAGACGATCCTTTTTCTCTGGAACACGCAGATGGAAGGATCTTTAGATTCTGAAGTCAGTGCAGATCCGGGCAGTCTGGAACACGCAGATCTGGAGGATCTCTGATGAGAGGATTTTGAAGTTGGTGCAGAAGATATTTTGAAGATGGGGGGCTAAGCTTGTAGTCGTTGTCTCCGTTGCAGTTTTCAAACTCCCCAAATTCACTTCTTGCAGAACTTCCTTGTTTCTCTCTTTAGAGCTTCAGAGTCTTGAGAGAGCAATTTCACAACTCTGTAGAGTTGGACTTAGCTTAGCACATCTTGGGACCAGAACCTTAAACCGGGACTGGAACAGGAACTGGAGCCTGGAACCAGAACGGGAAACTGCAGCAACCCGGAAAACTGGAACAATTCTCTGTCTCAGAGAAAAGCCTTTTAATCTGTACCGAGAAGGAGGGAGATGCAAACTGGCACCTTTCAGATCCAGTGTTTTGATTGGCTGATGCTGTCAGAGGTGGCCACTGGATGGCCCCTCTCTTGCATGAGGTTCATTTGCATAGCTTAAAGTTCATGTTTAGAACAATGTATTTAAGGTTTTTCCTATGCATAAATCACTTTCCAAACCAATTTCAGATTAACCTAGGTATTGTGCTGAAAACATAAAGTCCAAACATCATTGGGTTATGTTGAGCTACCTATGCATTCATGTATACCTTAATATGTAAGTTTGTATATTTTGCATGTACACGAACAACACTCATTAAGTATATACTGTTCAGTTAATAGAATTGGAGAAGATTTGCTCCATTTTGTCCATTGTGAGTCCATTTTGTGTCCTTTGTGACTTCAAGCCACATGGCAAACCTGTTTGGTTAGTGGAGTTCAGTTCACACCTCAGATCTTAGGACTGAGGGACGGGAGTGAACAATGGGGCAAAATGGTGACAGGATTATTCTGTTCAATGACATGCTAATGTCATCATTCTTCCCTTGCACAAATGTTCAGGGTGATGGTCTTTGCAGGCTTATCTGTTAGCCTATCTATTTCCTTGTTTTCGTCTCTTGGAGATGTGAGTTTTGGGGTCCTGTGCTTTTCATTATGGCAGATGAAAGGGGACTATTGATATAATGGGGGTGTCTGCCCTCATGTCTGCCTGCTGATCACTACACACAACATGGGGGATCCTCCAACTATAACAGAGGTTCAAGACGCCATCAGAAGCCTTAAAGGGTTAGTTCACCCAGAAATGAAAATAATGTCGTTTATTACTCACCCTCATGTTGTTCTACACCCGTAAGGCCTTCGTTCATCTTCGGAACACAAATTAAGTTATTTTTGATTAAATCCGATGGCTCAGTGAGGCCTCTACAGACAGCAATGTCATTTAACTTCTCAAGATCCAGAAAGGTACTCAAAACATATTTAAAACAGTTCATGTGAGTTCAGTGATTCAATCTTAATATTATAAAGCGAAGGGAAAAAATTTTGTGCGCCAAAAAACCCCAAAATAACGACTTTTCAACGATATCTAGTGATGGCCGATTTCAAAACACTGCTTCGAATCTTTTGTTTCGGATCAGTGATTCGGATCGCGTGTCAAAATGCCAAACTGTTGAAACCATGTGACTTTGGCGTTCCGAATCACTGATTCGAAACAAAAGATTCGAAGCAGTGTTTTGAAATCGGCCATCACTAGACATCGTTGAAAAGTCTTATTTTGGTTTTTTGGCGCACAAAAATTTTTCTCACTTTATAATATTAAGATTGAACCACTGAACTCACATAAACTGTTTTAAATATGTTTTGAGTACCTTTCTGGATCTTGAGAAGTTCAATGACATTGCTGTCTATAGAGGCCTCACTGAGCCATTGGATTTAATCAAAAATAACTTAATTTGTGTTCCGAAGATAAACTAAGGCCTTACGGGTGTAGAATGACATGAGGGTGAGAAATAAATGACATTATTTTCATTTTTGGGTGAACTAACCCTTTAAGAACAACAAGGCCGCCGGTCCGGATGGGATCCCAGCTAAGATCTTAAAGGAAGGTGGATCAGAGCTCCTGTACCACATTCATGCCCTACTCCTCAAAGTCTGGGAAAAAGAAGAACTTCCCTCAGAGCTCAGGGACGCTCTAATAGTGACCATATTTCTTCAGAATGGCCTTGATATTGCCCTTATAACTTTCCTTTTGCCTGCCAGTTGCTCGACTACTTACCTTCAGTTGGGAGTACAGGATCTGTTTGGGGCGATGTGTATTGGACATGCGGATGACATGGCCTGTCCGTTGAAGTTGGTACTGCAGTATTGTAGTAGTGATGCTGGTCATGTTGGCTTCCTCCAAGATGCTGATGTTGGTGCATCTGTCCTCCCAGCTGATCCTCAGAATCTTTCGTAAGGATGTTTGATGGTATTGTTCCATGGCTCTCAGGTGCCTGCTGAAGGTGGTCCATGACTCGGCTCCATACAGCAGGGTGAGGAGGACAACGGCTCTGTAGGCTCTACTGGCACAACTCAGGTAATGGTTAACCTCAGAGACTTTGTCACGTTTGAGGAAAGAAGGCTGCCGAGGTAGGAGAAGTGGTCCACGTTTTCAAGAGTTGTCCACTTTTATGGTTGGCTGGGTATTTATAGTTGGGCAGTTCGTATCCCAGAAGTTCGTATCCCAGAAGACCCAGGTTCTATATCAATCTCCACCCAACCAGCCAGCTACCCAGCCAACCATAAAAGTGGACAACTCTTGAAAACATGGACCACTTCCCCTACCTCGGCAGCCTTCTTTCCTCAATAACTGACATAGACTCTGAGGTTAACCATTGCCTGAGTCATGCCAGTAAAGCTTACGCCAGACTCAGGAAAAGAGTCTTCTAAGACCGAGACTTAATAGCCCAAACAAAACTCCTGGTCTACAGAGCCGTTGTCCTCCCCACCCTGCTGTATGGAGCCGAGTCATGGACCATCTTCAGCCGGCACCTGAGAGCCATGGAACAATACCATCAAACATCCTTACGAAAGATTCTGAGGATCAGCTGGGAGGACAGATGCACCAACATCAGCATCTTGGAGGAAGTCAACATGACCAGCATCACCACTACAATAATGCAGTACCAACTTCTATGGACAGGTCATGTCATCCGCATGTCCAATACACATCTCCCCAAACAGATCCTGTACTCCCAACTAAAGGTAGGTAGTCGAGCAACTGGCGGACAAAAGAAACATCATAAGGGCAATATCAAGGCCATTCTGAAGGAATGCCATATTACATCAAGCAACTGGGAACAACTGGGGACAGAAGCTCCTGGAAGAAATCCGTGCAAGAAGGTGCAGCACGTCATGAAATAGAACTCCAACGTGCCGCAGAGACAAAGCGACAGCTTCACAAGGAGAAAGAAAAAAAGGCTCAACCACCATCAACTATCACCACTCTCCCCTGCCCACACTGCACCAAAGTATGCAGATCGTTGATTGGCCTCTACAGCCATGAGAGGACAGTCATACTCGCTGTGAGTGAGTGACGGCCGATGATGATGATGCTACTAAATCTATTTTTCTAGAGGCGTGTTTCTGAAAGTTGAATAACTTGAGCGCTGTGTGTTTATAAGTCGATATATTGATTATTGCTACAGGCCTACAAACAGCTATATTACACACTGCATGAAAAGTAAGATTCGAAAAAGCATAATAGGGGCACTTTAAGAAATGCATATTTCCTAGAGTCAGGAAAAGAGAAAGAAGGAAGAAGTAAACATAGATGCATCAGTCTTACATACCCTTGGCCCTCTAGGTCCTCGACCTCCCTTTGAACCTTTAGCTCCAGGAGGGCCAAAGGGACCCTATGAAAGCAGACGGTTCTCTCAATATTCACTGTATTCTTCTGTCTATGTGTTATATCATAATTTTTTTTGCTCTAAGGTTAATACATGAACATGCATCTAGTTTAAACATTCAAATACACACCTGAATTCCAGGTACACCTGAATGACCACCTTCTCCTGGAGCCCCATTTCCACCTGGTGGTCCCTGGGAAAAAAAAGATCAGAGAGGCATAACACAACACATACATTCAAACATTAACATCTGAAATCTGTTGTCTGTTTCTTTTTAAATGAGGGTGAACAGTCCCAGTTCTCACCACTTGTCCAGGGTAACCAGGAGGCCCTGGCTGTCCAGCTTCTCCTTTTTTGTTTGAAGATTCACCCTATACAGATACACACATTATCGCAGCAGAAAGGAACAGAACATATTATATTAGAAAAGAACAGAATAGAACAGATAAGAAAATAGAATGTTAGAACAGAAAAGAATAGACTTTAAAAACAGAATTGAATAATATATTAGTACAGAACTGAGAAGAACAGATTATATAATAACAGTTAATAATACTAACAATGAATCAGGATACAAGAGTATAATAAACACCAGAATTTGTTAGAATTAAAGATGAAAATTCTGTCATTAATTACTCATCCTCCTGTCGTTCCAAACCCATAATACTGTCATTCATCTTCGGAACACAAATTAAGATATTTTTGATGAAATCCAAGAGATTTCTGATCCCCAAGAGAAAGCAACGTAATTACCACATTCCAGTTACCACATTCAAGGTCCAGAAAAGTAGTAAAGACATCTTTAAAACCATCCACGTGACTACAGTGGTTCACCATTAATTTTTTTTGTTTTTGTTTTTTTTTTTTGCACAAAAAGTATTCTTGTCACTTCATAACATTAAGGTTGAACCACTGCAGTCATGTGGACCGTTTTAACGATGTCTTTAGTACTTTTCTGGACCTTAAATGTGGAAATTATGTTGCATGGGGATCAGAAACCTCTCGGATTTCATCAAAAATATCTTAATTTGTGTTCCGAAGGTGAACGAAGGTCTTACGGGTGTGGAACGACATGAGGGTGAGTAATTAATGACAGAATTTTCATTTTTGGGTGAACTAACCCTTTAAGAGTAGATTAGAATAAACAAAATTAAAAAACAAGAATGAAATAGATTAAAATATAAGCAAGTAGAATAGAAAGGGTTAAAACAGAATGAAATAGAACAGAATTCTTGGCATGTTCTTCATGCTACATTACCGGGAATCCTTGTGGGCCTTTTCTTCCTGGAGCACCCTGCCAAAACACACTGAGAAGTTATCTGAGGGTTTACATTTATTTACACTTATTTAATTAATTTTCTCTTCTGATGAAGAACAACGAGGCAGATAACGTTAAATATCTCACACCAAATACCAGATGTACAAATCACGACCATCGTGGTACAAAACACAGTTCAAAAGTTTGTGATCAGTAAGATATTTTAATGTTTTTGAAAGAAGTCTTTTCTGCTCACCAAGACTGCATTCACTGAAAAACAGTAATATTGTGAAATATTACAAATTGAAATAACTGTTTTCTATTTTGATATATTTTAAAATGATATTTTTCCAGTGATGGCAAAGCTCCATTTTCAGCATTACTCTAGTCTTCAGTGTCACTCGATCCTTCAGGAATCATTCTAATCTGCTGATGTGGTAAAAACCTTTTTTTTATTATTATTATCACAGCTGAAAATGGTTGTGCTGCTTAATGAAAAGTGCATGAAACAGCATTACAGGGTCTTTTAAAATGAACAGAAATTTTGAACAGAACAGTACTTATTTAAAATAGTTATCTTTTGTAACATAATAAATGTGTTCACTGTCTTTTTTCATCAGTTTAGTGCATCCTTGTTGAATAAAAGTATACATTTCTTAACAGAAATGTGATCCTAATCTTTGGAACATTAGTCTAAATCTATCTGTAACACATGTAAATGCTATGTGATATTGTGTGCAAATGTATTAGCATGATTATCGACCAATCACACAAGGAATGACCGACACCTGAATAGTACAGAAGCTATAGGTATAGATTAGAAGCTACCACAGTACTAGTATACCAGTACAGGTAATACTCACAGGATCACCATTATCTCCAGGTCTGCCTGGGGGTCCAAGAGGCCCCTGGTCACCCTGACAAGAAAACACAGTCATAACACACTTTTACGTTTAACATGCTGAAAAATGTGGTTCTAAATCTGATATGTTTCTGATCCTTGATCACCTGATTCTCCTCTTTTATTAAAGTTCTTAATTTGAAATTTTTCATTGAAAACAAAGTGAGAATGATTGGTGACATCAGCCAAAAAGGAAAAACATTTCAGAGGATCAGTACAAGTGTGTCCATGTGTCCATTTCAAATTGCAGAAATGTGTTAGTGGTCTTAAAATTAACAACACTAAACACATATAAATAACCACAAAAGTGAACGTGTTAACTTTGGCAGCCTATAAAGGAGGATTTTACAGTAGTGTGTTTATATAATCACACAGGACGAACGTAATTACACAACATCTGACTTGAGTCAGATCACTACTGAAACAGAAACAATCTGTCGCTCTCACACAAACAAATCGTGCTAACATCTTCCAGAAGGAGTGAAAAAAGGACCCTCACCGGGAGCCCAGTATCTCCTCTCTCGCCTTTTGGACCTGAATTATTGTTTTCTATTCCTGGTGCTCCCTGTAATGTAAACAGAATAATATACAGAAAAATCAAGTCAGGTTGTTTAGATGTTAAAAAACAACTACTATAAACACACAGGAACACCTTACAGGATCTCCTCTCAGACCGCTGTGTCCCTTAGTTCCAGGACTCCCTCTGAAACCCTTCACACCCTGAAAGACAAAAGCAACATGAGCCACTGAGTTATTTTTACATTTTATTCCTGCTTATATTAACAGTAATAAGCAGACATCTGTGACCAAACAAAACAGTGTGTGGTTGTGTAGTTACAGCACTGCCCGGGTCTCCTTTAGGTCCTGGAAGCCCATCTACACCAGCATCGCCCTGCACACAACAGAAATAGAGAGTACAGCAAATCAAATGACTCAATAACTCATTCAGTGACAATGCGGTGCTTGCAGTTTCATCAGTCACTTATATTGGGTTTAATTTACTGCAGTGTTTACAAGGCAGCACTTAATACTCCTCACACATTTATTTATACTATTAATATTTGCTCATACTTATGGTTAGGGATATTTCACATATGAAACTTCATCAAATCATGCTGTTTGCTGAAGAAGGGCGTGCTACTTCTTTTCTAAGTGGTCAAACCTACGGATTGGTGGACGATATAACAGGCCAAAAATACTGATAGACTTACACTGAAAGAGGGAATGTTATACTTATAGAAGGCATAGCTTCCTAAATCCTAAAATTTAGGATTACAGTTGGAAAAATCTCCCAATGAGAATTTTTTTGTCAATATTTTGATGCATATATCTGCATATTGAATTAAAATTTGTGTATTGTGATCTTTCTTGCATTCCTTATAACCAAAGATGTTGTTTGCTTATGTGTATCTAGAAATCTTTGCAAATTATTTCTTTGTATAATTGCACATTTTATTGCTCTAGTGTTTACAGCCTAGTGTTTTGCTAACTTAATTCTGTAATTTAAATTTTTTATACAATTTGACAGTTTGAATGCAACACATTCAGCAAATATTTGTATTTAATATTAATATAGATTAATTAATGAAACATTCATCATATTCATTTAAGATACTGTGAATGCAAGTGTGGAAAGGGGCAGAGGAGAGAAATAACCTGTTCTCCTTCCACTCCATCCAGCCCGTCCTCCCCATCTTCTCCCTGTCAGACAGAGGTCAAAGGGTCACACACACTTACAGTCATGTTTAGGGAAGTAATCAACAACCACCGAATAAATAAATCTTAGAGTCTGTACTTGTTAATGACTCTAAACTACATCTGCAGTCTGAAAAAAAAACTGCTTCATGGAAACTGTTAACTTCACTGCAAACATCATTATTTTTAATGAGAATCTGAACTTGTTTTCCAGTTAAAAAAAAAAAAAAGAGCACATTTTCACTCATTTTTACTTGTTAATGTATAAAACAATTGAAAAAAAAACATCTTCTGTCACTGCAAAAAGATTCTTTAAAAACTCTTAATCTCATGAAAATGTCTTTTTACTTGAAAACAAGACAAAGATACTCATTAAAAACCTATTAAAAATCTGAATTGTAGTTGCAGAAAATAAACAGCAGAACAAGCACTTTAGAAAATATTTGTTGTCCTTTTCAGCTTGTATTTTTGTCCAAACAGTAATTTAGTAGTTTATGTGTAAGCAATCATACACCTAACAAACAGTAAACAACTTGTTACTCACTTTATTTCCATTGTAGCCTCGCTGGCCCTATTGAAATGAGATTTTAAAACATTTCCTTTATTCATCATGGCTGTAAAACACAATCTCATCTGATTTAACTGCCATTATATACAGGAACATTAAACACTGATATCAACATATCCTAGCCATGCAGGTATTTCATTAAGTCACACTAAAATATTCAACCATTTTATTTTTACATTACCAATTTGATTCATGGATTCATGGTGTATATAATCTTATTTTTGATGACTGAAAAAGTACCAACACAATTAACGTTCTAAATACGAGTGGTGCAGTAAGACATACTGTACTAATTCACATTAATTCACATGATAATCACGTTACATTACCTTGATTCCTCTGTTTCCAGGGCAACCGCTGTGTCCCTGAGTTCCGTTCAGCCCTGGTGGTCCTCGCTCTCCCTGCCAGAAACATGACGGGAGAGAGACTATTTATCCATGACATATACAGTGTACATCCTCTCTAAAACATGTGTATTCTGTCTTATATCATCAGTGACACATCACTACAGATGAGGTCTTGGGGCAAAATTGCACACAAAAAAATGCTTAAACTATTATATGATATCAACTATACATTATCTTACTAATGTTGAAGTTGCTGAATTGGACTATTAAGAACATGTAATGTGAATGACAGCAGAAATTAGGCTTATGCTTCACTTACCATACTACCTTCATCTCCTGGAAATCCAGGATAACCCTTCTGACCAATATAGCCCTAAATAATAAAAACAAAGAAGAGATGCTGACACACAAAACTGAGTGAGTTCCCTACATAAGTAACATTTCTTTAAGGAATTATAGGCACGATCCCTATGCGAAGGCTGTTTAAAATCATGGATAACTCATTTACATCAAATTCTAAAGCAGCAATGCATTTAACCTTTGCATAATGCGACATAGTGAGAAAAAAACACTGAAGATGAATGAAGCAAAAGAAATTATGTAAATCCACATATTGGGGATCTCTGACCTTTTGACCCGGACTTCCAGGGGGTCCTCGCGGTCCAGGTACACCAGTGCATGAACAAGGCACATTGCAGCATTTCCTCAGCGCCACTGTTTCCTGAGGGGAGAGAAAATGTGAAACAATGTGTTTGTCTGCTGTTGTTGAAGTCACAGCCCATGCATCCAATGAAATTTTAGGGTATTTTACCACAAATTCACTTGCAAAATTAGACAGTTGGCAACACAGACGGGTTGCATGGCTTCTCTGAAAACTATAAACACATCTACACAAGCTACAATCCAGACCACTTTAAATATTGGTCCAGTTTCGACCACAATCTGTTTTGTACCGTGATTTATAGTCTGCCAAGAGCACCGGCAAATCAAAGATTTTAATAATTGTGCATATAATTGGGTCCATGTAGCTCATGGTAATATTAATGCATTTTAATATTTGATGGTTATACAAAAAATCAAATTAAATCATTTATTTAATGAGAAAATAAAAAGGAAAGGCGACAACATGCCAACACTGTTTTATCTAAACAAGCTAAAGAAAATAGCTTTGAAAAGCCTTCATTTAAAATACACAAAATAAACATTTAGCTTCAATATAAAATGTCTTTCAGAACAGCTGCTCTTACTTGTGAAGATGGTGTAAAAAAATAATCTTAAGAATTGCTTTGTTACTTACAATCTGTTTCATTAAAGCATGGCCTAAATTCAGCATGTTGATGGTCAGTGGCTGCATGTAGCCGAAACCTCTGCCAAATTCCAGCTGGTGAACATCCATTCTTCCCTCCAAAGACACAACCAGCAGTGTATCGACCCCTAGATTTCACATCGGAAAAAAAGCACAAATAGCTTTGAAATGGTTCAAGTTCAGGGTCACAGTCTCTACACTTGACTTCAATTCACTTTGACTTCGATTTTCATGTTCATGTTAAATGGGGAAAAAGTCCTCCAAAAAAGCCAGGAAAAACATTGCACAGGCAAACAGGGGGCTATTCAAGATTGCTGATAAGATCAAAGGAATTGTTTCCAAACCAAATCAAACAAAATCAATATGAGGGAGGGGTAATTAGATCCTTTTACAAAATTAAAGTCTTGCATAAAGCTGAACAAATAATCCCTCTGGTGTAGGGATGGGTGGATCTATCTTGAAATACTTTGCTTTGCAATGGCCCAGATTTTTATGGTTCTGCGATAAAAGCTATATCCACATTAATCCAGATAAATTGGAAAACGCATCATGTTTTGCTCTTCCATCCACAGAGACGATTTTGTCCAGTGAAAACTGACCATTTTTAAGACTCTCTTCCAAGCGGATAAATTTGAAAACAGTTTTCATGTTGTAGTGTGAACTGTGTAAACCGAGGTATTCAAAAATGATAATGCATGTTTAGTCATGTGATGCATATTGTACCCATAGATATCTATGGTTGTACTTGCTATTCACGTTCATAGTATTGTTAAAGATGAATGTTACTTTTTTCACTTTTATTTATATAGCGCTTTATACAAAACAAATTGTTTCAGAGCAGCTTTACTGTGATAAACAGTAAAATAATGATCAATGATGCAAACAGAATTCAATTCTGCTATAAATCAGCTCTAAAGAAAGTGATTGGTGGGATATTTTCCTACTTACCGCTTTGCTTAAGTCTTTCTGAACTCGCCATTAAACGCTGAATGCTATCATCTAACCCGTCTGTAAAGATTATTAAAACCTAGACAAAAACATACAATTAAATGTCAGAGGATTTAGCAGCATCATTCTGTGTGAGTTCTATTGTCTCTGGCTATCTTGAATTAGCAATAAATATTTAATGTGATATAGGTGCCCAAGATAAATCTGATTTCCAAACCATGATCGCATTTTTAAAAATTAATATTTTTTTTTTTCCAGTAGTCCTCTTACAGATGTAATTTAAATCATATTGTATTGTAAACATAATGTAATATAGCTGACAATCTTTTTGATGGTCAATTGTATATCTCAGAAACATTCCCACCTTTACCTTGACTTTGGAGGCGACAAACATGTCTTTGAAGGAATCTAACAGAAACTCGTTGAAGGCCAGGGGCTCCGTAGGTCGCAGTAACATCACCTTCCTGACCACATCTTTGTTGTACTTCTCAAAGCTAAAATTATCCAGAACACTGCCATCTCGTCCAGACACTAGCCTATAGCCAAATCTAGTTTTAATGTTGTTCACTTTGACACAGCACAGATCACCCATCAAGGAGATACTGTGGATGGCTGCAGTAACCAACGGTTCCACCTGAGGTCTCAACAGAGGCTGCGTTGATTGTCTGGACACGTCAAACCCAAAGGCAACGTCAATATCGCAATCTGTTCAAACAAAACAATGGGTCGTAATCTTCAAGACAGGGAATAGACAAAATAGTTTATACCATTATCATTAATACCTACAGTATGCATGCATACTATGTATATGTACAGTACAGTCTGCACAGTATATTACCATGTTAGAAGACTTTTTACCAAATAAGGTTTTCCCAAAATCACAATAGTCTACTTCTATCTACAGGCGTTAAAAAAAATGGTTTTAGATTCATCTTGTGCATATTAAAGTATTTAAATGTTTTGTCTCTAGAGGGCAAAGTAATTCAGCTTTTATTGGCCAAAAATTAATTAAAAAGTGTGTGAAAATTAGGGATGTACATTTTGGATTTTTTTTTTTTTTTTTTTTTTAATTAACCAACATCAAACCTGTTTTTTGTTTTTTTTTTCGTTAAGGTCAGTTATTCAGGTAACATCTACATCCATAGTGGAAATCACAGATAAAACAGAATATATAGCATTGTTGACGTAAATGTGCATGGTCACATGTTCACTGTATTCACCTGAGGTCAGAAAGCTGTGGTTATTTTATGCTTCACTGAGATACAATCAAGCAAAATTTTATTTCTCATCATGTGACCCCTTTAAAGGGATTAAAGAGTGGGTTAGTTCAACCAAAAATGAAAATTCTATCACCATTTACTCATCCTCATGTCGTTCCAAAGCCGTAAGACTTTAGTTCATCTTCAGAACACAAATGAAGATCTTTTTAATGAAATCTGAGAGCTTTCTGTCCCTCCATTGACAGCCTACATTAAGGTGCTCCGATCAGGATTTTTGGAGCCAATAACAGATTACCGATCACTGGAAGCAGTATTGGCCGATACCAATTACCAACAATGTATTTTAAATATATAAAAAGAAATTAAGAAATGAGAAAAGTATCATGAATAAACAACTCTTTATTTGTTGGCAAGCAATGTGTGCAACATATTTCATCTCCTCTCTTAGAGGTGATTAATTCCTGTGAAATAATAACAATAAACAGAACAGTCTTTATCAACATAAAGTAATCAAATGTAAAACAACACCGCATAGTCTTCACTGTATAAATTAAATATAATCTACTAAAGAGCAGTGAGTGATTTTCTCTGTCTTTTATAGTTTTATTAACATTAATGACAGACAGCAGCAGGAATATTAGGCTGCTGTCACTTTAAGACTGAATGCACGGATCCAATATACTGTTACACATGTGACTTATTTCCCAGCTGTTTATGTTCACTTAAGACATAACAAATGGTGTTTAAGTGAATACTCACCAAGCTGGGCATTCTTACATATTTCTGTGTTTATTTAACCATTTAGGCGCGAACCCTAAGCTTAAAGTTCACTTTGCTTGTCTGTGTTCCACAGACAAAAAAAAAAGTGAAAGCAGTAGTTCCGTAGGCTGTCAGATTTCATTAAAAATGTCTTCATTTGTGGTCCGATGAACGAAGGTCTTACAGGTGTGGAACAACATGAGGGTGAGTAATTAATGACAGAATTTAAATTTTTGGGTGAACTAACCCTTTAACTATTGCTCTGATCTAAAACCTATTGAGCTCCCACAGCATTTTAATCGTCATATTTGGAAATAGGTGGCAGCTCATCAAGTTTAGGAACAGAGCTTATATGTAGAGTATTTAGAATGTAATAATAATTATGAATTATACTGTAAAAATTAGGGATGCACCGATACCATTTTTTAAGGACCGAGTACGAGTACCGATATTTTTTTTCTGTTACTTGCCAATACCGATACCGATGCCTATACATTTATTCATTTCTTTTTTTTCTCTGTTTTTTTTTTTTTTGGTGATGTTGCCGTTTTCCAAGCACAACACAATGAGACTAATGAATGTAGGACAGCTTCTTTATTATTACTCTAATGAAAAAAGTAATATATTTTTATGTGCTTGTCACAAACTTAAAGAACAAAAATTTCACAGTGTCCAATAACCTTCAAAGGGCATAATTACCAATATATATAATTGTTGTTATATAGAAATTTACAAACAAATTACAAACAATACAACAAATACTACAGAGATACAAATTAAATAAACTTGTTTTTCAGATACAGTAGGTTTATTTACCATGTATACATTTATTTAACATCCTTTGTTGTTTTATTAACATTAATGACAATTATTTAATTAGATTATGGTCCCTTTAAGACCGAATCCATGGATACTGACACATATCTTGTTTTCACCCGAATGTTTACGTCCACTTAAGCCATAACCGACTGTATTTACTCCACACGATGGACATTTTGACAACTATGTGTGCATTTGACCATTCAGGCGCAAGAAGCACAGACCAGAAGCGCTCTCTCTCGCGCCCTCTCTCTCTTCTGGTCTGTGTCATTCAGCGCGATTTCGCCTATCCCGCCTTCACTAATCGATTACGAATTGTGATTGAAAGCATGCAGTTCGCAATGTGTGGGTTGTCATCATTAATTCTGAAGTATTTCCACACCCCTGAGGCTGACATTGTTTCTGCTGCTGCTGCCGGTGCATCTGTGCACGGAAAATTCTGTCAGTTACGTCACATGAGGTATCGGGGGTATTTTTACGAGTACAAGTACAAGTACATAAGCTTGGTATCGGTGCATCCCTAGTAAAAAACTAATTACTTACCATTTTCGGGAGGTTGTTCTTGGCCGTCACAGAGGAAATTTAACACTTTCCTTATGGTTTTCTTCAGTTCAAGGCTTTCGAAAGTCTCAATGAGGACCCGGTCAGATGATCCAGCTATTTCACGCAGCTCAGATTTTTTTATATCATTGCCAACCCCAATAACAGTTATTGTTATTCCCTTGTTTCTGAGATAAGCCAATGCATTCAAGTCTTTTGCATCATTAGCTTCTCCATCTGTGATCAGCAGGAGATTCTGAGTGACTCCTTCATCTATTCTGGATCCATTCTCTTTTGTGAAGTAGTGTCTAATTAATTTCAGGGCGCCCCAAGTATGTGTGCCCTGCTTTCGTTGCTTAGTGTTGTTTATAGCTTGCTCCACTTCGGCAAAACTAGTGTATGTGTTCAGGTAAAATTGATGCAAGAGTTTATCGCTGAACTGGGCGACACCCACTCGCCACTTGTCTTGAGCAATATCCAGTTCTTTCACGATGCCAATCATGGTTTGTTTGAGAATATACCAACTTGGTTCCTTAATAGACTCTGATCCATCAATTAAAAAAACAAGGTCTGACACCTCCTTTTCACAAACTAGAAAGAGAAACAAAAAACATTAAAGACAAACAACACTGATAGAGACAAAAACAAAAGCATTGTTCATATATAGCTCATAGTGTTGGGGAAGCAACAATGAAACTTGTAGATTGGCAAGCCAAAGCTACTCATTATTTAGGGTTTATTTAAACTTCACTTCAGATCTTGCTACAGATAGCTCAGAAGGTGGTATGAGACTCATACAAGACGCGACTTGAACAATCCACAAGTGAGCAAGCAATTGTGAATGAGACACATGGAAGCAACCATTAAACCCAAGCGCTAAGCATCATATGGGAGCATAGACAGAGCTTCAAACTGGATTATATTGCCACATAACACGGGAAAAGTAGATTGGACCCGCCATAGCCGCCCACGGCTCCTATACCCGCCCTGGAGACCTCCGTACCCGTCTGCACCTCTCCCCGCACCTGCGTGAAGGTCTCCAGGACGCCCACCCCTCCCCGGTTGTTCCATCAACGGCGCAAGGCCGCGCCTACCGGGAGGGGGAGGTAATGTCACAGTTCCCTCCTGTCCTGGACTCCATTTCCCATCATCCTCCTTGTTTCCATACCTGCACTCACTTCCTCGTCATCTCCCCATCATCACGGATTACCTGCACCTGCTCCTGATCATCTGCACTCCCTTTATAATGGACTCACTCCTTTCACTCCTTGTCTGTTCTATTGTTAGTTAGATGTGTTTGGTTGTGTGTTACTCTCCTTCGTTTAATAAATAACCCTATTTTGTAGAAGTCCGTGTAAGCTTCATCTCTACAGCAACCTTAACAGTAACATTCCTTTGATATAATTTATTCAGGAGCTGCATACACATGTTTGAACTTTGAATTCATTTGTTCAAAAAACTCTGTTCTATACATTTTTTTCAGATTTTTTTAACAAATGAGCTTAATTAGGGTAAAAGTGAACAGATTCATTAACACTTAATATAATATAAGAGAAAAAAATCCAAATTATATGTAAATGAAGTTGAAATTAATGAACATCAATATAACAGGGAAGCTTGTTATTAGAAAATCTACAGAATTTTAAAAACAGCTGAGCTACTGATAAATGTAGTTTAGTTAGTAGCGTTGCCATTTGAGCCAGTTATTCCCAATCTCTGATAGAAGGTGATAAGAATAAAATTTACTTGGTTTGGTAAGATTGCAGAGCTCTTGGGTGATTGTTTTTTGTCGTCCACGCAGATCCTGGTAGGTGCTTGCATAGTGCACTCTCCCTTTCTCTCCCGCCATCTCCCTTAGCTGGACCTCATCGGCATCTTCAGTACCAATAGCAAAAAAGTTGACTTCTGATTTTGCCAGGGATTCAGGCCATGTTTCCAGTCCACTCAAGTCATTGACCTTGCCATCTGTAATCAGAAACAGCACTTGGGGTACATTCT
Organism: Mylopharyngodon piceus; assembly: GCA_039654765.1. Taxonomy (NCBI): domain Eukaryota; kingdom Metazoa; phylum Chordata; class Actinopteri; order Cypriniformes; family Xenocyprididae; genus Mylopharyngodon; species Mylopharyngodon piceus. Next base: position 21,954,228 of record CM077439.1, on the reverse strand, counting down.
TCGCCCGTCGTCCACCATGTGTTTCACCAAAGTAGGAGAGTGTATATTTAAGGGCCTGGGCCGTGTTTCTTCTTCCCCCTGAAGGTTTGAGGTTTGAGATAACCCTCAGAACATCAGCCTGACTTTTGTACTGTTTCAGGGTGAACTCCGATTGAGGGCTGTCAGAGTAGGTGATGGCGCCAAATCGTACCCGTCTTTCTCCAATCACAGATTTGTTCACCACATGTGTCATTAAGCTTATAAATTCCTGGAAACCATCTTTATTGGGATTACCAGAGGCATCCACAAGGAAGATTATGTCAATCAGTTCTGGTGTCTTGCATTCTGGAAAGATATATGATCATAATGTGAGAAGTCATTTGATAAAGTCACTCTGGCTTTGGTTTTTACTATAATACACATGAAAGCTGACAATCTTTTAGAATATGTATACATTAAAATGCCAAAACAGACATGAGCCATAAATGTCTACATGCTATTGCTGGTCAGATTCAGATGGACTTTGGAAATGGAGGGTAAGATGAGTCGTCAATAGTTTCAGTCCAATTTCAAGAGGAAGAAAGACAATTTGTTGTAAATCTTTTCACATTTAAGAGCACATTAGCAGTAGATGCCCTCAAAGATAACAGACATTGACTAAAAACCACAAAACTTTTTTCAAGGGACTTAACATCAACTGAAAGAGGCATAATGTGATCTCTTGTAAAAAAAATCTCAGATTTTGTTTACCTACCCGTGTTACAGATCTTGAGAAGAACATCACTGCTTAATTCTTTCAGGGAAGCAACTGCGTCTTCAAAGAAGACACCTTCATGGGATCCAGCAATGGCAAGAATCTGAGATCTGTTTGCATGTCTCATACCAATGGCATTGATGTTGATGGAATTGTCTCTCAGGACTTTCGCAGGTTGGGCTACATCATCCCTACTATCTCCATCTGTAAGAACTATCAAGAACTTCAAGGCACTGGAGCGTCCTCCTTTAGACTTGTCAAAAGATTGAAATACTTCTGTGAGTGCTTTTCCAGTGTACGTTTTTTCATTCATCTGTCTGATATTTCTAACTTCCTCTAATAATCTAGCTTTATCATCAAATGCATTTAAGGAAAACTCCTCTTTGGTGTTTGTTCCATACTGAACAACTCCAACACGCTCCTTCTCTGGTCCAATTGCAAACTTTTCTATCACAAACTCCATTATGTGCTTAATTTTTTTAAAGTCATCAGCGCTAACACTTTCTGATCCATCGATCAGGAAGACAACATCTGCAAAAAGACCTTCACAACCTAAAAATAAGACATTTAAAAAATGAGCACTTCTTCTGTGAAAAAAATCTTAAAACAATAAGACACTTTATATTAATTTACAGCCGAATTCAATAAAAAATTGTGCAAATCAAGTAACAGTGCAAACATACCATATAAACATATTTCTTACCTTCAAAGGAACATATTTCTGTAAGGATGTCTTTCTTAATATCCTTGAGAAAATCATAGTTTTTGACATAAAACGTCCTTTGTGGGCTGCCAGATATTAATTCCAGCTCGGGCACAGATGCGGTTTTTACACCAATAGCATAAATGGTGACATTCTGTTCTGTTCTCAGTTCTTTAGCAGGAACTTCTACCGGCTCTTCTGTCCCGATTGATTCTCCATCTGTGATTACAATCAGCAGCTCACGAACCTTTTCCCCACGTGTTTGTACAGCTTCTTTGAATAGCGGTATCATTTGTCTTAACCCCAGATCAGTCCTGGTGCCCCCTCCATTCATAACAAGGTCCTTCACTGCCTTTTCCACACCAACTTTTGAGCTATAGGTGTGTAATCGGAAAACTGTGGTTGCGTGGCTTGCAAACTTCACCACCCCAATGCGCACATAGTCATTTCCAATCTCAAACACATCTAGCCATTCAATAATGAATTTCTTCATATCTTCAAAGTCTGCATAGGATATACTTCCTGATTCATCCACAAGGAAGTATATGTCAGCTTTGACTGTTTGCTTGCAACCTACAAAGAAGTGAAAGAGTAATCCATTATGAAATAGGAATTGTAAAACGCATTTTAACAGGATGAAAATTGTGCTAGTAGTAAAGGAAAAATAAAAAATAGTGCAAACCTTGTAATACTGTTCTGAATGAGAATTTAGGTATGATGGCATCTGTGATTTCATTGCAAAGTGTTTTGGTTAAAATCTTCGCAAGTGAATTTAGTTGATCAAAGCGTTCCACATTTAACACAAACTTCTTGGGTGGGTAGGATGCGATCTCTCTCAAGTCATCCTCTTTTGTGTCTTTGATACCAAGCGCAAATACAGTGACGCCTGATCGCCGCAAATCTGCCGCAGCGCTGGCTGCGTCATCTGTGGACTTTCCATCGGTGATAACAACAGCAACCTGCTGAACATGCTCATCTCTTCTGCTGCCTCTTGCTTTGGTGAACACATGCTCTTTGGCAAACCTGAGAGCAGCTCCAGTGTATGTTTTACCACGACCATATGCCATGCTACTGATGTAGCGCAGGATGTCAGCCTTATTATCGAAGGTGTCCAAGTACACATCAGCTCGAGGGAAGTCGCTATAGAGGATCACAGCTACCTTTATTTTTCTCTCGCCCACGTCAAGACCTCCAATGGTGTTCTCGAGAAAGTCGCGCACAAGTTGGAAGTTTTTGGATCTGATACTGCTGGACTGATCAACAATAAAAGCGATATCCGCCACCACATCAAACTTGCACTCTGTCAAAAAGACATAAAAACTTTACAAAACCAGAGATTTTGGATTTCGTAATACATAATAGTTTTTCAAATCCAACCCAACCAAGGGGAAAAAAGTTTAATAACACTTTCTGAATTTTATTGAAAGAGTAGAAGATTATGCAAGCACTCACCCTCTGTGACGGCAGCATCTTCCCATGTGTCAATGGCAGACTTAAGTTTCTGTTGCACTTGTGCAACATTACCTACTAACTTGTAGCTGTGCTGTGGACTAGAGATGTCCTTCATCTCAAACGGATCAGCTTTGTTTAAGCCAACAGCAAAAACTGTCACTGCATCTTTTTTGATTGTTCGGGATGCTTGGACGACACCATCAGCAGATTCTCCAGCAGCGATAACTAACAGGAACTGCTTAAACCCTTCAGAGACACGGCTTCCAGCAGTGCTGTTTAAGAAATTTGATTGGGCATATTCAATGGCATGGCCAATTCTACGCTTCCCTGTAGGCCTCAGCTGCAGGTTGCGAATAAATGACACCATCTCAGTCTTGGTCTTGTCAGTATTAAGCAGGAATTCCTCTTGGACATTTTCGCTAAACTGAGCCAGGCTGACACGATTAGCATTCTTCCCCACTTCCAGTTGGTTCACCAGTCTAATGAGGAAATTCCTTATTGTTTGCTGCTCTTGTTTAGATGCTGAACTATCAACCAGTATGAAGAGATCAGCATATTTTTTCACAAAAGCTGAAGAGAATGGAAACAAATAAATTATTTCAATCCAAACAATAAATCAATTGTACAACATTAGGGTGCAGACAACAGTAGATTATAGTTAACAGTATGATGGGACTCAAAGCTTGTACATTTAAAGGGTTAGTTCACCCAAAAATGAAAATTCTGTCATTAATTACTCACTCTCATGTCGTTCCATACCCGTAAGACCTTCGTTCATCTTCAGAACACAAATTAAGATATTTTTGATGAAATCTGATGGCTCAGTGAGGCCTCTATTGCCAGCAAGATAATTAACACTTTCAGATGCCCAGAAAGATACTAAAGACATTTAAAACAGTTCATCTGACTACAGTGGTTCAACCTTAATGTTATGAAACAACAAGAATACTTTTTGTGCACCAAAAAAAAAAAAAAAAAAAAAAGACTTTTAAACAATATCTAGTGATGGTCGATTTCAAAACGAGTGTTTCGAAATTTCAATAGTTCATGTGACTTTGGCAGTTTAATACGCGATCCGAATCATTGATTCGAAACAAAAGATTCGTAAAGCGTCATGAAGCAGTGTTTTGAAATCAGCCATCCATAGATATTGTTGAAAAGTCTTTTTTTTTTTTTTTTTTTGGTGCACAAAAAGTATTCTCGTCACTTTACAATATTAAGGTTGAACCACTGTAGTCACATGAACTGTTTTAAATGTCTTTAGTACCTTTCTGGGCACTGAAAGTGTTAATTATCTTGCTGGCAATAGAGGCCTCACTGAGCCATCGGATTTTATCAAAAATATCTTAATTTGTGTTCTGAAGATGAATGAAGGTCTTACGGGTGTGGAACGACATGAGGGTGAGGAATTAATGACAGAATTTTCATTTTTGGGTGAACTAACCCTTTAAGGAAAGTCTTTGTTTTGTCTGTATTCATTTTAAAATTTTTATATTCCACAAACCAACAGTATAGACACAAATGGGAAAGCATACCAAGTAAAAATGTTACCTTGTGATTGGATCTCCACAGTAAAGCACACTTTGTTGCGTAGACTCACTTTTAGACCTTGCAGTTCTTGATAACTGTCAATACTAAATAAGAACTCTTCATGTGGGACATTAGCAATGGTGCGCAGTTTTTCCATGTTGCCCGTTCCCACCCTGATGACAAAGATGGCAACTCCCATATTTCGTAGTTTCTGGGCAGGTTCCTTTACAGCATCCTGTGATTCCCCATCTGTGATGACTATAGCAATGCCAGGGACATTCTTTCTGGCCAGGCTAAAGTAATTTTCACGGATGAAAGTCAGGGCCTGACCGGTGTTGGTGCCTCCTCTACGGTAGATGAGATCATCCAACTTTTGGTGCAGGTCTTTCTTATCTAAATAGTCACCAAGTAGGAACTCTTGGTATGGTGTGTCACTGAACTGGGCAAGTCCCACTTTCACCTTGTCAGGTCTAAGGTTAAATTGTTCCACAAAAGCATGGAGGAACTTCCTCACTTCTTCAAAATCACTGTCTCCAATGCTACCAGACGAGTCCACAAGGAGCACAATGTCTGCCTGTGCAGTCTCGTTGCAGCCTAGAGCAAAGGGAAGAGTTTTAGTTAGAACTTTGATCTGATTTTAATTCATGTGTTTGTTCAAACAGAATAAAAATGTAATTTTAAGGACGTAGTCAGTATTTGCTGAAAACGTGCCAATGTCATTATGTTGCCTTGTTGCTTTAACTTGAGATTCCACAACATTTATAAATGTCAGCCTATTCTACCTCAAGCTGCTCGGTCTTTTTTAAGTAATCACTTACGATTTTCCCATAAAAAATGTCAATGACAATCTTCTGATCCATGCCGGCTCTTACAGCTTTCAAGCTACGTGCATCAAAATCAGCAGACCTTCAGGCTGTTCTAACTGAGTATGCTTTATTTTTTCTAAATGATCAGACTTCCACATAAGACATTATCAAAAATCCCCCAAAAACCTAATTACATTGACATTCAAACTACAAACTCCGTATATAACTTTAGGGCTCAGGACAAGCTAACCCTCAAACTGTTTTAAACTCTCAATCAAGGCTTTGTGAAGCTCACATTCAAAGTTTAAAAAAATACTTTGAATAAATACCAATAAAGGGCTCAAGGGGTTTGTTATCTCAGAGATTTCCAGTAAAGCAGGGACTCAAGAGTTTTTGTTTGGAAGTTTTTCAATGTAATATGTTACCTTTTGACATCAGGATGACCTCTTTGTGTGATTTCTCTACAGTGTGACACAGTTCCCGGATTACACTCTGAGAGATTCCCTGCAGAGCTGCAAAGTCTGATACGCTGTAGACGTGCTGATCATATGGCTCATTTGCGATCTGTCTCAGTAAAGTTTCGTTTGCATCTTTGATCCCTATGGCGAATATTTTGATTCCCCTGTCCCTCAGCTCCTGAGCATGTGACTTAACCTCATCTTGAGAATCACCATCTGTGATAACAACGGCAATCTGAGGAACATTCTGCTGTGCTCGACTTCCGGCCTTTTCAACAAAATGCTGTTCCAGCATGAACTCCAAACCCTGGCCGGTATATGTCTCGCCAGTTTTATAATGCAGATTTTGGATATAGTTGAGAATTTCCTCTTTTTTCTGATAAGTGTTGAGTGAAAACTCAGTATGCGGTGTGTCACTGTACTGAACCAGACCGATTCTGATCCTGTCACGAGCAACTTCAAAGTTCTGTACAAGAAAGGAGAGGAATTCACGGATTTGTTGGAAGTTTTCCAGCCCAATACTGGTAGAGCCGTCCACCAGGAATACAATGTCAGCCACAGTCTCCTGTGTACAGACTGAGAGAAAGAAAACAGAGACTTTTAATTAGAGCAACAATCAGACAAAACTGAATATAATCATCTAGAATTATCTAGTAAATCCAGTCCCTACCACGTTTTTGGCCATTGCTGACAAGAAAACATAATGACAGAACAAGGAAGCCAAGTAATCTCCACTTCTCCATGCTTGAGTTCCTTGTTACCTGAAAAAAGCAACCAATGAGGTTATAAGTTTCTGCAACACTCGCATCACCATACAGAATTGTAAATATAATATGATGTTAGCTTTAAGAAAGAATGAACAGATATATTAGGGTAGTAGGGATATAAGTCGAAAGACACTTTACCACTGATCTTTCCTGTTCTGAACGAAAATAACACAGAATGTTTGTAAAGACTGTCAGGTTGAGATATGAGATGAACTGATTTTGTGTGCGTTACTAGGCCTACGACCACTTAAACTTATGTCCTTACCACACAAGGGCCTTGTCCCAAACAGTGCACTTTGTTTACTCAAGTAAACAATGGCCATCACATGTCAGCAAAACCGCAAGTACAAGTCAGATCAAACTTTATCAAATGCACACCAATACAGCATGCATGCATCAGCATTTGTAGAAATTACACTGCACACAAGTGTAGCAACTAAGGAAGCCTAGAAGGCCAAGACTCCATGTCTTGTAATTGATTTATCACATTTTTAAATACAAAAACATGTAAAATGTACGCATGTCATGTCTCCCAGACAAACATATCAAGGATGATCTTAAACTTTATTAAATTGATTATGTGGGCCAGCATTGAGGGGGTTCTCCTCTTATGGGATAATGTTTGTGAACTTCCTTAGTCTCTGAATTACTCTTACATCTTTAGAACATCTGCCTACAGTTAAGCAAAATATTTACTTGAGAAGAATCTCCAGCACACCAGATGAAGAACAGGCAGACATCTCCAGAGAAGCGGCAAATTACAGGACAGATGGAACATTTGGAAACATCATTAACTTTCAGGTTCTTACATTAAATGTGCAAATTAGTGAACATAAATGTAGATAAATGATAAACTACTACAAAATGTGAAACAATTTATGATTCATTTATCTATTCATTTTTTGATTAAATGCTATTTAATCAACATTTTTACAAAATATTTGATCAGTATTGAGAAAATTATTATTATTTTTTTTAACATGCATGAGTATTTTGTATGAGGACACAATCACTGTCTTTTAGTTTATTTTAATTTCTGCTGCTCTAAATTAAAAAGCTGATTGTCCAAAGGAGGTTTTCTTAAACTTAACTGAACAGTCGCCTCTAAAGGATGCCCTGGTTTCCCTAGAATTACAGAAAGTCACACATTGTTTAAGAGGTGGTGGCCCAAGATCATGAATTAATTTATACATCAAACACATATCTGCAAAAAACACTGTCAAACGTCAATAATTTATCATTTTTAATAGTGCAATGATGATAACTCCTTGTTTTTTTTTTTTTTTTGTCTAAAACTTTCACAGCTTGCTTATAAAGAGTATTCAATGGTTTTAAAGTTGTTACACTTGTTTGAGACCAGCTTGTAGCACAATAGGATAAATAAGGAAGAATCATGGAGTGCATAAAAACTTTAACAGCAGTCAAAGGTAACTGATGCCTAATATTCCTAAAAATAATTAAGCTTGCAATCATCTACAATCATACCCAAGTATTTAAAATGCTCAACAATATTTGTTGCTTCTCCTTTAATTAAAATAACTGGTTGATGCTCATCAGTTCTTTTAATAGAAAAATACATTCCCCCAGTTTTATTCACATTAAGAGTAAGACAAGATTGAGTTTACCAATCTGAGACTTTGTTCAATGCAGCAGTAAGTTTGATAGCAGCTTGTTCTTTTGTTTTAGCATAGGTATAGATAACTGTATCATCTGCGTAAATCTGAAACTGGACCTCTGGATACATCATAGGTAGATCATTAATATATAAACTAAATAAAATTGGTCCAAGAATCGATCCCTGTGGGACTCCAATAGTGCAGTCAAGAAAGGATGAGCATATTGTCACGGAACGTGTGTGTTGAATGAAGTGCATGACAGGAATAGTCCAAGTAAATAGTATTTAATAAACAAAACCAGATTATGAAGAACACAACCACGTAGAACATAGACAAGAACGGACGAAGACTGAGAGAGAACACAGGGACTAAATACACAAAGCAAACAAGGGAGCAAATCAGGCAATTAACAGGACACAGGTGAAAGAAATGACTACTCAAACCGAATGGGGAAATCTAGGTCAAACTAAGAAACACAGGACAGAGCATACATGTAAAAGTTCGCCCCCTCCCGGGAAGGCGCGGCCTCACGCCATATAGAGTCCAATAGAGGAGGAAGGGGGCTCTGGAGGAGGGTGAGGAATTAGAGAAGGGAAAGGGAAAAACAAAAACAAGTCCAAAGTATAAGTCCATGGGGGAGTGGAGGGTGGGAGGAGCCAAGAGCAGGAGGAGCCAGATGTAAGGCCAGAGGCCAGCCAGGACAAGGCCCCAGGGCCGAGTCGAAGGCGGGAGGAGCCATGATGTTAACAACTTGGAGTGCACCCTGGGGAAGACCGAAGAAGGTACTGCCACCAAAGATGGAGACCCTGGTGGAGCTGACAGGTTCATGAGCCCATGCGAGACCAATGGCACTGGAGACTGAGGTGGAACCACAGCGACAAGGGTCCGAGGTGGAGCCAGATAACTAGAGAACAGAGGCTGAGCCGGTGGGACAGAGGACGGAGGTGGAGCCGGGGGGAAGGTGGAGCCAGACAGAACCCAAGGCACAGGCAGGTCGACGGCTGACCAATGCGGAGCCGGAGGGAAGAGGGAGCCCGGAGAAGCTGTATGGCCGATGGTTTCCGGTGAAGCCCAGGGAGGGAGGAGTCAAGGTGGAGCCGATGTGTCTATAGGCCAAGGTGGAGTGATGGGCACAGAGGCTGGAGGTGGAGACAGGGGATCTTCTCTGCTGGATGGAGCTGGTGTTCTGAAGACACTGGGCAGGTCCTCACCACATGTGGGAGATACAGAGGGGCTGAAGGACAGCGGCGGAGGCGGGGCTGAGGAACTGGTTGATTGAGGAGGTGGGAGAGGGAATTCTGGGAACACAGGGAACGCTGGAGACACGGAAGGCGCTGGAGATATAGGAAGCTCTGGAGAAACAGGGGGATTGGGAACAACCTCTCCAAAAAAGTCAATCAGATTTACCTCAAAAATGTCCTTCAGTTCCTCTAAATATGTGCCAGAGACTGCTGACATCTCATCCACAGTGGTGGGGTAGTGGGCAGGGCTTTCCACCCAGCCCTCGAACTCCACAAACACTCCCTTCGGTGACACACAATGTTACCAGCTCATGCACCTGGTCAGACCGTAGCAGTGGTCCGGGCTCCGGGGCGATGACTCCTTCCGACCTCTTCTCTGGTTCGGGCTCGTCCATCACGGCAGGCCGGTCTCCACGGTCTGCGGTGGGCACAGGAAACTCCGTGCTGGTCACGGTCAGTGGTGGATGGCTGGTCTCTGGCGGTGGTGGAGTGGGACTGGTAATGCTGTCATCTTCAGCAGGGCCGATGGTAAGTGGCGAGTTGTTGTTTACCAGCACCCACTCCACGAAGGCGGCGAAATCCTCCCTTGGACTAGAGGTCTGCGCGGGACTGTTTTTTGGTCCCGCTCCCGCAAGGTTCTATTCTGCGCGCACCCGCTCCCGCCTAAAATTCACTCTGTGTTCACCCGCTATCCGCATATAATGATTTTCTTCCCGACACGACGGGTCCCGCTAAATTTCGATCGTTTCCAGAATCTCGCATTTAAACTTCCCCTAAAGAAAGAGAGTGATTGGGGATAAAAAATATAAAATGTTGCATAGCATATACAAGATTTTTATTTGTTATTTGTCTTATGATGCTGTCAACACCCTAAAAAAAATGTCAGAGAAAAAATCTCACAAAGAATAATAGGCTAAATATCACAGAGAAAAATAGGCTAAATTAAATAGCCTACAACATGTCCCTCAAAACTATAGGCTACGCCAAAAATACATATAAACGAAAACTGTTGGCTTACTAGCTATACTGCAAAATGAAATCTTTTTTAACATCCACGCAAGAACAGAATGACGCTGACTGACGACCGTTTCAGAACATCTCTCCTCCAAAATCCGATCACAAAGGTTGAATGATCTCTGAAGGTGCACTCGCGCAGACCTCTAATGCAAAGAACATATCTTGCCAGGTTTCTCAGGACAGGGAACTGGGGACTGTGTGAACGCCACCACTGCAGAAAGTTTTGTTCACTTCAAGTTCAAGCACAGATGCACTGATGTCAAAGCATCTCGGGATCGACCGGGTTATTGTCAGACCGCCCGCTCCCGCCTAAAGTACACTATAGTTACCGACCGCAATCCGCCTTTCATTCAAAATTTAATCCCGCGCAGCAAGAAATATTATGGGGTCCCGCGGTTCCCGTGGAAGAGCCGCGGGAATGCAGACCTCTACCTTGGACCGTCCGCAGGAAGGCATGCCTTGGACCGCTCAGGCCGGTGATGTAGAAGATACAGAGCGAGCGGTCCGGGTAGTGCGTTTGGCTCGGGTATGGTCTTCCAGCGAACGGTCTTCCTGCTCCAGGCACAATAACTGGACAGCGGGAAGGTCCATAGTGATGGAGGGATAAACAAACAAAAAAGAAAACGGCGCAAAAATTAAACACTGTTTTGGTCCGTTCTTCTGTCACAGAACGTGTGTGTTGAATGAAGCGCATGACAGGAATAGTCCAAGTAAATAGTATTTAATAAACAAAACCAGAATATGAAGAACACAACAACTTAGAACATAGATGAGAACGGACGAAGACTGAGTGAGAACACAGGGACTAAATACATGAAGCAAACAAGGGAGCAAATCAGGTAATTAACAGGACACAGGTGAAAGAAATGACTAATCAAACCGAATGGGGAAATCTAGGTCAAACTAAGAAACACAGGACAGAGCATACATGTAACAAATATGTCATTAATTCTTGTACATTGTTTCCTTAAATTTAGATGATTTATGATTCCACACGTTATTGTATTAATAGAAAAATTTAACTTTGACAAATTAAATAAAAGTACATTATGATTGACAGTATGAAAAGCCTTTTTAAAATCAAGGAAGACAGAACCAACAACACCTCTGTCAAAACTGAATTTAATTTGCTCAACAAAGTAACAGTTTGCTGCCTCTGTAGAATGATGTGCCCTAAATCCAATCTTAAATACTCTATTAACTGATTACAAACTACCTTTTCAATTACTTTGGAAACCACTGGTCTTTAATTTGTTACATTAGTAGGATCACCAATCTTAAATATAAGTGCTATTACTGCTGACTTCCAAGCATTTGGTCTTAATATGATGTTAAAATGTTGTATCAAGCATAACATCATGAGCACTGACAGGTGAAGTGAATAACACTGATCATCTCTTCATCACGGCACCTGTTAGTGGGTGGATATATTAGGCAGCAAGTGAACATTATGTCCTCAAAGTTGATGTGTTAGAAGCAGGAGAAATGGGCAAGCGTAAGGATTTGAGCGAGTTTGACAAGGGCCAAATTGTGATGGCTAGACGACTGGGTCAGAGCATCTCCAAAACTGCAGCTCTTGTGGGGTGTTCCCGGTCTGCAGTGGTCAGTATCTGTCAAAAGTGGTCCAAGTAAGGAACAGTGGTGAACTGGTGACAGGGTCATGGGCGGCCAAGACTCATTGATGCACGTGGGGAGCGAAGGCTGGCCCGTGTGGTCCGATCCAACAGACGAGCTACTGCAGCTCAAATCGCTCAAGAAGTTAATGCTGGTTCTGATAGAAAGGTGTCAGAATACACAGTGCATCAGTTTGTTGTGTATGGAGCTGCATAGCCGCAGACCAGTCAGGGTGCCCATGCTGACCCCTGTCCACCGCCGAAAGAGCCAACAGTGGACACGTGAGCATCAGAACTGGACCACGGAGCAATGGAAGAAGGTGGCCTGGTCTGATGAATCACGTTTTCTTTTACATCACGGGGATGGCCGGGTGTGTGTGCGTCGCTTACCTGGGGAACACATGGCACCAGGATGCACTATGGGAAGAAGGCAAGCCGGTGGAGGCAGTGTGATGCTTTGGGCAATGTTCTACTGGGAAACCTTGGGTCCTGCCATCCATGTGGATGTTACTTTGACACGTACTACCTACCTAAGCATTGTTGCAGACCATGTACACCCTTTCATGGAAACGGTATTCCCTGGTGGCTGTGGCCTCTTTCAGCAGGATAATGCTCCTGCCACAAAGCAAAAATGGTTCAGGAATGGTTTGAGGAGCACAACAACGAGTTTGAGTCAAGTCAAGTCAAGTCACCTTTATTTATATAGCACTTTTTACAATGCAGATTGTGTCAAAGCAGCTTTACAGTGATAACTGGTATATAATTTTGGCTGCACAGCAGCTCTTAAAGAAAATGGTGTCAATGCAGGCAGATGCAAAGCACTGTTGAATATCAAATGTCAAGTGTCCCCAACTAAGCAAGCCAAAGGCGACAGCGGCAAGGAACCCAAACTCCAACAGGTGACAAACAGGTGGCAAATAGGTGTTAAAATGGAGAAAAAAACCTTGGGAGAAACCAGGCATAGTCGGGGGGCCAGTTCTCCTCTGGCAAACAGTGCTTTGTTACGATTCAGGTAGCTATCATAAGCCCGATAGGATCGCAACATTCAAAGTATTTATTCCAGTTCAATCCAGTTGAGGATCGTATTCATCACGCCGGTATGGACGGTTTGTTGGGGAACTGTGCCACTGGCTGTCGTGTTGATGAGGCCTTCACAATGGATGATCTAGTTGACTCAATCTCTGCTGATACTTCAGGGCTGCATTGTGGTCGTGTCAAGGCGCAGGTCCTCAATCTCACCTGGATACGGCCCGGATCCGGTTGACTACGGTAAACCTCGGGATAAACAGAAAGACTAATATTAGCGTAGATGCCATTCTTCTTCTGATGTAACGAGTACATCTGGTGTTATAGGAAGTGTTCCCGGTTCCGGCTGACCTAATTTATGCAGCCTAATAATCCTTTAACGGATTTGAAAAAATAAATTGATAATGTGTTATGTGTATGCCAGGTTAAAGAGATGTGTTTTTAGTCTAGATTTAAACCGACAGAGTGTGTCTGCTTCCCGAACAATACTAGGAAGATTGTTCCAGAGTTTAGGTGCCAAATAGGAGAAGGATCTACCGCCTGCGGTTGATTTTGATATTCTAGGTATTATCAGCTGGCCTGAATTCTGAGATCGCAATAGACGTGAAGGACTATAATGAATTAGGAGCTCGCTCAGGTACTGGGGAGCTAAACCATTTAGTGCTTTGTAAGTAATTAGCAAGATTTTAAAATCTATACGATGTTTAATAGGGAGCCAATGCAGTGTTGACAGAACCGGGCTAATATGGTCATACTTCCTAGTTCTAGTAAGAACTCTAGCTGCTGCATTTTGTACGAGCTGTAGTTTATTTATCAGGCGAGCAGAACAACCACCCAGTAGAGCGTTACAGTAATCTAGCCTTGAGGTCATGAACGCATGAACTAACTGTTCTGCATTTGTCATTGAGAGCATATGTCGTAGTTTAGATATATTTTTAAGATGGAAGAAAATTGGTTTTACAGATGCTAGAAACATGGCCTTCAAATGAAAGATTGGTATCAAAGAGCACACCCAGGTTCCTAACTGACGACGAAGACTTAACAGAGCAGCCATCAAGTGTTAGACAGTATTCTAGGTTATTACGTGAAGAAGTTTTTGGTCCAAAAATTAGAATCTCTGTTTTTTCTGAATTTAGTAGTAGGAAATTACTGGTCATCCAATTTTTTATATCAGCTATGCATTCCGTTAATTTTGTGAATTGGTAAGTTTCGTCAGGGCGCGAAGAAATATAGAGCTGAGTATCATCAGCGTAACAGTGAAACTAACGCCATGCTTCCTAATGATATCTCCCAAGGGTAGCATGTACAGCGTGAACAGCAACGGTCCTAGTACTGAGCCTTGTGGTACTCCATATTGAACTTGTGATCGATATGACATCTCTTCGTTTACTACTACAAACTGATAACGGTCAGATAAGTATGATTTGAACCATGACAATGCAATTCCACTAATGCCAACATAATTTTCGAGTCTATTTAAAAGAATATTGTGATCAATAGTGTCAAATGCAGCACTAAGATCCAGTAACACTAATAGAGAGATACAACCACGATCTGATGATAAGAGCAAATCATTAGTAACTCTAATGAGAGCAGTCTCAGTACTATGGTACGGTCTAAATCCTGACTGGAAATCCTCACAGATACTATTTCTTTCTAAAAAGGAACATAGTTGTGATGACACTGCCTTTTCTAGTATTTTTGACAGAAAAGTGAGATTTGAGATCGGCCTGTAATTGACTAATTCTCTAAGATCAAGTTGAGGTTTTTTAATAAGAGGTTTAATAATAGCCAGCTTAAAAGTTTCCGGTACGTATCCTAGTGATAAAGATGAATTAATGATATTAAGAAGAGGATCTATGACCTCTGGAAGCATCTCTTTCAATAGCTTAGTCGGTATAGGGTCTAGCATACATGTTGTTGATTTTGATGATTTAACACAGTGGTTCTCAACCGGGGGGGCGCGAGTAGGCTACAGGATGGGAGGAAAAAAAATCTGAAAAAAAAAAAAAAAAATTTGCAAATTTTTTTTATCACTAAACTACTGTCATAAAAAGTTATAGTTTTGTATATACATAACTCCTGAATAAAATTAAAATGTGTTTGGACTGATTTAAAAAAAAAAGTTTTGAACAAATTTGATTGGTTTGTCCATAGTGGGCGCAAATGCAGGTGATAAGCGGTTTTATTAAGCGAGTCATTGAGTCGTTCATTCACGATTCGTTCAAACGGCCGATTCATCAAGAATGAGACAGATGTTTGTGAATGGGTCATTGAATCTTTGGCTCAAACGATTTGTTCAAAACACTGAATCATTCAAAACACGATTGAGTGTTGCTGTGAGATGCGCTATGTTGTGATCTTTGTTTGGATTCATCGGATCTATTTTCGCTGCTAAAATAGACCAAAACAGTCATTATTTCGTCTAAAATGTAAGTGACTTAATATTATTAACTTGTTTGTTGAACTGTCATATCAGTGTCACATTTTCAATCTCGAGGTGATGGTAAGTTAAGTGATGGTCAATTGTCAGCTCTCTTGGTCGTCAGCTCGTGTGATGTATGTTGCTGAACTGTATTCAAATGTTATAAATATAAAAACACCACATTTTGAAATTTAACTGCAGTATGTCAGTTTAGTTTATTTGTGTGTGCTGTGCTCATAGACTTTAGAAAACGGCGCTCATTTGTTTGATTTCTCCTCGAGAAGCTGCGCAAGCCTCAAAGGTTTAAGGTCCTTGCACCCTGACTGAGTCCGAAACTAATTTAATTTTTATGACGGACGGAAGTTTCAGAGGCTGCAAACGTATAAAACGTGAGGTTGTATTTAGTTTTATATATATATATATATATATATATATATGAACGAATAAACTAGTCAGAATATAGGCTACAGTTAAAGCTTTCCTTTAGTTTTTGTGAAATGCTCACATGCACGCACGCAGCCACGCACACACAAACATGTTTAAATACATTTATGTTGTTAATAAATAAATAACAATAAATTGTTGTAACAGCAATATCTCCAAGTTTTGTTTTTCACTGTAAAAATGTCATGATTTGCCAATGCAAAGAGAGTACCGCCACCTTTTTCCCCCACTTCAAGCACTGATTATAACACAAACAAATCATCCTCCTGGCGACTTTTTTTTTTATCAAACGCGACAAATCCAGCGACTTTTACTGGTGTTTTTGGAGACTTTTGTGGTGTTTGGAGACTCGAAAGCAGGAATCACTCTGCAGTTAGGCCTACTGTGCTCAACGAGCAGCGGGTGCTGCCGTGAGCCCCTCTCCCGTCCAAAAGCACTCACAGGCGGTCAGTCTCTCAGTAGCCTCGCGCAGCAGTCCCAGCCTGCAGTCAGAGCAGAGAGGAGACACGCACCCCTCCGCGTCCAGGCTGCAAATGAATCGCGCATGCGCATGGCCGCCGCTGTTCCCGCCCTGGCTTACAGAGCGGGGTGTAAATGTAAATGTTCACTCACTCTCACACAAAAATAAATCACTGCATTTAAATTGACCCACGACATAGCTCTCCATTCACTCTAGTCTAGTCTCTTGCCAAGTTCGCTTGTGCCAGCTCTCGCTAGTCTGTTATCAATCTCGATTTACATAGGCCTTTACTACAAAACACCAACAGTCTTTTTAAAGACTAAACCCACAAACATTCTTTTTAAAGATTAGATCAAATCTCAGCCCTAGCCAGTAATTTTTTTTAACTGCTAGGCAGTAGCTACACTTAGGTAAAACTACCCACGCGACTACAAGACATGTGCAGAATAATGATAGGCGATAGTGCAGCAGCCAAACTCGGTGCAATACCCCTGTCCAATGACACAGTCGCTAGGAGAATTGTAGACATGTCCAATGATATCAGAGAGCAACTGATAGAGTTCGTAAAACAGAGTCCTTACTACGTGCTGCAGCTGGACGAATCCACTGATATTGCTGGGCAGGCACAGCTCCTCACCTATGTCAGGTATCTGCGGGACAAGGCGATTGAGGAGGATGTCCTGTTTTGCCGGCCTCTTCAGTCGCACACTACAGGAGAAGCCATTTTCAATGTCCTTGATATTTTTATCCGTGAAAATGGTTTGGCTTGGGACCGATGCATTGGCCTATGCACGGATGGTGCGCAGGCAATGACGGGGCGTGAGCGTGGCCTAGCTGCTCGCATTCAGCAAGTAGCTCCACTTGTGAAATGGACACATTGCATGGTCCATCGCGAAGCACTAGCTGCTAAAAAAATGCCGGTTCTCTTTGACTCCGTGCTGAACCAATCCGTGAAAATGATAAATCTCATCAAATCACGGCCGCTAAACTCTCGCTTGTTTGGGGTCCTCTGCCAGGAGATGGGGTCAGGGCACGAACAGCTGCTTCTGCACACTGAAGTTCGCTGGCTCTCCAGGGGGCGGGTGTTACAGCGGTTGTATGAACTGCGTGAGGAGGTGAAGTGGTTTTGACAGAAATCAAATCAGATCTGGCGAAGCATCTGGATGACACTATGTGGCTTGCGTCTCTGTCCTATTTGGTCGATATATTTGACCGCTTGAATGGCCTCAACCTGTCTTTGCAAGGCTGCGAAACTCATATTTTGCTCCTTGCAGACAAAGTGCACGCCTTCACACAAAAACTAGACCTCTGGCATGGCCGCATCAGTCGAGGGAACTGCGACATGTTCCCCAGCCTTGCAGACTTTATCACTGATGCAGGCACGTCACACGATTTCTCCTCCCTATTTCAATCAGCGTCTGAGCACCTGTCAGCAATGAGAAAACAATTTGCGACATACTTTAAAGAGGATTATCGCTCTTTTGCATGGGTTCGAGATCCGTTTGTGTGCACAGCAAACGAGCTATCAATTGATATGCAGGAACAGCTTATTGAGCTGAAGAGTGACAGTAGACTGAAGGAACTCTTTAGCTCCTGCCCTCTTTCGTCATTCTGGGCAGCATTGATGCAGGAATACCCTCAACTCTGTGACGACTGGGGCCCCAACTGCAATGAACCAGCTTTGGGGGGGCCCAGCTTGCAAAAGGTTGAGAACCCCTGATTTAACTAGTTTAGACAATTCTTCCTCTCCTAAAGCAGTAAATGAATTGAATTTTTCCTCAGGGACACTACAATGCACTGTCTGACGCGATACTGTAGTAGACGGTTGCATGGTTACAATTTTCTCTCTAATATTGTCAATCTTGCAAGTAAAGAAGTTCATAAAGTCATTACTGCTGTGCTCTTTGGAAACATCAGAAGTTGAAGCTTTATTTCTTGTTAATTTAGCCACTGTATTAAATAAATACCTAGGGTTGTGCTTATTTTCTTCTATAAGTTTTGAAAAATAGGCAGATCTAGCAGTTTTTAAGGCCTTTCTGTACTCAATCATTCTCTCTCTCCATGAAATGCGAAAAACTTCTAGTTTTGTTTTCTTCCAGCTGCGCTCCATTTTTCCTGAGGTGTTGACTTGGCCTCCAAATTCCACAGATCTCAATCCAATCGAGGATCTGTGGGATATGCTGAACAAACAAGTCTGATCCATTGAGCAAAAGGGGGGCCAACATAATATTAGGAAGGTGCTCATAATCAGGGCTGGGTAGGTTACTTTTGAAATGTATTTCACTACAGATTAAAAAATACATGCTTTAAAAACTAATTTGCAACGTATTTCGTTAGATTACCCAAGTTTTGTAACTTATTCTAAATACTTTAGAATACTTTGGAATACTAATAAGTATGTAAACAAAAAAAGATAACTGAGTTATCTCACAATTCTGACTTTTTTTCTCAGAATTGCGTTATATAAAGTTGCAATTGCGAGTTATAACATCAGAATTCTGAGATATAAACTTGCAATATTGAGAAAAGAAGTCAGAGTTCTGAGATATAAACTCAATTTTGAGATTAAAAAAAGTCAGAATTGCACGAAAAGACATCAGAATTATGATATAAACTCGCAACTTTCCAGAAAAGTCAGAATTGTGAGATATAATTGCAAGAATTGCAGAATTGCAAGTTTTTATCATGCAATTCTGACTTTATAACTTGTAATTGTGAATTTATATCTCACAATTTTGACTTTATAAAACACAAAAAGTTAGAATTGCAAGTTTATATCTCAAATTCTGAGAAAAAAGTCAAAATTGTAGATGCAAAGTCGCGATTACCAATTTTTTTTACAATTTGATTACCACCCATTTAAAATGTAACTAATAAAATACAGTTACTCAAATTTTGTATTTTAAATGCGTAACTAAGTTACATGTATTTAGTTACTCCCCAACCCTGTATATATATTACAACTACAATTATATCTAATCAAAAATTAAAGTCACTAAGCATGAGTAGAACATCATTCTAAGAAATTATGTAATTAATATATCTGAATATAGACAAAATGTACTTTTGCTCCATTAATTATACAAGGAGCTCGATGCGGAGCTGGAACATCTGACAGCTAAATACCATGACAATCATATTTAATAATTATAAGAAATTATAGGAATTATTCAATTCAATATTACATTTTATAAGTGCATACTTGGTATACTGCAAAGCATTATAAACAGCATCAATATTTTTATGACAACATAAACCTTGTCTTGATTGATATCATCTTTTCTTGAAATAACCAAACATTTTCAAATGCTATTCAACAGGCAAGTGTCACAAATACACACATCTGAAAGCATACAAAAACATTTCTAATATTTTAAACTCATATTCAATCCAAGCCAATAGCAGAAGCAGCAAATCTGTTCCCAATTTTATCAAGGATTGTGTGTGCCAGCTCTGTGTTACTTTCCCAGTGTGTTTAGGAATCAGGCCTATACGTCTTTGAAAATTCTGGCTAGTGGACATGACAGAGATCTGAACCCACAAAGAGAGGCTTGAATAAAACCCAAATAAAATCTATACACAAGATGCTATTTGAACTTTTTGTTTATAAAATCAAAAATGAAAAACCCGGTCATCTTTTCTGTTAAGTATTCCTTATAAACATTTCAGGCATCTCTACAAGATAAAATACTCAATCATAGCATTACCATAATGCCTTTGCATGGATTATACTCAGACTACCTCAGTGCAAACAGCTCTGTGCTCTAAGTATAATAAAGGAAGAGCGTAAAGAGGTGAACTTACACAGAACCCAGGCACCGAAGGGACGAGTCCAACCTGAAGACTCTGAATGAGAAACTAAAAATCTGAAACTGCTCATAGAAACTTATCAAGCCACTCCTCAACACCATGATTTCCATTTTAGGAGAAGATGCCTTTCAAGACATACATATACAAACTCACACATGCACGACAGATTCATCATTTGTTTCTCTTCACCATCGAAAAGCTTGAATGCAGTGTGTTAATATTTCTATAGTGCATTTATAATGCCAAAGGAATAGTTCACCAAAAATGAAAATAGTTTCATCATTTACTCACCCTCAGGTCTTTCCACGAACGTACTATGGAATAAGCTCTAAAATGATTAAAATGCACAACAAAATCACCACTAAAGTAGTCCAAATGATTGTGTGCTCTATCCCAAGTCTTCTGAACTCATTTGATAGCTTTTGCTTTTAATGTGATGCTGAACCCACACTGAGTGCACCATTGATAAAAGCAGATGAATTGATCCCATCATGGCCCGTTCCAGACAGTACCTGTATCTGTGGACATTTCCTCTCAGTCTGTTGTCCGTCAGCAAGACCACAAGACAGAATTCTGGCTTCAGATCCCAGCTGCTCTTCCAAACAACATGGTGTCTCGACTAATGCAGTCTGTATACAGATAAACACAAATAGACACACTCCAACACTGCATGTAAGGCATATTATAAACATGGATAAGCATAAAGTGCCCGTTTTAACCTCATTGTTGCTGTCAGGCAAGAGAAGCATTTTGCAATAAGTTCAAACCTAACCTAAAACAAAAAAATTATCATTAGTTTTATTAATCTATCTACTGGAATTTGATTCAGTTAGCTCAGGTTCAGATGTTCTGCTCGGATGTGTAAAGTGTTCCTTCAATTGTGCATCTTTAACACTGTTTTATTTATATTGATAGTTCTCAACAGATGGGTTATCAAATTTGTTCTGATAGGGTCCATTCAACGTTTGAGTTTAAGGAGATTCTTGTTTAGTTTTGTATGATAAACAGTTTGGAAATGTGCTGGGTCGCCACTTGATGTCCAGCGTAAAATACCGGAAGTAAAAGCAGATGTGAACTACTGTTTCTGCAAATATGTAGCTTCAGATCTAATAATCCAGAGTCGTGGACAATTTTATGAACCAGAGAAATCTTAAGATGAATAAAATTCCTTGACATGTATTTCATATATAACATTAACATGATGAATGTGAATATAAATGCAATAATGTCATGTAGCCAAACATTTTGACTCGTGGCATAAAGGCTGGTTTTCCCATAAAAGTTTCAAAGCATCCTTAAAATAATTTAAAAGAACATATCTTGAATAAGCATATTTTTCTTATCTCATGTGGTTATATATTTATTCTTAAAACAAAAATATACACTGATGCTTTGCTGTGTTTATAAAGGTGTATGCATATTTCTAATATCCAATATTTTCACATAACTGTGTGCAAAATACAGACATAAATATTTCTTACTAGCCATGAAACTGTATATATATTTTGACCCCAACATAAATGGCATTATTTAGCTGTTTACCTTGTATATTAGTGGCAAATAGCACAGATTATCGTATCACTGCCACCATCATGTCAGTCACTGGAACTGCACCTGTCACAAAATCACGAAAAGACATTGTATTCCTCATTTTTTTGTTCAGATGTGTTCATGCTGTTGGAAAATAGATAGATAGATAGATAGTACATTTTCCTCTGATGTGAAGGTTGTTCTGAGGTAAAAGAGCCGTTTCATAAGAGTCATAAATTTGTTTGTGGATTATATGGGTCGTAGTAATTTTGTGTCAACTCTTGCCATATTTTTGCAGCACATTGTCTTTTTATATCATCACACTCAATTCAGAAAGCTAACTCACATTCACAACTAAAATATAATTTCTTTTGCCGTGGCGCGGGTGATTCAGCAGCGACGGCAGTTAGTTAAATAGTGTTAAAGAGTCACTCAGTATCGCTTATTTTTATGTTAAACGTTTTGTAAGCAGTTTTTTTTTAAAATGCCACGCATAAAATGACCTTACCTGAGAGAGTTGTCCTGAGAAATCACACACAAAACCCCCAGAGAAAGATGTGGCCCGCGCTTTTTCATCCAGTCAGAAAACTAGCCAATCAGAAACGTCGTATGTCTTCACGCGCTCTTTGTCGGGTCAAGGTTTGCGTAGATACCGTAAATACACCATTAAACACGTTTCTCCATTGAGAGCCATGCTAAAGTAATTCTGATAAAATAACTTTGCAAGCATCACAACTTATCACAAATACATTAGGCTTGTTCGAGACGCGATCGGCGCTGCGCAGACTGATCGGCCCATGACATCAAAGTACCGCGAGAGCAGACGACTCCTTATGCTTTTGAATCGCTCTCGCGGTACTTTGATGTCATACGCCGATCGGTCTGCGCAGCGCCGATGCATATTATAGTGTACATCACATGTTTAAAATAAGTAAATAAATTAGATTAAAATAGATAAATGAATTAAAATGTGATTAAAATATATTAGCTAGATATGAATCTATTAGACCAAAAAAAAAAAAAAAAAAAAAATACGAATTTAGATTTATATAAACTTATTAGAAACTAATCCTAAATTTATAATATTAATTTTTCAGTGTATAATTTGGGTGTTTGGAATGTATTGGAATGATTATTGATGCCAGATGTAGTGTTTTCCATATCAGAAGCTGGATTTTATTGCTCAACAGTCTTAGTGCTTTCAGAATTATGTAAAATGTTGAATGTGATCGAGTTTCATGTCTGTAATGGACAACAATACAAGAAAGAAACAGAATGATCAGACAGACAAATACAGTTTTTTTTTTTTTTTTTAATTTAAATGTATAAAGGTTATAAAACTGTTTTAAGTAAGCTATGTAACAAATGAGCAAGACCAATTGAAAGATCACAACATTCTGCGAACATCATTGTTTCTCTAAAGAAGGACATTTTCCTCCTTACAAAATATAAAATCTTTTATCTCTGTATCCCTTTATATGCATTTAATGCTAAAAAATGGAATTGTAATTAGTTACAAAAAAAGCTCGACAAAACAGAATTAATTATGTACAACCATATAACTGAATGTACTGTACAAGAGAAAAAAGGAAACAAATCCAATATTCAGCTGAAGTAAATTAGCTACTGAAACTAAAACTATATTAGCTGTAAATGCCAAGGTGAATAAGCGCTGATTGGGGTAAAGGACTAAACTCAACTGAGAGTACAGATCATGCACATTCACACACACACACACCCCAGTATGTATAAGGATATTCAGGCCAACACCAGATGAACATGCAGTACAAACACACACCACACACTGTGAAACCACAAATAAACACACAAAAGCAGATCAGACTTCTCAGTGAGCAACTAACCAGCAGCATGAACCAATGATCCTCACCTTCATAACAATGACAAAGAGAAAAGATATGAAACGACAACAAATATATAACAATAAAATCAAACAAATAAATAAATCAGAGCACTGGGCTTCTGTGGAAAATGTCTGGCACATTAACAAAGCGTCGATAGGAAAGAAGGTTTCTTTTCTGCCACTCGTCGAGGGACACTGATAGACCTTTGAGACGCGACTGACGGAAATTCCTACAAACACACAGAGTCATCATCATCAGCTGAACAATTGAGATTTGTTACACAACAGTACAATCCACTGAACACACTGTACTGCTGTCCCTCACAGCTGCATTTACATTCCTGTCAAAATGAAATATGGTGCTAGACCAAAGTCTAGTGACTTCCATTCAAATAGAACAGCCTCTGACAGGATCATGTGGTGTCGCACATTTCTTTAGCAGAGTCTGAAGTCTCCCTCTAGTGGAGGGGCTCCGTTAATACACATAAAAACAAAATTAACTGAGGCTGGTCACTTTGTATATCAGATGGTCTCTTCCTGTTTGTGCACTTCTTGGCAAGAATCTGCCTCATCAAAAATCTGCCTACAAAGACTAAATCAACAAGCTAAACATACAATACTTAATATTTAATATTCAAACCAAGTCATATTAAAGTCAAGTTACATTAAAGGGTTAGTTCACCCCAAAATGAAATTTCTGTCATTAATTACTCACCCTCATGTCGTTCCACACCTGTAAGACCTTCGTTCATCTTCAGAACACAAATTAAGATATTTTTGATGAAATCCGAGGGGTGTATGACTCGTCCATAGACAGCAATATAATCAACACTTTCAAGGTCCAGAAAGGTACTAAAGACATCGTTAAAACAGTCATGTGACTGCAGTGGTTCAACCTTAATGTGATGAAGAGACGAGAATACTTTAATGATTAATGACAGAAATTTCATTTTTGGGTGAACTAACCCTTTAAAGTCAAGTTTATGCATTCTTTCGTGTACCTTCTACATTTGTGAATATAGAATGTGAATCTATATTTGGTCGTACCCACTCATAAAACGTCTAGACACAGCATGATAATGATAATTCGGTGTAAAAAGTACTTAATTGTCAATTCAAACCATTGTCAATGAGTCTAAAAGTAAAAATAAATGTATAAATAAATATACATAAATATATACAATTAAATTATGTTCTGTATAATAAATACAGAACATAAGTAATGAAATAAATTTAGGATGAATATAATTAATTGTATGTGTTTTATCAAGTCATTTATTCCTTTACTTATTTTCCTATTATTACATTTATTTGTTTTAATTTTGCAGGTTTGGGCATCCAAGCTGCATTTTCTATTTTCAAAACATGACTTCTGTTGATTTTGGGGTGAAACATGTTCCTGACCGGTTTTGTGACATTTACCTGCGTGTGAGATCTGAAGGGTGTTGCCAGTGTGGGTCATTCCTTCTAGTTTTCTGATTCGCAATGGAGTTCATCAGAGAATGGAGTTCAGTGATCACACCTGCCAACACAGACGTCACAACACTGATCAACAGTCCTTCATAACACACTATCAAGCAAGAGACTTCTCGAACACTGCGACTATCAAAACATGATCTGTTTCTGGCTGATGCAGCAACATGGATGGGGGCGGGGCTATCCGTTTCACCAACCAATGGTAGACAGTGGGAGGGCTTTGGAAATCTGTCTGAAAACAGTTATAAACTGTATCCCAATTCAGAGGCCGCTGGACTTTTGTGAATTTTGAAGCCTAAATACAAATCACCAGAAGTAAAAAGCTAAAGTTCAGCTACGTATAAACAAATTAGATCTTTCAACCCATTCAAAAAAAACTCACCGACTTTGGGATGATGGAAACAGAACTGCTAAAACAGTAATTGGTGTCCATGTTTTGGCCCTGCAGCTCTGTTATTTCTACAGGTTTTCTACACACAGATGACACACCTGTATAACACAGGTATCAGTGTTTGGTGAAGTGCGATACCGTTTGTGGCTCCGCTCTGCTCTTTCATGTGTCTCGTCACCGAGTCCACGTACGTTCTCTTGTTTCTCTCCCACTCCTCTTCACTACACGACACCACTGGTTTGCAGGCCGTCTTCGTGTTGTCCGGAACCACCACTTTAGATTTCACCTGCTCAGTGGGCAAAAAAGCAGTTTAACAATGACATGGAAAAGTAGGAGTACACATTACTGATGAGTAACATCTGTTCATGGCACTTCTGTCATTATTTTATACACTTTACACAGCTCTTTTACAAACAACAAGAGTTCATAGTGACTAGTAGGGATGGGCATTTTTGTCAACGTTAAAATAGTCCACATGACTGCAGTGGTTCAACCTTAATGTTATAAATACTTTTTGTACGCTACTTTTCGTCACTTCACAAATGCTCGTCTTGCACTGCTCTGCGATGCATTACGTAATCACGTTGGAAAGGTCACGCGTGACGTAGACGGAAGTACCACGGTAGGGCGAAAAACTCCATCTCATTTTCTCCTCCAACTTCAAAATCGTCCGACATCGTTGTTGTACCTTTTTTTTGTAAAGGGCGTTTGTCTTTGTAAACACTGGATCGGTACTTCCGCCTACGTCACACGTGACCTTTCCAACGTGATTACGTAATGCATGGCGCATCACAGAGCAGTGCAAGACGAGCATATGTGGTTAAAAAGTATATAAATTTAATTTTTTTTAGAAAATGGCCGATGGTTTCTCTAGATAAGACCCTTATTCCTCGTCTGGGATCGTGTAGAGCTCTTTGAAGCTGCACTGAAACTGACATTTGGACCTTCAACCCGTTGAACCCCAGTGAAGTCCACTACATGGAGAAAAATCCTGGAATGTTTTCCTCAAAAACCTTCATTTCTTTCGACTGAATAAAGACATGAACATCTTGGATGACATGGGGGAGAGTAAATTGTCAGGAAATTTTAATTCTGAAGTGAACTAATCCTTTAAGGGTTTGTTTTTGTTGTTTATGAACGGTCACTGAAAAAGGCTGTTCTCCTTTTATGTTCCATCTTGGGTGAAATAAAAGCAAACAGGTCTGAAACGACAGTATAAATAATGACAGAAACCAGTGACAATGCTACAAGTAGATAAAAGATGGAGCTCAAACCTGGACCTGAAGATGCAGCGTGCTCTCGAAACTCTCACCGGTGCTTTCCCCATGTCCATCGGTCACTTCAGGTCCTGCCTGCTGACTGACCGACACAACTTCTTCCTCTTTCAGTGGGACAGCTGATTCTGGGGGGGCGCTTTGAGACTTTGATTCATGTATCGAGATGAGATTGTGCGAGACCGCCCTGACCTCACCCTTCCCAGTTCCCTGAGAGCCAACTGAAGGAACAGAAAAACAAGCGTCGAAGTTCAGGGATCCACACAGCCTTATTCCAGCAGACGAAACCTCTCTGTCCCATTTCAGAACCGGGATCGGGGAGGGAAGACTCTCCCGGTCTCGATCCATCCGGTACGGTGTACTTTTGTACAGAGGGGTGGACACGACCGGGGTCACCGATTGATTGACCTTTGACCGAGGTGGTGTGACGTCTTTTGATATTAGTAATGGCTGCAGAGGTGTGGATCCCTGAACTCCGGACGGGAAGTCCGAGGAGTAATATCCAAGGTCCTGTGAACATGATCTTGTGATGCAGGGTTTTTTCCGGGGGGTCTCACAGATCTCATCAACACACGAATCAAGTCGCCTCTTCTGTCCTCTCAACTCATTGTTGGTAATATGAACTTTTATATTATAAAGTGGGCTTTTCTCATGCCTGCTGCACACCATATGTGAGTATACTGACAGAGGCTTTAGGTGAAATGAGGAATCTGAATTAAACATGGTTATATTTTTATAACTGTAAGAGGAAGAAGTCGTGTCTGCTCAGTTTTATCGAAGCAGAGTGCATGAACCTGAGAAAGAGTTAAAACACAAAATTTAAGTATTTCTTACGGTTACATTTTAATGGGCGGCAATCAAATTACAGTTACATCTGAAAGGTATTTTAGATTACTAAAGTGATTACTTTAAATTTTAATGTCATTTATTTCATTTTAAACATTAAGGTAAACTGTGACTGGTGATTCTCCGACCATCTGCAAAATCATCCTAAGCTACAGTTCTGCTCATAAGTTTCATATGCAGCATTTGAATAATTTTAACAAAATAAGAGGGATCATAAAAATAGCATGTTATTTTTATTTAGTACTGTTCTGAATAAGCTATTTCACATAACAGATGACTGAATTTATAAAAAATGGCCTCATTCAAAAATTTACAAACCCTTGAATCTGAATCTGTCATTACTGGATGATCCACAACTGTTTTCATGTTTTACGATAAAGTTGTTTGTGAGTCCCCTGTAATTGTAAAAAAAAAATAATAATAGCGACTTTTTCATCTCACAATTCTGACTTTTTTTTTATTTTTATAAATGTCAGAATTGTGCGATATAAACTTGCAATTCTGACTCTCACAATTGCAAGTTTATATCTCAATTCTGACTTTTTTCTGAAAAAATTATGCATTTCTCTCAATTCTGACTTTTCTTGCAATTCAGACATTTTTTTTCTCGCAATTCTGACATTTTTCTCAAAATTGAGAGTTTATAACTCACAATTGCAACTTTATATCGCAATTCTGAGAAAAAAAAAAAAGTCAGAATTGGTAGATAAAAACTCACAATTATCTTTTTTTTGTTACTTATTAGTATTCCAAAGTATTCTAAAGTATTTAGATTAAGTAATAAAACTTGGGTAATCTAATGAAATACGTTACAAATTACTTTTTAAAGCATGTATTTTGTAATCAGTAGTGAAATACATTTTAGAAATCACCGACCCAGCCCTGTTTATTATCAGTAGATTAGACAAATGTCCATTTTGATTGCATGGATAATTTAAACTCGTCCCCAAAAACAAAAATCATTTTGATGCATATTTAATATTCCCTTCCTACGCAAACAAAGAAATACATCAAATGTTCGATGTTATTGACATAGTCTGAAACTGTGACTTAAAAACAACTGATTATCTTTTTGAACACTATAAAATTAGCAACGGGTGAAATGTGTGACGCGCGTGCTGTGAGCTCGTTAAACCCGTCGAATACCACTTGAAAGTGAACTATTAACTTTGAAATTTTACCTGTCGAGGGATCTTCAGTTTTAAAGTGCTAAATAGTCTGCCGTAGAGTTTCATCCATCATCAACTTTCAAAGCGCGGCTACACCTGGTAGTTATAACCTCGTCTTATGATTGGTTGGAAACTAGAACATGTGATTTGTTTTAAAAAACAAAACTTTATGAACTTTTTTCACATTCAAAACAGTATATAAATATACGTAAGCGAAGACAATTAACCGTATGATATATAAAAAATACCATAATCTGAATTTAAGAATCCTACTGGTGAAAACGAGGAACTCATGAATATTAATTACGTAAAATGATGGTCGGTTGGCCGATTGGCTGAAAGGCAGACGTTGGTAAGTGTGCACTTGACGGATGAAGAATTAAAGGTGTTTTTTTGTCTTCTTTTCTTTCTTTTTTTTTTTTAAATGCTTCCATGCCATGTGCAAAGACGACTACTATTTTTTAAAAATATTACATTAGTTGACGTGAAACTCATGAATATTAATTTACGTAATTTACGTAATATTTACGTAAAACGATGGTCGGTTGGCCGAAAGGCGGACGTTGGTAAGTCCGCGCTTGACGGATGAAGAATTAAATGTTTTTTTTGTTGTTGTTCTTTGTCTTCTTTTCATTTTTTTTTTTTTAAAAATGCTTCCATGCCATGTGCAGAGAAGACTATTATTTAAAAAAAAAATATTACATTAGTTGACGTGATTGGTGCTTTTTCAAATACAATCTGAAAACTACGTGACAACACCCTATTTGAGCTACTGTTAAACTTTAATATTCACGGAACTGAAACCATTATTTAAAAACTATTATTTGGACTCTAATTACCGCTCTACACATCATAACCGCACTGCATTAGTCTCACCACTAGAGGGAGTTATTGTGTCAAAACAGTAATCAACACACAGCAGTTTTATCACAGTTTTAATTCATGAACATGAAATGATTAATGCAAACAGAAACTAACACTGAGGGTTATAAACTTCCCTTATGAAGTCTGATCAAACCTAAAGACAAGCGTCAATGTAAACCACAAAACAACCGCCTGCTTTTTCTTTCAATCAAATCCACAGTGTTAAATAGCAGTTTTTTGCTTATGTTTATATTTCAACACAAGTAAGTGTTTAAGTTGATGAGAAAATAATATATTGCTGTACTTGTATTTTTTGGGCGGAGGAATATGTGTAATGTTACAAAACTGGTGTTTCCATTAACATGGAGATCCATTGTTTTCTTTTTTTAGACACTACCATGATGATAATACCATGATGTTCATCGAAATCCTTATAATACCATGATATTACAATCTTTACACTGTAATGGATGGGTAGTAAAGATAACCTGATGATAACCATGGCATATGTTGAGCAGAAATTAAATCATGAGCTTTAGAAACAGATGCAGAGAGGAGTGCAAAAATACATTTTAATAGAAAAAAATAAGATTGTCTCATATAAATACCCTGCCTTCTCTTTTTTTGTCTATTATGGTTCTTTCATTAATCTCGTTGTCGTATGAGGGCTGATGACTGACATATACAAACCCTAAAAAAGCAATCCCACTCCACACAATCCTCAAACATGACATTTAACTCTTTAGTATGCAATTTATATTCTGACATTCGACTGCATAGAATCGCAAAGCTAATCTCAGCAATCAAATCCATTAAAAATAATATTAATAATAATAATAAATGACCAAATATGATAGTTATAGTCACATACATACATTTTATATTCATACACGTACATAAAAAATAAAGAGAAGTAACAGAAAATATAATTGTACTTAAAATAAATTGGGGGAAAGCAAAAAAAAAAAAAAAGGTTTATACTGTATTGCTTTGGTCTGTGCTTTTGTGGAATTCATCACGTTCAGTTTTGCCAAACCGCATGTGACGCGGTATCAGCGACGGCCACCAGAGGGCGCCGCGAGCTCGATTCCCTTTGTGACGTTTCATCAGCTCACTCCGATCAGAACCCGAACGCGTCATCGGCAGCCTCGGCTTCGGCTTTGTCCCAGTTGCTAGGCGACAAGCACTCTTCAGGGTTGTAGTCCTGAGGGTTTACCCCAATGTCCAGCACCTGGGGGTTCGTGCGAGACTCAGCGAGTCTGAGGAGGAAAACAGAGACAGAATCAAACATCAGATCGTGTTCGGAGCTGTAGAGACCAGGGAATACACGAGCAAAACACCAGAAACAACACGTTAAATATACATGGAAATCTCTCCCTGATCTGGAGTTAATTAAAGAGCATGATAAAATAGCGTTTAGCCTATTTGTAGTCTCGCGTGTCATAATAAACGCGATGTTTAAAGGCACGTGACATGCTGTGGTACTTCATATCCGTCAGTGTTGTTATTGTAAACTAAAACGAAAAATATATATATAAAAAAAATTGTTTTCGTTCGTTGAAATAAAGCTGGAATTAAAATATAAACATTGAAATGAAAAGATTAAAGGGTTAGTTCATCCAAAAAAAGAAAAGAAAATTCTGTCATTAATTACTTGTGCGACGGTGACACGTGATGATTCTATTTTAGAAACGGTTTCTTTTTTTTCTGTGACGTCGCGGATGGAACAACAACACAAAGTCTGATAATGATAATCTCAGGTACTGTTTATGTGCTTTATTTAATGTTAAAAGCATCTAATGTCCGTCTGAATATCATTTTGATGTACAATTCACCTTAGATCTTCAAAATAAATAAAAATGAAACAACGTTCAAACTGTCAACTCATTGTGAACAGACAAGTGTATTCTATGACAAAGATCGTTTCAGTAACTCATTTTCAATAATGTTAAATTGGTGTAATATTCATGAATTTGATTATGTACCTTTCTATTTCGTTGCGAGTGCCGGGGTCTTGCCGAGAGAGCCCGCCCACGCGCTCTTCTGATTGGCTGTGATTTTTGATTGACTTTATCGCTTCTCATAGTCGCGTGTGGACAAACTGCTCGTCGCTGGAATCTTATCGCATCGCGTTAACGCTTCTCGTTTACTTTGAATGGGTGACGCCATGCATTGCCGAACTGAATTGTGGGTTCCGTCGCGTCGCTTAGAACGTTGCTCGCGGCAGAAGATGAAGATTTCTCAACTTTTCAAGCGCCACCGCAGGCGTCAGCCAATCAGATCACCTTATGCAAACACTCGAGAGCAGTCGCTAGCCAATTGCATTCATGCAACACCAGAAAGTAATGTGATTGGCTGTTATCACTATAACGGTCTCGCGTTTGCGAGAGCACCATGACGCATGCGTGTTGTGTTGACGCGCGAGAGCAGATGTAGCGTTAACGCGTTTTTGATGAATATTTTGTAAATAAAGTGGTAAATTGTGTTTTTTGTGGAAATAAAGCACTCGTGTCGATTCATAAAATTAATTGATTGATTGATTACTTTAATGATGTCTTTAGCGGTAGTTGTGTATGGAGGGACAGAAAGCTTTTAGATTTCATCAAAAATATCTTAATTTGTGTTCTGAAGATGAACGAAGGTCTTACGGGTGTGGAACGACATGAGGGTGAGGAATTAATGACAGAAATTTCATTTTTGGGTGAACAATTTAAAAATAAATAAATTACAAAAATTAGAAATGTTGCTTTGGTAACTAACTGAATTAAAATAAGTTTAAATTGAAGTACTAAAATTACTAAACTTAAATCTCAAAATAAATTAAAGCTAAATAAATTTTTTTTAAAAAAACTAATACAAATGACAAAACACTACAAAAATCACTAAAACTTAAACTAGAAACAAAATCAAAAATATAAAAATAAAAACTAATTCAAAAATGATATGATAAATAAAATAATATGGTGTGAGTATAAATGCTTCATATGTAGGGCTGGGAATTGTGAACCAGTTCTTATTGTTATTTTTAATTATGATTAAATAAAATAAGCACTGTGAAATAAAAGAAAATAAACAGACAAACTGTCGTTCTAATGTGTTGTTCAGAGTGACCATCTGGTTTGAGAACTGATTCTTTTAAAAGTCTTTGTAATGAATCTGTCAAAAAGAATCAAATCAGTCTGTGTAGTTAAAGATTCACACATTCACAACAGTTGCCCTGTCCAAATACCCACACTTGCGGTCTTGACCACTTGACCACTTGTCTACTTACATCACGTTTTTCCTATATTTGGCTCAAAAGTGTTCAAGTGGGCGTGAAGACTGCAAGTGTGTGTAGAACTTTTGATTACCCGAAGGGACACACTTATAGTGTTGCAAAAAATGCAAGCGTTTACAGCTTTTTAAAAAAATTATTATTTTCGATACTTTGCATTTTAAAATACACTTCTAAATGTCTGTTCAGTGGTCGCTATGTAACTAACAGAAGACACAATTTTAAAATTGTGGTGCTTCTTTAAGTGATAAAAAGCAGTTGCAAATGATGTACAAAATACACAAAGCCTACTCATCTTTGACTCAATAAAATGTGCAACACTTTATATTTTACTACCAAATTATAGGTAATATATAATTAATTTAACTTACAGTCGAATGTTTTCCTTGACATCTCGCAATTTCGGGGTATGTGAGTTCCCGAACATAATGCATGATGGGATACGCTTAGCCTCAAATACCGCTCAGAAGCGGTATAGTGTGGGTTTAGTGTGCGTTAAGAGCACTGCACTTGGGCGTTTTTAAGACATGGGACAGTCTTGCGCACTCACTTCCTGTCACGTGCACAAGCTCTCAAGTGGCCAAGACCACAAGTGTGGGTATTTGGACAGGGCAAGTGTTTCGAAAGTACACTGTAAAAATTATTTTCATGATTTGTTATCATAACATTTTTTTCTTGTCAAATCAACTTAAATAATTAATGTGGTTCAGATGACATAATATTTTGAGTTTCTGTTGATCGTCTTTTTTGTATTAACTCAAATTTGTAATTTCAATGAACTCAAAATTAAGGCAACCAGATAACTCACTTTTTAAAGTTAAACCAACAATTCTTTTTTACAGTGTGCTTCAAGTAGAAAACCATTATTATTCTTTCAGAACATCATCTTTCATCAGGAATCGCTGATGGAATCATAAAGAGGAATCAGAATCGGTACATTCCTTATGATTCCCATCCCTAGACAAAATATTCCTAAACCAGCCAGTAGTCTTTTATTCTTTACTATTGTAAATACTGACAGAACTCTGTGGATGAACCTCTGAGGACCTGGAGTGAAAACTGCTGTGGATAAGAACAAAAAACAAACAGGAACATCTCACTACAGTAACTCTGCCACACACACCCAGTGCTCTTCAGTCAAGGTAGACGTCATATGAGTGGTTCTTAATGTTTTCAAATAAAAGAAGGCTCTTACGCTCACCAAGGCTGCATTTATTTGATCAAAAATACAGTAAAATCAGTAATATTGTGAAATATTTTTACAGTTTAATACAGCTGTTTTCTGTGTGAATATATATTAAACTGTATATATAGTAAATGAGTGAACTACAGCGTCTACCCAGACTGAGACAAGGCAGTGGTGGGAAACAGACATCTGATCACAAGATGAAGTAGGAAAATATGAAGATGATGTTTCTACAGCTCTTGGCAAAGAACCCTGTCATGAAGTCATCAGGTGTGTGGAACGGACAGGGTTCTGAGCCATGAGGAGGAACATGCCGGACACGGGACAGATGGGAGAACTGGACTACGCTGTCGTGGATGATGTGAGAGAGTGGATTGTGACGGATGAGGACTACAGCTCAGGCAGATTTCACTACAGCTCACGTCAATGACGTTTTACCTGTGTTGGACTCAAAACTGTCCAGACTGCGGCTGAGGGGAACAAACAACATCAGTATGAGAAAACAGACTCCATGTGAGCTGCATTAGTCAGCATTGTCAGTCTTGTGGCTTCGTTTGCTGTCGTCTCTATAATACAACTTCCACATTCCAGACTTTAATCAACCTTTTTTAAAGTCAGCATGAAAGGAAGCTGAGGTAGTCTTATCTTCCCTATTGTGGCATACTGTATATTCGATTGAAATGGTGAGAAAAAAATGTTGTTTTTTATATTTGGCCAAGAGGTCAATCTGACGTTTAGATCTGCTATTGGTCAGATGAAGCCATTTAATTGTATTTTTACATCAAGCATTCAGTAATGTACAGAAATAGTCAATTATGACCGTAATAATATATGTCAGCCCTCTGTGTTTTGGATGATAAATCATCACGAAATGCTAAAACAGCTTCTGGTTTTGATGGAAAGCACTTCAATAGTCTTTAATCAGAGATTTACTCGATCCTCGTTCATCCTTGATTGGAAAAGTTCTTGCGTGTCAGAGATCTAGAGCGTCTCTCCGCACACTTACAGGGTGAAGGCATGTTAAATGGAGATTAACGAAGTACTGCGTTTGATTAAAAGCCAACGCTTTTAATTACTACACACGACAAATAATCAGCGCCGAGCGGAGATGGACCGAACCCCCGCTGCTGTAAAACAGCTCATCTCATGTCGGCTAATCTCTCGGGAACGGCACTCTGTGTGTCGGGATGAATAATGGCCGTCATTACGAATCGTTAAACAGCTGTTGTTTGGTTTGCAGAATAAAATGACTGTTAATTAGTGTCATTACGATGCCATAGTATGCAAATAATAGTCATTCAAAACATGACCTAATCATTTAGTAAGTATGGTTTGTGTGTGTAGGCAAGCAGGAACTTGCCTATTATCCCAATAAAAGGGCTCATATTATAAGGGATCCAATTTTCCTTAATATTTTCCTTAAAATTAATGCTGAAGTTTGTAATTTTCCAATTTTTAAATACATTCTCCTGTCTGAGCTTAATGTGTAGAGACAGTTACAAGTAAATGACTTGTATTCTGTGGCATTATCAAAGCATATGTCAAATTCAAGTGTCCATAAAAAAAGGCTGGTTCAGTAAAAATGGTTTAAAATTGGGATTTTGTTAGCGGATTAGATTGTGTACTATTCGCCATTGTCAGATTTAACGCAACCCTGAACATGGCCGAGAATGACCACCCTGAACTGGGCAGACAGTGCAATATGGCTCATTCTATATTATGCCATATGCAAAGTTCAAGGGCCCATAAAAACGATTTTTATAGTTAAAAAATGTTCAAGATTCAGATTTTTGTAGACTGTGTATCATCTTATATTGTTATATAGAGGGTGCAGTATGACGGATTGTTCTGTATTATGCCACGTTCAAGAGTCCATAAAAAAAAGATTGATTAAGCAAAAAATGTTCAAACTTTGGATTTCATTAGAGACTTAGACTGATTATCATCCCCAATTATCAGATTTGATGCACACATAAACACGGCTGAGAAAGGCTGCCCTGAACTGGGAAGAGGGTGCCATATGATTGCTCATTCTGGATTATATAGCACTTTGTTTGACAGCTTTATTGAGGCGTCAACCAGTGAAAGTCTGTTGAGAAACAGTTTCTGCACCTCTGCGTCGACTCAAGATGTCTTTTTCCTTTCTATGAAACACAGAAACTGTGAGTGGAGCGTAAAAATAGTCTGGATTACGTAAAATCAACCAAAAAGACTTGATTCTCAGAGCTGAACACGTCCATCATAAATACCGCTGTGGTCACATAATGGAGCGCCAGGAATAGTCGTGCCCTATACTCCACATCTGTGCTGAAGTTACAGTACGCTCTATTAAAAATCACTGCGCAGGGCGTTATGCTGTAAAAGTGCAGTTTGGTGTATCAGTTGCATTGAGAGATTATTCCAGATATAATTTTACTAACCTTGAGAAAGCCTCATCTAGACCATCCTCAAGTTCCTGCAGAAGACAGAGATTTAAGAGCTCTCGTTACTTCAGCCATAACTAATGTGCTGTTGAACACACTCCTTTATTTAAAAGTCAAATATTAATATAAATTAATTTATAAATATCAAATTAAAACATTGGCATGTAGACTGAATTAAACATTGTTGACGCTTAATAATTAAAATAAAGAATAAATTAATTAATTAAGAGCAGTGAGTGGTTTTCTCTTGTCAGTACTGCTGTTTGACATATACAGGACAAGGTCTATTATGGTTAAAGAGTTTAAAAATTAATTTCAATTAAGTCTACTTAATTATTCAGATCAGTTTGTGAAGTACCTTGACTTTTGGATATTCTGGCACATGTATGATATATGCCTAAGAAGCACATTTGATTGTGTGTGTGTGTGTGTGTGTGTGTGTGTGTGTGCTCTTACCCATACAGTGTTGTTGTTCTCTGTGCTGAGGTTCTGTATCGGGTGTGTGGCGTCTTTTCCTGAATGATCTTTTACTCCACATTCAAAGTCCAGTAGATCTCCAGTGGCCACCTCTACACACACAATAATAATGATTGACAAAATAAATAAATAAATAGATAAACAAAACTAAATAAGTAAAAACTAACAAATAAATGCAATAAATAAATAAATAAAAATAAAATAAATATAAAATAAATAAATGCAAAAAATAAATTAAAT
Organism: Mylopharyngodon piceus; assembly: GCA_039654765.1. Lineage (NCBI taxonomy): Eukaryota > Metazoa > Chordata > Actinopteri > Cypriniformes > Xenocyprididae > Mylopharyngodon > Mylopharyngodon piceus. Next base: position 21,917,116 of record CM077439.1, on the reverse strand, counting down.
AAATGCAAAAAATATAAAATAAATAAATGCAATAAAAAATGTATTTGATAAAAATACAGTAAAAACTGTAATATTGTGAAATATCATTCCAATTGATATTCTAGTTGAATATACTTTAAAAATCTAATTTATTGCTATTATGAAAAGATGAATTTTCAGCAGCCATTACTCTGTGGGATAAATGGATGGATGAACGGATGGATGAACGGATGGATGGATGAACGATGGATGAACGGATGGATGGATGGATGGATGGACGGATGGATGAACGAAGGATGGATGAATGAAGGATGGATGGATGGATGGATGGATGAATGATGGATGAACGATGGATGGATGAACGATGGATGGATGAATGGATGAACGATGGATGGATGGAACAGATTGGTTGCTAGTTCTGATGGAAGCTGTAATCACTCTGTTTCTTGTCTATCATAACGAGTCGACAGTTCGGCTCATGAATCGGCAGATTTACGAATGAATCGAATCGCTCAGAGCTCTGCAGCACCTCTGATCACAGACAGTGTTATAGCTCCTCTGAACAGTGTATTTTCTCATCTGTTCATGTAGAGAATGAATCAAGCTGCGACGCGCCTCACAGAAGCACGTCACATGATCCTGTAACGTGTCCATCTCTGTCCTGAGATCAGCCGCTGAAAGAATCGTGTTTCTGACGGGATCTGATGGGATTTGCGAACACACAGTCCTTTATTCATGCTCGCACACGTCTGTCTCACGGATCACTGATCGCCGAGGGTTCATTCGTTCACTCATCTCTGCCGTCCAAGATTATTTCTGTCACCGGGCAACCTGAAACCATCCAGACCTTCGGCACCCTCACAGAGAGCATCATGGTCCAGTGATGGTGTCAGGTGATCATACAGGGCTCTTTAAGAGGCACTGTAAGATACTTGGAAGAACGCCATGGTATTATCATCTAAATCCTGGCTGGACGGCTCAGAGGAGATTAGGTGGGCATGTTGTGACAAAAAAACCTGTATGAACTTAATTAGCACTGCCAGACAACAGAGAACGAACTTAAAACAACATCAGCTGTTGGCTGAAGGAGAAGCTGTAAAGAATACTATGGTATTATCATCATGTTTCCAGTGATCAGGGTTTGTCTGTCCACACTGAGAGTGAGAATACTGTGACCAGAACACAGTTGATATTTAACACAGTCATGTGGAGACGGATTTTAACCAATAAGATCCCACTGTGGGCGGAGCTACAGAGCACCACACAAATGACTGACAAAATGCCCTGTTGATTTTCACATTCAACGGCTTGTTAGGGGAAAAACCGTAGATTTTAATGGAAAGCGAAGTGTGTGTGTGTGTGTGTGTGTGTGTGTGTGTGTGTGTTCACCTCCTCCTCTTGTGCTGCCCAGACTGGCTGAACTCTCGGACTGAGAGCTGCTGGCCGCCTCTCCATCTGATCCACTCTTCACCTGCTTCTCTTTCTCTGAAAACAAGCGTTTAAAAGCAGAAATGTGAAGTTTGTTTTATTGATAACACACTTACATTAAACATTCAGTTCTTTATTTGACCTGTGAAATTATAAATTACTCTTTCATCACTCTTTTTGCTCATCATCTGATAATTTAAGCTATTTATGACACGACATGTGTTAGTGCCATATGCAATAAATAAATGCAAAACATAAATAAAACTAAAATAAATAAATGCATAAATGTAATAAAAAATGCATAAATAAATGCATTAAATAAATAAATACCCCAGGAAATAATATTCACAATTCACTAAATAAGCAAAATAAGTAAACAAATAACCAAGTAAAGTATAAAGTATAGATATAAATGTGAATGTCACCACTATTCAAGAGTAAGGACACTATTTTAATAATTTTACTTGATGGTTACATCACATCATAAAACATTTTTGGTATGTTTTCAAAATAAACAATACCAGCATGAATAAATAGAGTAAACTTCTAATCATTTGGCGTATGAGGTTTAAAATGTTTAAAAGATTTCGATTTTCATAATCTTTGACATCCTTATTGGTCATTGACCCCTTAATTAATTTTATATGTATTAATTTATCAGCACATCATTTTTATCTTGAAACTGATTCATATGCTTTCGTATATATTTATATTTAAAAGTTAGTTAAATATGTATTAATGAAAGTTATTATAAAGAATGGGGTCCTCTGTGCATCAGGTCCAGCAGAATCAGCCCTAAAGTACATCTGAAGATTTAAACTGTGTCGTGGACTCGATCTCTGCCGGAGTTCATGAAGTGGAAATGAAACATCCTGAAATCACTATCAAACTCCTGACGCTCAAACAGCTTCATGAGGAACTGAACATACGGTCCACAGTCGAGATCTGAAGAGGGAAGTCATGAGCCGATGCTCTCAGATCTGTTCCTGTAGAATCATAATAGTGTTTCTGGTACTTCTCTGTGTGTTACCACAGTAAACCATCACAATTGACTTCTGAACCGCAGAAGGTGATGCATTACAATCACAGCTCAAACACAGGCACACACTTCATTCTGTGTTCATCTGTTGATATTTCAGACCCTGCAGTAAAACACACTGAGACGGAGGAAGAGGGATTCTGGGTTTGAGTTCCTGCAGAGAACCGTCAGGAGCAGAGATGAGATGAGTAAATCTCTACAGGCCTCAGGACACACACACACACACACACACACACACACACAGGCATGTTCAAACATGCTGTAAATTACATGTATGTTCTGCTGATCTGTACGACAGGAGCTGCTCTACTTTCCCTGCACTAACATCTCTCTCCCGTCCTTCATCCCTGCATGAAATAAAGAAAATACATCAGTTCCTTAAAGGGTTAGTTCACCCAAAAATGTAATTTCTGTCATTAATTTCTCACCCTCATGTCGTTCCACACCCGTAAGACCTTCGTTCATCTTCAGAACACAAATTAAGATATTTTTGATGAAATCCGAGAGGTATATGACTCGTCCATAGACAGCAATATAATCAACACTTTCAAGGTCCAGAAAGGTACTAAAGACATCGTTAAAACAGTCATGTGACTGCAGTGGTTCAACCTTAATGTTATGAAGAGACGAGAATACTTTTTGTGCGCAAAAACAAAACAAAAATAACGACTTTATTCAACAATCTCTTCTCTTCCCTGTCATTATCCTTACGCAGGTGACGCAGTAACACAGTGAAGGCTTCAGTGTTTACGTCCGAATGCCGGCTCAGTATTGGCCAAAGCTGATCATGTGACCAGCACGACGCATGCATGTGACGCTGACGCAGGAGCCGGCCAATAACGAGTCCTGGAAGCGCTGGACGTAAACAACGTATGAGAATGACACAGAAGAGAAGAGATTGTTGAATAAAGTTGTTATTTTTGTTTTGTTTTTGCGCACAAAAAGTATTCTCGTCTCTTCATAACTTTAAGGTTGAACCACTGCAGTCACATGACTATTTTAACGATGTCTTTAGTACCTTTCTGGACCTTGAAAGTGTTGATTATATTGCTGTCTATGGACGAGTCACAAACCTCTCTGATTTCATCAAAAATATCTTAATTTGTGTTCTGAAGATGAACGAAGGTCTTACGGGTGTGGAACGACATGAGGGTGAGGAATTAATGACAGAAACTTCATTTTTGGTGAACTAACCCTTTAAAAACTCATTGGTCTACAAGCCAATGCCATTTTTAAAGTCATATCTACACACACTACATATTTTTCAGCCATATTAATGTACTTTAAAAGGTGTTTTTTTGTTGTTGTTGTTGCCAATAAAATTCAAAATATATGATGCAAGAAGTAAACAGTTAAAATCTAGTTTAAAATAATAAATGCATGTTTTCCAGACAGTTTTCCACTAAAAAATATTTCATATTTTTTAATTGATTGAAGTTGCAATTGATTCATGGAAATTAATTAAACCTACTAACTTTTACTAGAGCTATTAAATTTTTTTAATTTTTAATTTAACTCTCTTTAGTGTGTAATGTTGCTGTTTGAGCATGAAAAAGGCGGGAGTTCTTCTCTATATCAGTATCAGTGTTTCTGAAACGCCTCCATCTTGAGTTTTCTTCACAATATTCCTCATTTAAATAATTTATATGCAGAATAAAGGGGTGGGGCCTGGTTGAGTTAGTTAGTAGTGTGTTGAAACTGGCGGTTATGGTAAGGGGCGGGACATTTCCCAAACACCAATCACAACACACTGCTCCAGCCGACCAATCAGAGCACACTGTGCCTTTCAGAAGGAGGGGCTTCATAGAAACAGGAACTAAACAGAGCGTTACTGACAGACTGGGAAGAGAGGAGCTGAACAATGGAGAATATGAGGAAAATAATCAACATTCAAGCAGGAAAACCAAAATCAAGACTTCGTAAAAGGGCCTCTTTAATGAGTTCATAGTCAAAAGAAGGAAAAAGATGAATCTCAATCAGCCCAACATTAACTAATAGCGTAAGTTTGGGGTGGACGACCAATAGCAGATGAAGTGAGTGCTTGAGAAACCTGTTTGAAAACAGCCATTAATTTTGGACCTTTGTTTGGCGAGCTAAGAGTGTGGAAATTACACACTTCAGCTTTAAGTAGGACACATGTGATTTTGAGCTCCAATCACAGCCCGTAACAAGACAGAAAGACTCAGAAAGATAAACAGGAGTTGTGCTGGGATGACTGAAGTCGTGGAGTGCCTCATACCTTCTTTAGCAGCCTGCCAAAACTCAAACGCCACACGGAACGCCTGAGCCACCGTTAACGTCACCGCCTGAGCCTGAGACACACGGGAACAGAGAAGGGAGGTTTTAATGCCACATTTCTTGTCATGGGAAGAAAGACAGTGCAGAGGTATCTGTTTCACTGTCAGAGGAAGTGTGGTCTTAACGTATAATTCTATTTATAGATGGAAGGAAAGGCAGGGAGTGTCTCTGACACACACACACACACACACACACACACTCACCACTTTCCTCTTGGTGCAGAGGTACGCGTGACACTCCAGCGTTTCGTTGCGTTGACTCTGAGCGATGTAGGCGAACACTTTATCATGCATCTTATCAGCTGTGCAGTACGATATCCTACAGACACACAAACACAACCGCTGTAAACATAAACTTTACATTTTTCTCACACCGCTGTTCACAAGTTCAAAAACTGATCAAAAGTGACAGTAAAGACAGTAAAATCTTTTTTACAAATTTAAAATCTTTTTAATTTTTTTTTCAAATAAATTCTGTTCTTTTGAATTTTCTATTCATGAAAGAATCCTGAAAACCAAAATGTATGACAGTTTCCACAAAAATATGAACTGTTTCAACATTGATAATAATCATAAATGTTTCTTGAGCAGCAAATCATCATATCAGAATGATTTCTGAAGGATCATGTGACACTGAAGACTGGAGTAATGATGCTGAAAATCACAGGAATAAATTACACTTTACTATATATTCACATAGAAAACATAAAATATAGAAAGAAAAGAAAATAGAAAATACTTTAAATATTTCTCAATATAACCGTTTTTACTGTATTTTTGATCAAATAAATTCAGACTTGATTCAAAAACATCTAAAAATCATACAAACAGCTTCTTGAGCTCGAACTAAAGCGAGAGCTGGATGTGAAGCGGTTCACATGATCACTAACACATTTACGGTCATTCAGTCGGTGATCTAAAAAAAATCCAGATGTTGTCAGATTGGTCTCTATCCAGTATAACACACACACTGTGTACATTATCCACAGTAAATCACTCGTACGCGTGATGTCACCTCCTCTGAGATTTAAAAACGCCTACAAGCGGTGCTGAGTTCTCCAGTTCAACACTCCATCAGCACTCTGACAGAAAGCTGACCCACCAAACCATAACACACACACACACACACACACACACACACACACAATCTCTCTGTAATGTGCGGTAAACTCATGAACTCCTCCGGTGTTGATTTCTCCCTTCGGCCTTGAGTGACAGCTGGCTCAGCCTGTCAGAGGGTGGACCCACAGCAGGAGGGGCGGGACTAATGATGGATGACCACCATCTGTCCTGTTTCACTTTTAACAATTCACACACACACACTAACAGACACGTGCTAAAACTTTCTCTGACTCACTGACCCTAACACACACACACACACACACACACTTCTGTCTGGACCACAGCAGTTATATATATACACACACACAGTGTACACACACACACAATTTCACAAAATTATTACATTAACATAAAATTTAATTTTAAAATGACATTAGTGAAAATTTGAGGGAAAATTGGCTTAATTGTCATGAAAAGGTCACAACGCAAAAAATCATAATTTATGATCAAATATGTTAAAATGTTAACCTATAGGCTGCACTGTCTTTTTCCTTTTGATTTCAGGGTGAAATGAAAGCTGTGTTCATGACTGGAGTACTGCTGGTGTAACTGGTGTGGAAAGAGGCCGACGCCCCCCTCATGTTTATTCATGACACACACCGCAGACGCAGCGGAGCGCACTGAGCGCGTGCGAAGCTCCAATAATAGCTGCAGCCCCAGGTGAGGGTCAGAGAGGGTCCGTCTGAAACAGATCGATAGAGGATCCTGACACAAACATCTCTCTCTCTGTCTGTATGAAAACAGAAATCCTCAGGTCGCACAGCTCCAAATGATGGATGGCAGGATTTCAGGAGCAACAAACACTCCTTTCTTTATTATTGCAAGAGAGAGAGAGGGTAGGCTATCGAAAAACAGTTCTTATCAGAACTAGTTCTGTTTTTAAGCAAATACTACAACCAAGTAATTTTCATGACATTTGTGTATATGTATGTATTTTGGTTTAGTATATATTTAGGTCCTTGTTATGTGTTATGAAAGGTCAAAAAAGCCACTGTGACATTATGAACCTGCAGCAGAGATTTGCATCTCTAGAGACAGACGGCACAGACTCAGACAGGTGTGACTCACCTGTATATGGACACGTTCTCTATTAGCTGGTTTGATACGCTGTCGTAGAGAACGATCCCTCGAGGAGAAACCTTCAGCGTCACCTTCTGGAGCTTCTTCCCACCAGCTTTAGCCTGAGAGAGACAGAGAACATGGCTTCATGATGTTTTTTCAGCATCTTGTGCAGTGACACTTCACAGGAAGGTTCATTTGTTAACATTAGTTAATGTATTAACTAACATGAACTAACAGTAGACAATATATTTTTATTCATTTATTCATATTTGTTAATGTTAGTTAATAAAAATACAGTTGCTCATGTTAACAAATACAACTTCTGACTACGGTTAATAAATGCTGCAGAAGTTTTGTTCATTCTGAAACATTATTGTAAAGTGTCACCACTAAAGCTATATCTATTAAAAATACTTTTTTGAAAAACTGAAATTGAAAAAAGTTCATTTAAATAAAGCTAAAATAAAATAAAATATTAGATGAAAAAGTTTAGTTAGTTATTAGAAAAGTTGCCTGAAATAAACTGAAATAGAATAAGTTGAAGTACTAAAATTACTCAAGCTAAAACTGAAATAAAAAAATAAAGCTAAATAGAAATATAAAAAAATAAAACTAATAAAAATGACAAAAGCATTTTTTAAACTAACTAAATTTAAAACTAAAACTGAAAATATTAAAAAAAAATCTAAATATTATTAAATAGTATATATATAAAATATTAAAATAAAATTGCTTTTAAGATGTGTCAAGTTAAAAAAAAAAAGGTTAAATAAAATGTACTAAATAAATAAACATGTTAAAATTGCAGGCCTAGTCATGAAATATGAAATTAATTTCTCTGATATTTTTTATGATATTCTATACTTTGCATAGATTTAAAGAACTTATATTTCTTGAATATAGTCTTGAATAACACACTAGAAGAGCAGTTTATTGGTTTGGTAATTGAAATGCACTAAACACATCCCAGTGATTCTGAAATGAAAGAAGTGTGAAATTTTATTTTTTCAATAATTAAAATATTTTAAAAATAATCATCTTCAGCAAGTCCAGCAATCAAACACCTTTATAGTCAGAAGTCAGAGATATCAAGTAGGAATATTCCACATCTGGCTTTGAATGGCTCTAACACACACTCACACACACACACACACACACACACACACACACGCACACACACTCACACACACACGCACACACACGCACACACACGCACACGTTTGTTTTTGTGAATTGTGGGACATTCCATAGGCGTAATGGTTTTTATACTGTACAAACCGTATTTTCTATCGCCCTACCCCTACCCCCAAACCTACCCATCACAGGAAACTGTGCACATTTTTACTTTCTCACAAAAACTCATTCTGTATGATTTATAAGCCTTTTGGAAATTGGGGACATGGGGTAATGTCCTCATAAGTCACCCTCTCCTTGTAAAACCTATGTCATACCCATGACATTATACAAATTTGTGTCCTGATGTGTCACAAAAAACACACACACACACACACACACAGACACACACACACACACGCTGACACAGTCCGTTCGGTATGCCACTGATTTTTATTACTGAATTTCAACAATCTGGAGTGTTTAATAACCTCAAAACAACCTTACATCATGACGGGATCCAGCCTGTTCAAACACACACAGAACCACACCCAGAAACCCCCTGAGACACACACACACACACACACACACACACACACACACACACACGCACGCCCATTGGCACCACTTATAAACCATTAGAGACAGATTAGAGCTTAAAAGCATCAAATTCTACACGTTTGTAGCATTTTTCCCTGAAGTTCACTTACACTCCTGAAAATAAAGGCAACAATGGTTCCTTTAACATCCACTGAACCTCTCCATCCCACAAAAGGTTCTTCATAGATTTTCTTCACACTAAGAAAAAAAAAGTGATTCTTTTAACTCTTTCCCGCCATTGACAGAATTTCCCGCCAATCCATGTTTTCACTCTTATACAGTAGGGGGCGCTATTAAGCATCTTCTGAAAAGAAATATCTGGATCAAAACACAGGCGAAGAAGAAGCAGAAACAAGCGATAGAAGCATTGCTAAACGCACGTCAAATAATGTGATCATCAAACATTAAACAGCATATAAATCTAAACTGGCTGATGTTGCTGAACGAAAGGTCGACCCAGGAAGGGTTAACGACTGAAGCTTTGAGGTGTCGATGGACTCCATCTACTCCATCTGTGTTTAATCATCGCTCTGAATCTGATCCGGACATAAACACAGATTTCTCACTTTTTTGTTCAAAATGTTGCTTTTTTTATTAAACTTGCCAACATTCAAATGTTGATAAAAAAAAAAGATGCGTGAAGCATTTTGATATATTGCATGTTCAGATATTCATACAACAACTGAACTGTTTCTACAGCAGTGTGTACAGTGTGAGGTCAGGTGGTGTAAAGTGAGAGGTCAGGTGGTGTACACGAGTCTTACAGTGGCAACGATTCTCTTGACCGCAGCAGCCGAGAGCTCTTCTCCTTTGGGTTCCTCCACCAGCGTCATGCCCAGATACTTCAGCTGAAACACCATCCCCTCCAGCAGCGTCTCCCGCGTGTCCGTCCAGTTCTCCGGCAGCTCTACAGAGAGACGCACACGGATTCACATGAGCATGATGCAAACATGGCCAAAAACATGACAACACGTGTTACACACACACACACACACACACTCGTACTAATGTGTGAATCTCGTGAAAACATGTCTAGGTCACATTTCACCTATAAACTAAAAGAAAGGGAAAGGATAAGAAATTATATTTAGTGGTTCAAGTGTGTAGAGCTGAAACTCTGTTGTAATCGTTACATTTTCCAGCATTCTCCCCTAAAAGTGATCGGACCAAACTGTAAGTCGTAGAGACTTGAAACTTTGAGGGCTGGTAGCACTCATATCGCCTACAACGGCACCAAGGCTCGCCCCGATCGGCCTGACGGGGGCGCTACAGCGGTCAAAAGTACGAAATCGCGTTGGCTCAAGCGTCTTATATCGTGGGAATCCTCGACTCAAGACGGAAATGCCTGCCTCAAAATCACTCATCGTTCTGGAGAAATTTTTGGGTAGAGGCCTGTGAGAAATTCGAAAGAAATCGGCCACCAGGGGGCGTCTTCACGTTTCTCACGTGCGTAAAGGGTCATGTATCGCGCGATTTTTCACGTACGCTCTCGAACATTCGTACCACATGGTAGAACTCCTCATTCTGAGCAACTTTGCCTCCAGGACCGCCTCGAATCATTTGTTAAATATTGGAGATTATTTCTAAAACCAACTTTGGCGAACTAGTCCTAGGTTTCTGGCTCAACCTCGATAACCATTAAAAAGCTTTAGAAACCATATATTTCCTCTGTATTGGCTGTAAATGGTCTTTTCCTATGATCGAGATGGTTACAGGCTTGCTAAATAAAACATCATACCTTTTTTACGCATGTGCTTAAAGGCCTTAAAGCGCTTGAACCCTGATAACTGCTGCTCGCGGCTATATTTTACATCTATGTTTGGCATGAATGACTCAATGTTTTTAACACTACAAAACAGCTCAAAAACACACAAACACACACATTATCTGAACAAACAAAGCTGCCAAATACTAAAGCAACTCACTGAATAACAGATGAAATCATCTCCATATGAAACACACCTCACACAATCCTTCATTAAAACACACAGTCTTCAATCAGGTCCTTTATCCTCTGCTCTTTGATCAACACCTGCACCGGAGATGAACTCGTGTCCACACAAAAAACTGTGTTTATATCCATAATAACAGTAACCATAATCTTTTGGAAATAAGCGCTTTATGTTTTATTGGTCAGAAACACCAGAAACACATTTCTTGCATCTGAAGCAGGACAATAAAAGCAAAATAAGCAACAAACTGCATTTAAATTCAACATTTTGTGTTGTAGTTTGGCACTAAAACAATCACATTTCTTAGTGAATAATTAAATTAGTGGCAAATGTCATGTACATGATTAAACGGGATTCATTTTAATAGATTTAGCTCCTTACTCTTATTGACAATGATCAGAATATTGGTGTACATGTGACTGAACACACACACATAAACCCCATACTGCCCTCCTGTCCTGTCTGATCTCAGACACAGCCATGAATGAGTGTGTGTTTAACCCACATCAGCGCTGGGGTCAACAAGGTCAAGGTCAGGGGTCAAGGACACTCATCTGATAGGCAGTTATCCGCTCCTCTCCACAGCGTCTGCCTTATATATCAACCTGGCTTATCTCAGCATGACAGAAAACAAGAAAACAAGCAAGAAAAGAAAGAAACAAAAACTGCAAAAAATAAATTAAACAAAAAAAAAAATAGAACAAAAGAGAAAAAGGACAATCAAACAAAACAAAGCCAAGAATCAATGAAACAAACCAGCAAAAACAAACAAAAGGAAGAAACAATCAAGCAAATGAACTAAAGAAATAAACGATAAATTAAACAAGCAAATGAACAATGATTCTGTGTGAATCTGTGGTCAAGGCTTTAAATATGTGACACATGCACGAAATGAAAATGGATATTGATTAATGCAGATTTCATGAATGATTCATGTGTGTTTGACTGACAGGAGTCTCTGAAACGCACACCAGAGATCACATGACACTCCATCATTCTGCCTACAAGAGAACATTTTACTCCCTCAGACCTTCATAATCATTGTTCCCACAGGGACAGATCAATGATATAAATATATTGACCTCAAACACGGCGGTGCGCGGGTATCATCAGAGCTCTGGTGTTCATGGGGTAAAGTGTGACGGTGTAAATGTTTGTGCGAGCACGAGTGTGATTCACAGACACTGTGACAGACTTTCCTTTACCTCTCAATTAACCTTCATTGTTCACCATAACTGAAGAGCTGATGGTACTTCACGCCTCATTGAGATCTGAATGGGTTAATGTCTAACTGGTCATTCACTGACACAGTATGGTGGAAACACTGGCGGAAATTGGAAGTCACAATCTGATTGGCTGACTTTAATGTCAGTTTTTTTCGTTTGGAAACAAAGGCATGGTTACAAGGTGCTCAACACTTATGAGGACGAAATAATCACTGGATTTGTCAATACTGGCGAGTGGCATCAAATCTCCCTGACATTTCCATTAGCATATTCTGCTTTGTTTTTTATTTATGTCTGAGTTGAGCCACTTTTGAAAAGAAAAATATTCAAATGACAGAAGGAAGTCTATTATTGAGGTCATTTATTTCAGATGAACCGGCTTTTAAATGATGTGTCAAAACAAACTGTGTCTGGTCACTTTACATGCCAATCAGACCCACTTTTCAGCCAAAATAAGGATCACACTAGTATGAAAAAGGTCAAAACCAAAAAAAAGTCTTAAAAGACAATTAATATTCTGTGATATTAGCGATTCAACTTGACTGACACTATTGCGTGAGAACAATATTTAAATTGAATTGAACTGAATAACTATTACCTTCTGAAGAGCTGCTTTATAAATTGTATGTTTCATAATTAATTTTGCAACATTAATACTGATTTTTTTCCCGTTTATTACAGTGAAGCTGCAATCTTTATTGTATAAAGTGCTATTTAAATAATGTCACTTGTCTTGATTAAAGTCGGCATGAAACAGAAGTTGTGATAGTCTTTTCTTCTCTATTGTGATGAACATCTGCTTCTCAAACAAGAACAAATGTAGGGCGGGGCTTGATTCTGTCTGTGGGGAATTGATTGGATGGTTGTGGTTTGCTATTGGTGGATCTCATGTGAGTGACAGGTTGCCCCGCCCTCATCATCAGAGAAGAGACTTTCAAAAAATGTTTTTGATGCTGTACGCCTGTTTGTCGACTTCACTCACCTATGAGGCAATAGACGGAGTTATAGACAGACTTCAAATCTAATGGGACACTGATTTATTTTACATCACACACTGCAGTATCAGGTGTTAACGCACGTATGAGCCCTGTGTGTAAAGAACTGTGCGTGTGTGTGTGTGTGTGAGTGTGTGTGTGTGTGTGTGTGTGTTTGACAAACCGTCTGACTGACAGCACTGAATCATCTAAACAGAGCTGTGATATGGAGAGCAGACAGCGGTGATAGACCATCACTGAAGAAAACCCTCAAACTGCTGTAGGAAAGAGGAGAGAAACGAGTGATGAAGAGGAGAGGGGGAGAGAGAGAGAGAGAGAGAGAGAGAGAGAGAGAGAGAGAGGTTTGACGGGCGGAGCGGAGAGGAAACAGAAGTGAGATTAAAGAAATCCCGTCTGCCGTGTTTACGGCTCTCTCATAAACAACCTTCAAAGGGAATATGGGCCGAAGATCCGCTGCTCCCTGAACACACGTTTGTGTTTGGATGCATCTGACTAATATTTCATAAACCATCATCTTAAATATTCCCTCATACCCAACACGTTCATTAATACCAAACAGTTGAATAAATGAGAAGCATTTCACCCAAACGCTACTACTTTCACATGATTTAAACACACTTTTGATTCGGCCTTTAAGTTTCCTAAAGAGTGGAGTTCTGCATTCCTTGATTGAGACCGATAACATGTTTTAATAACACTCTGATTTAAATGTTGTCAGATATCATGTTTTTCATAATTTTTCATGTAAAGCACTACAATATTAGCATAAACTGACATTGGAATATTTTGTTTTTCTGCAATATATATTGCATTATGATAAAACATGAAGTTGAATAGCTTGAATAGCTTGGAGAGAATGAACAATTCTAGACTGATTATTGGGGAGATCTGCATAGACAAAAAAGAAAGAAAAACAAACTTTAATTTTTACTCTGAAGAATTTTCACACTGTTTTTGACCAATTCATTCAACTATAAAATAATAATTATGATTTTATTGATTATTAATAAATATATTAAACAAAATAAGAAATGTATTGTAATAATACCAATGTACTGTAAAAAAATAACAAAAAAACAAAAGTAATAAAATTAATTTTATTTCACTGTAAAATTACAACACTAATATATAGGGGTGAATTCAGGCTGGTTGGGACACATTTTGCCATTGAGATGACTGGGAAAAATATCCCAATCAACCTGAATTCACCCTATATTAATTTCTTCTATTTATACAGTATTTCATGAAGCTTTTATTTTGACAGGTTGCTGGCAAATAAATAAATGTGCTGCAGTTTTCAGAGTGAATTATGTATTCTGTAATATTTTTAAAGGGGACCTATTATGCCCTCATTTACAAGATGTAAAATAAGTCTCTGGTGTCCCCAGAGTGTGTATGTGAAGTTTCAGCTCAAAATACCCCACAGATCATTTATTATAGCATGTTAAAATTGCCACTTTTGGGGGTTGAGCAAAAACGCGCCGTTTCAGTGTGTGCCCTTTAAATGCAAATGAGCTGCTGCACTCGGCCTAAGAGGGCGGAGCTTCAAGAGCTGATTCTCCGGTGTCAGGAGTCATTCAGGACGCACTATAATGTCAGAAACTGCGAATATATGCTGCGTGGAGATAGAACAGGTATAGTTTAGTTCAATTACGGTTTTTATCCACTATATTAGTACAAGCCAGTTTACCGATGAGTTTTATAACGTTTACTGTACTTCACACAAGTCTGTTTTCACTCTAGAAAATCTCTGTAAGAGCTTAATAAAACAGTGCAAGTGTGCATTAAAATATTATCCATAAACTCTCTCTCTCATTATCATACATACACAGCGAAGTACACAGAAACACTCGTTACAACTAACAGTAAACAAATATATAAAGACCTTATGCCTTTTCGGGTGGTGCTTAATAAACTTTATATCCGTAAATCAACTCCGATGAACTGTAATAAAGTGCTCTCACCTTCATTACTGCCGTATCCAGTGTCACTCTGGAGGCTGTAAGCTGGATCAGAACTGATCTATCCTTGAGTAACAACTTTTTAGCTCAACCTCTGTTTTGTATTGTCCCTTTGTATTGACATTCGTTCACAAAGCAGTCCGGTGTGAAGCGCAGACATAAACGAATATCGGTAGAGTTGAGGGAGCATTTTCTTCGAAAACAAAATGAATCCACCTCGTCTTCAGCGGCTCAGATTTCGGGAGTAAATGGAGAGAGCTCTGTGGATTAATCCATCCAGCTACAGAACACCTGAAACGCTCGGGAGACGTTCTCGTCAGTGCAGCAATGACAGATTGAACCCGCTGTGAACACGCTCAGGGCGGATCTATGTTAAAACGGCGCTGTCTGTCAACATTCGTGGGCGGGGCCTGTGGCTAATGTGACGTCACACTGCCAGGGATCTGGAAACGGCTTGTTCTGAGACACTGCTTATGATTTATGGGGATTAAAAAAAAGGAGTGGTTGGATTTTTATCATTATAGGGTGGTTGTGTACACACACTGCCAACACACATTTATAGCCAAACACCATGCAAAAGTGAATTTTGCATAATAGGTCCCCTTTAAATAAATAAAATCCAATTCATATTTTAAAATAAATAAATCAAAATAAATATATGTGCCGTTTAATATTAAATAAATAAATAAATAAATAATTTCAATAGTTTCAGTGTGTAGTTAGTTATTTCTGTTAGTGTAGTTAACTTCCACTTTCTCAGTAGGTTATCTTGACTTTATCTAGTGTAAATGATTCACACTACAGTTTCAAAGAAACACTCTCACACAGCTGAAGATCGGGCATGTCAGATGAGGTTTCAGTATCAGCGCAGGATGTAAATACTGGAGGAAATGTGGGTCAGTACTAGATAACATCGACACAAGAATTTCACTGCCATCCTCAAACCAGCAGCTGACATTAAACACCGAAACCCGGACAGAGCTCACTACACAAAACACGGCTTCAGAAGAGTATCACTGATATAGTTTGTGTTAGTATTTTAAAATAGATTTTATTTTTATATTTATTTGTATACATAATCCAACACTAAAACATACAGCAGGAAGATTTAGATGCAGACTTCTGCCATATAACTTCAACTGCAATCGAACACCTGCTAACATTTCCTAACATTTCTTATTAATGCCTCACAATTTTTCCGTCATTGTCAGACATCTTAAAGAGGCCATTATCCTCAGATCCAGTTCTCAGCTATCTCTGGTGTTAATGTAGTGCTATCAGATAATCAATACAAGATGACTGCATCTGTTACACTCTTGGCATGAACTGGAACTGGAAGCAAAAAGAAAAAGAAAACACCCATCGTTTCTGCTCCGTCTGCATCTGTCAGGTCACGTTAGACGCCATTTTGAATTTAACGAGGATGAAAACGAGGCTGTGGTTAGGGTTAGTTCACCCAAAAATGAAATTTCTGTCATTAATTACTCACCCTCATGTCGTTCCACACCCGTAAGACCTTCGTTCATCTTCAGAACACAAATTAAGATATTTTTGATGAAATCCGAGAGGTTTCCCTCCATTGACCGCTGCACAACAACCACTTTGTCACTTCAAAAAGTTCATAAAGAGATCGTAAAACTAATCCTTATGAACTGAGTGGTCTAGTCCAAATTTTCTGAAGAGACTCGATCGCTTTATATGAAGAACATTTAGGTTTTTAAATTGAACACAATCCACTGAACGCACTGTATTCAATCCCTCACAGCCTCGCTTTCATCCCGTCAATAATTAAATATGGCGCTTCCCTGACTCTATTATTGATATGTGCCAAAACCAAAACCAAAAGGTTTAAAAATGCCCTCTAAAACTGTGATATGTTTGAGCACGAGCTCTTTCCGTTTGTTTTTATGTGACAGAATGAAGCGCTCGTCAGCGTGTTCAGTGAGTGTACGTTCAGCAGGAACTACAGCTGATGAAACCAGCAGAAATCAGAGAGTGTTTTCCCATTTCTGTCAGTCACGGAGCACCCGGAGAAACCCTGGAGCTATCCCACTTCTCTCAAGGAAAACTCCTGTGTCCTGTTCACCTGACCGGTGGGGATTAGACAGGCAAACGCTCTAAATGAGGAGGATGCTGGGAGCAGTAGCGTCTCAGGATCAGGGAAAGACGTCTGATTTATGAACACAATGTTCAGGCTGACTTTCCCAAACACATCATAAACCAAAGTAGATCTTAGCAGTGCTATTTATTATTATTTTGTTTGAAGTTAATTTTTTTCCATCTAATATTTACATTTTATTTTATTTCAGCTTATTTTAATAGTTTTAGTTTTAGTTAACAACAAAAACAACAACTAGGGATGCTCTGATCAGGATTTTTGCAGCCGATACCGACTACCTGTCATCATGATCCCGATCCTTCAAGCTTTGTAAGTGATATAAGCTCTCTGTTGAAGGATTAGTTCACTTCAGAATTAAATTTCCTGATAGTTCACTCAACTCCATGTCTTTAAGATGTTCATGTCTTTCTTTCTTCAGTCGAAAAGAAATGAAGGTTTTAGGAAAACATTCCAGGATTTTTCTCCATATAGTGGACTTCACTGGGGTTCAACGGGTTGAAGGTCCAAATGTCAGTTTCAGTGCAGCTTCAAAGAGCTCTACACGATCCCAGACGAGGAATAAGGGTCTTATCTAGAGAAACCATCGGCCATTTTCTAAAAAAAAATAAACATTATATACTTTTTAAATACTTGCACTGCTCTGTGATGCGCCACGCATTACGTAATCACGTTGGAAAGGTCACGTGTGACGTAGGCGGAAGTACTCCATCTCATTTTCTCCTCCAATTTTAAAATCGTCCAACATCGTTGTTTTACCTTTTTTTGTAAAGGCCGTTTGACTTAGTCTTTGTACGTTCACTTTGTAAACACTGGATCGGTACTTCCGCCTACGTGCGTGACCTTTCCAACGTGATTACGTAATGCGTGCCGCATCACAGAGCAGTGCAAGATGAGCATTTGTGGTTAAAAAGTATATAATTTTTATTTTTTAAGAAAATGGCCGATGGTTTCTCTAGATAAGACCCTTATTCCTCGTCTGGGATCGTGTAGAGCTCTTTGAAGCTGTACTGAAACTGACATTTGGACCTTCAACCCGTTGAACCCCAGTGTTTTACTGAACATAAGAACTACTTACAAGTGTAAACGCCACAATAAAGCACAAAGATAGTTATAATTACATAGAATAAGTGTCAAGTAATAAGATCCTGGTGGATGAGTTCGGAGCAACTTTCAGCACCGTTTCAGCTGGCGCTCCTATTCTATGGCGAACGGTAAATCAAGAGCTTTCAATCTGAGCAAACGATCCAATCCAAGCGTGCTCCAGCTGTAAAACAGCATCCGATAGGTCTCGACACATCGTCCCTACCCACCATACCCAAGATCCAGTTTCCATTGGTTGAACTTTCAAATGACGTTGGAAAACACTGCGTCATGATCGCGGCGCGATCGGATCCCGGAAGAGCTGCTGCTTTAGCCGAGCAGCATGTCGATGTCCCGCCGTGAGGATTTTCTCAAGATCTACGCATCATGTTATGTTGTGTTTGAGTTCGTTTGAATTGAGACAACCTGCTCCAAAATAAAGATGTGTGATTTACTATGGTTTATGGCAAAGTTACAAAACAGAATCTGTATATTGTTTACATGCGCATCAGTGACATCACCAAATTGCGTTCGGTTCATGAGATCGGCCAAATTTAGTGACTACCGATCGAGCTGTAGACTGTGATTAGCATCCCTAATAATCCCCCAATAATTTGTGAACTGTATCAACTGAAGATTAGATTTGTTCACAAATCACACATTTCTCTTTCTACCAGAGAGCTAAAGTGGGAGAGCAGATTTTCAGTGGAAAACAACTAAAGTTTCAGTCCGTTTCTCACACACATCTATGGTATGGCTTCAGAAAACAGTGTACTGACATCACACTTTTACAGTGCTTTTTATGATACACATCATCCACAATTTGGCATCTTAGAAGGAACAGCCTTGGTCTATGATGCCTTAAAATGCTCCCTACATAAGCAGCTCACTAGGTTTTGAAACAAAGCCATGATGTTCTCCGCTTCCACACTCCAAACATTAAATTCCAACCAAATTTCCTGGACCTGATGTCCAGCGCAGCCCAGGGTCAGGCCATCTCTCGAACGCAGAGACGAGTCATTTCAGTTTACATAAACCTCTGGAGTCAGTTTCCTGTGAGCGTCTCAGATGACACTGTAATCACGTTCCCTACGGTCCGTGCAGTGCTTCTTCAGGATACGACCTCAATGTCAGTCACAGACCTGCTGAATCAACATCTGACTGTCTGGGGTTTGCTCTGATTACAGTGTGAGCTCAGCTTTTCCAAACAGGGATCCGCCGTCTCCTGAACCAGAGCCCAAAATAGCACTTAGATGGAGACACGCTCCAGACTTTAAAAAGAGGTTTATGCGTCCTCAAGGAGTGTTCGGGAAAACCTGCATGACAGTACAAATTATTTTTGTGTTTGGTGACACTGAAGGTGCAGAAGATACACGCTTCAACATTACAGATACAACAACATGTTTAATGTCCATTTGCTCAGTGCTGTTGGACACGAACACACAAAATCTGATCAATGAGATTAAACGAATATTGTGAACACAAGTTAAGCTCAGTTTAGATTCCAGTGACAGGCAGTTTTTCAGTCCACACCAGATGTGACACGACTACAAGACAACAAAATCTATCAAAAATCACAGCCAATCAGAAGAGCGTGTGGGCGGAGTCTGTCTGCACACCATTTTAACATTATTAAAAATACAGAGTGACCGAAACAATCTTTGTCAGAGAATACACGTGTCTGCTCACAGTTTGAACGTTCTTGTTTCCTTTTATTTATTTTCAATATATTTTTTGTTGTAGTTAAAAGCAAATATTATTGGTGTACGACGTCCTACGAGAAAATACTATTTCAGTCTTTCTACTTCAAAATTTCACATTTAAAGTCATGAAATCAAAATGAACCATTCTTATTTTTTTTATATATTGCAGTGTTTATCATAAATGATTTATCAGTGCACATCATTATTGTTTTAAATTCATGTTCCTGGTAATCTTGAATCAGAATATCTTCTCCTCCCTCTTGCAGCATCTCTTCTCTTCTCTGATGATGAGGGCGGGGCAACCTGTCACTCACATGAGATCCACCAATAGCAAACCACAACCATCCAATCAATTCCCCACAGACAAAATCAAGCCCCGCCCTACATTTGTTCTTGTTTGAGAAGCGTTTCACTCTGATATACGACACAATAGAGAAAATAAACTTTACAAATTTAATGTGTAACTTGCTGTTATTTCTTTGTTATTTTACTATCAATGTCTGAGTGAAAACTGTTTCAAATCCTAAACCAAACTGTGTTCAGTGTGGAAGTTCATGCACATGCTTTGAAACGAAAGGGTGTTATCATTCAAATCTCTACTGAGAGACGCACACAGAGGCTGCTGGGATAGCTGTGTGAACTCGAGGAGCACAGATCAGCTGTCTGGAACAGAGAGAGATGGGAAGAGCAGAATAGGAGGCATTGTTCAGTCAGAAGATAAAACAAGAGATGACAGAGGAGGAGAAGAGAGATCTCACCCTGACACAGCCTGACACACACACACACACACACTCACACACACACACTCACACACACACACTCACACACACACACTCACACACACACACACACTCACACACTCACTCACTCACTCACTCACACACACACACACACTCACACACTCACTCACTCACTCACTCACACACACACTCACACACACACTCACACACACACACACACACACACACACTCACTCACACACACACACACACACTCACACACTCACTCACACACACACTCACACACACACTCACACACACACACACTCACACACACACTCACACACACACACACACACTCACACACACACACACTCTCACACACACACACTCACACACTCGCATACAAATGTGTGTTCTGTGTATTATGTAAACTTTCCACGAGTTTACAACAATGACTTGGAAATGTATATGCAATTTTTGGGTTTCGGGGAGCGTTTCATCTCGACTTGAAAAGGTAATTTTGATGAGGATCAAGCCAAGAGGATCAGCGGAGAGGAGGTGTGTGTGTGTGTGTGTGTGTGTGTGTGTGTGTGTGTGTGTGTGTGAGAGAGTGTTGTGAGACCCCATAAATAACATCAAGCTTTAAACAGATTTGAAGGGCTCGGCGCTGCTGTATTTAGCCTGAGGTTACACACACACACACACTCTCACACTCACGCACACACACTCTCACACGCACGCACACACACACACACACACACACACACACGCACACACACACACGCACACACACACGCACACACACACGCACACACACACATCTACATGTTGCAGAAGGAACGGTCAACAGGCTCTGAGGATTGTGACAGAGCTGCGGTCTTCATGAACACACACTGAACACACTCACAGCTCACGCTGACCAATCACTGCTGGACCACATCACTAGAAACATCACATCTCAATATTAATCATTATGATTTGCTGTGAAAAGGTCATTATGTTCAATCAGAGACACAATCATTTCAACCAAAAATATTCAAAATATTTAAAGAGGTAGAAAGTAGTAAAATTATAGTTAGAAATAATGTAATACGTGTTTTCTGCAATGTTTTTCACAACACCAGGAAGAATTAAATGTAATAATTTTCTTTTATATGCACCAATATATCAATGTTAAATAATATCAAACACTAATATTTTGTAGTTTGTAGTACACACTACCATTCAAAAGTTTGTCAGTAAAAATATTTTTGAAAAAAGTCTCTTCTGCTCATAAAAGCTGCATTTATTTGATCAAAAATACAGTAAAAGTGAAATATTATTACAATGTAAATCAGCTGTTTTCTATGTGAATATATAATAAAGTGTAATTTATTTCTGAATTTTCAGCATCATTACTCCAGTCTTCAGTGTCACATGATCCTTCAGAAATCATTCTAATATGATGATTTGCTGCTCAAGAAACATTTATGATTATTATCAGTGTTGAAAAATGTTGAAAATATTTTTGTGGAAAGCATGATGCATTTTATTTTTCAGGATTCTTTAATGAATATAAGAACAGCATTTATTTGAAACAGAAATCTTTTGTAACATTATAAATGTCTTTACTGTCACTTTTTATCAATTTAACGCATCCATGCTGAAAATTATTAATTTCTTTTCAACTTAATCACCTAGAAAAATAACATATATAGTATATGTAACATCTTTGAGTTATGGTGCAAATGAAGCACTGAATCAGAGTTTTGAATTGATTCACTGAAGCAGATCATTTGAACTAATTCAACTGATTCAAATGAATTGAACTTACAAAATCTGATTTTTTTTTTTTGCTTGATTTTTGCTACTCTTATGAGTCCCGAGACAAAGAAACGATCATGAAACATGTCTTGTGACTCTTTAAGAGACTTAATGACCCAGTAAAATAATCAGAAGTATATTATGAATACTCGTTACATCATCCATACACACACTCCTCCTACAACATCACTTACATGAGAAGTTTACATGTCCATCAGTCTCAGTGTCCAACATCTTCCTTACAAAATCACTTTCTTAATCTCTTACTGACCCTGATCTGCTTCTCATCTCCAGCCATATGTGTGTGTGTGTGTGTGTGTGTGTGTGTGTGTTGATACTGACGATGTCTGAGGAGGTAAATCTGGTTCATAAAGAGAGCTTTGATGGACACATCTCCATCACACACCGGATCTTCAGACACATCAGGAGCTCCAAACCCTCACCGCTGGAATGATGGGAATTACAGACCCAATGTTTTCATTCAGATCAACATACTCAGATTTATCTCAGGAAGGGAGTTCCCCGTTAACATCAAACCAAATGTTAGAAATATTCCAATATTTATCAGTAAAGAGATTCCAGTTTTAAACTTAGACACCCAATAACTTCATAATAAATCATAATTGCTTAATTTATCTATAGTAGTTAATGAATCAGAAATCTCACACTTTCACAGAAAATACTAAGGTTACACGTGATGTTAGAACTGGAACTTCTGCTAAACTTAGTCTTAAGCTTCACGTGTCATGTGACTCATTCATGTGGCGGTAGTTCAACTGATACGACCACGACCATAAACACCACTCAAATCTGCTGTCTCGAGACGATCAGACTGAGACATTTCTGTTTGAAGATGGTAACTGCACAGGAAATGACAGCTCTTCATTCACCCAACACTGAGCTTGTGCAACATTAATGAAACCAACTGCCTCTGAGAGTCATGAGTCTCACACACGGACACGAAAACAACAGCCTTCAGGAATAACTCAATCTGGCCTTTGAAACGCAGCAGGAATATTAGGCTGCTGTCACTTTAAGAGCTGCATGGATCCAATACACTGATACACACGCATTTTAATTCTCAACTGTATATTTAAGACATAATCGACTATGTTTACAAGGATACGACTCGCCAAGACAGGCATTTTGAGTGAATCAGAAGAAGTGAAAGAGAACTCAATTCAGTATTCGCACCGTCTGAGACGCAGCTTTCCGTGTGCGCGCTCTGGATGTGTGCGGACACAACTTTCTCTCTCACGTCATCTTGTGCTTGAATATTTAAATTGGCAAGGCTTAAAGGGATAGTTCACCCAAAAATGAGAATTATCCCATGATTTACTCACCCTCAAGCCATCCTAGGTGTATATGACTATCTTCTTTCAGACGAACACAATCTGAGATATATTTAAAAATATCCTGGCTCTTTCAAGCTTTATAATGGGAGTGAATGGGGGGCGAGATTTTGAAGCCCAAAAAATTCATCCATCCATCATAAATATAATCCATACGACTCCAGGGGGTTAATAAAGGCCTTCTGAAGAGAAGCGATGGGTTTTTGTAAGAAAAATATCCATATTTATAACTTTATAAACTATAATAACTAGCTTCCAGCAGACGGCCGTACACATACTGCTCCAGAAGAGTAACCCGTGACGCAATGCACTTTTTTGGGCTTCAAAATCTCGCCCCCCATTCACTCCCATTATAAAGCTTGGAAGAGCCAGGATATTTTTAAATATATCTCCGATTGTGTTCGTCTGAAAGAAGATAGTCATATACACCTAGGACGGCTTGAGGGTGAGTAAATCATGGGATAATTCTCATTTTTGGGTGAACTATCCCTTTAACTGTAGGCCGTTTAAAGTAATGCAGCTGTGCATTTATCTGTATTTTACACTGTATTTAAATATGACTCATCCAATCAGAGCTCAGAGTCAGAACCATCAGTTTAACAACAGAAATTGTAATTAGAGAGCTCCAGGCGCCAAAAGTGTCCACATAATCTCATGATTCAGCACTGAAATCCACAGTCCATCACGCCTGTCTATAAACGCATCATGTGTTCAGTGTAAACTGCTGCGGTTTCAGGCGTCATCTGCATGAGTCTGCTGCATGAGACACACTTCCTGTTAAAACAGGCTCGAAAATAACAGCTACTGTCTGTTATTACTGTTATTACTGTCACGTCTATTGCGATCTCAGAATTCAGAATTCTATTGCGATCTCAGAATTCAGGCCAGCTGATAATACCTAGAATATCAAAATCAACCGCAGGCGGTAGATCCTTCTCCTATTTGGCACCTAAACTCTGGAACAATCTTCCTAGCATTGTTCGGGAAGCAGACACACTCTGTCAGTTTAAATCTAGACTAAAAACGCATCTCTTTAACCTGGCATACACATAACACATTACCAATTTATACTTTCAAATCCGTTAAAGGATTATTAGGCTGCATAAATTAGGTCAGCCGGAACCGGGAACACTTCCTATAACACCTGATGTACTCGTTACATCAGAAGAAGAATGGCATCTACGCTAATATTAGTCTTTCTGGTTATCCCGAGGTTCACCGTAGTCAACCGGATCCGGGCCGTATCCAGGTGAGACCAAGGACCTGCGCCTTGACACGACCACAACGCAGCCCTGAAGTATCAGCAGAGATTGAGTCAACTAGATCATCCACTGTGAGGGCCTCATCGACACGACAGCCATGACACAGTTCCTCAACAAACCGTCCATACCGGCGTGATGAATACGACCCTCAATTGGATAGAACTGGAATAAATACTTTGAATGTTGCGATCCTATTGGACTTACGATGGCAACCTGAATCGTAACAAAGCACTGTTGGCCAGAGGAGAACTGGCCCCCCGACTAAGCCTGGTTTCTCCCAAGGTTTTTTTCTCCATTTAAACACCTCTTTGCCACTTGTCTGCCACCTGATGTCACCTGATGGAGTTTGGGTTCCTTGCCGCTGTCGCCTTTGGCTTGCTTAGTTGGGGACACTTGACATTTGACTTGACATTTGATATTCAAAAGTGCTTTGATCTGCCTGCATTGACACTATTCTTTAAGAGCTGCTGTGCAGCCAAATAATGTACCAGTTATCAATGTAAAGCTGCTTTGACACAATCTACATTGTAAAAAGCGCTATATAAATAAAGGTGACTTGACTTGTGTTACAGTGGGACTCTCATGGCTGATATGAGTAAATATCCTCAAAGCACAGGAAGTGGAATTAAGTCTCCTGCAGGACGGCTGCATGAGGACACGGACCATTAGTATCAAACCGTGATCCAGTCCAGCGTACCATCACCATAGAGACTCGAGACTCGGAGTCGGGAATGATGCTGCTTTCCATTCATGCTGGAATGATCATACGAGATAAGGGCACAGGAACAACTGAAAATGGCAAGAATAGTGGGATATTTGGGATTTTTTTCTAAGCCCCGACTTTTCAAGTTAAAGGCATGTTAATTAAAGAATAATTGGAGGGAACAAATATAATTTAAACAAATATATATATATATATATATATATATAAGGGCTGTCAACAAGTGGTTCAAGTTTTTAGTCTAATTAATTACATAATGTGGTGATTAATTAATCTAATGAATCGAAAATTAATCACTCATCAAACATGGCTGAGAATTTACCTATCAAAGATCATTAAAGTCATTATTGCGTTAAATGAGAAAAGCGTCAATTTATTACACAGAAACTTAAACAACAGCCATGACGGTGAGTAAATGATGACAGCATTTTCATTAAACTTTAATGAGTTTTTTATTAATATGGAATATAAAGTTTTTTTTTAATGAAATAACACTCCAAATAAGACACTAAAATATAACACCAGATTAACTTCTTATTTATTGAACTGCACTCCTGCCATTCAGAACAAAAACAGCACTGGTGTGATATTGCTTAACTATATCATATGATGTAAATAAGAGACAAAAACTACATTTTTGCCCCAATATCTTGAATTTTAGGGGCATATAACTGCATTATATAGTTGTTTATAATATATATATATATAAAATTTGTTTTATTTGTTATAATTTGTATAATTTATAATATATATCATTTGTTTATATTAAATATAATTTATATGTATAAATATTAATTATATTTATAATTAATATTTGTAAAGCATAATATAATTTATATTATATTTTCTAAATATATTTTATATATTTTATGATTAATTATAATTATATTAATAACTGATATATATATATATCAAATTATAAATAATTAAATATATAAATATTTTTAGATAAAATATATTTTCTACATATATTATATTATATTTATAATGAATATTAGTAAAATATTATATATAATTTGTTTATAAATTTTAATCAATATTTTTACAAATATTAATTATATATTTTTATAAAATATATTTATAAAATTTTATATTATACCTATATTTTATAAAAAAAAATATTGCTATATAAAATACTGCATATTTTATACATATATTTTATAAAATATATTTTACACTTATAAATATCTAATAAATAATATACATGCAGTCAAATCAAAATGTATTCATACACCTTGAACATTTCATTCATTAATACAGTTTATTCACTATAGTTTAAAAAAATGGTAATAAAATATGACAAGATCTCAGAGTTAAACTGTGTCAGAAAAAATTAATCTTAATTATGTCAGATAACACTTAAGCAAAACATGGTCAGGTCAAAGTTGTCTGAATAATTTTTGGTTTCAAATTTTTATCAGTTTTACTGGTAGTCCACTGTATGAAGAATTTTTGGGTATAATATGTCACAGTTTACTTTATTTTGCTATCCTCACTTACATAAATGAACTATAGTGTCCTGTACCCACTAATAAAAATAGATCAGAAATGTCTGAATAATTTTTGGTTTGACTGTAACATTTCTTTAATGCAGCAGATGGATGACGTACATCATTCTTGAAAACATGGTGGAACATAATTGCTGATATGCTGATAATTTAAACCATGTTAATATCGGTCAGTACCGGTGTGGTCACCAATATATAAGAACCCAAACATCACAGTGTGCTGACATCGGTGTTTGAGAGGGTTCCCCATGTGAGAGCAAACAAAACGGTCAGCAGGCAGTTAAGCTTGTTTTTGTGAAACGGCAGATGGACTGACCACTGTCTGTGGGACTGACCGCATCTGCGATCAAAGACGCCACTGGACCCGGCTGAACGTGAGCAGTGTGCACAGAGGCTTAAAGAAATACTCTTAATTCACCCATCCTGATACTGTTTTAAACCACATGACTCTCTCTCTCTCTCCAATGGAACCCGAAATTGCATTTTTGAAGAATATCCTGAAATGTTTTTGAATGTATTAGCGGCTCTCTTCGATATAATGAAAGTGAATGGGGACTAGGGCTGTCAAAAACATCATAAAATTGCATACATAACTTATGACATCTTCAAACTATTATGATAACTGTGTGTGAGGAACAGACTCAAATTTGAGTCTTTATTCGCTTAAAAAAAAAAAAAAAAAAAAGCTCAGCAAGTGTGTAACGGAGGCCAGCTAGTAGGAGCTGTGCGAGTAAACCTCACTCCCCTGGCCTCAAGAGGCGCACTAGCGACTGACGCTAGAAGCTGCAGTCTTTAGCCTCCTTGTTAGAGGGTCCGACTCCCATGCCGGAGACCCGGGTTCGAGTCACGCACAGAGTGGGGCGAGTAGGGCCTGAGGTGAGGGGTTACAAGTGCATTTTGATGCCACTTACATGACCAAACAGAACCTTTTTAAGTGATCTTCAGTGACTAATGATTTAAATTTCTTTAAGTTCATCACACACAACATTATTATATGGTTTAATATGGACCATTTTATGGTGTTTTTGTACTGCACTTTAACATTTTGGAGCTTGACAGCCCCAGTTCCCATTCACTTCCATTAACTCGAAAAAGCAGCCAACATTCTTGAAAAACAATTCACCTTTTATGTTCCACTGAAGAAAGTGAGTCACACAGGTTTGGAACAATTCCTCTGAGAATGAGGGTGTGTTTTACTGGAGCCCAGACAACATAGCAAAGAAATTCTCAAACACAGACTGACAGAAAAACAGAGAACACCGTCCTGTGCAGTCTCTCTCACTTTTTCCCCAAATAAAGCAAATCCATGTACACCTAAAACGCATTGCCTAGCAACACTGGGTTGGCAAAATCAGCCTCATTCTCTCTACAGCCACACAAAACACCAGATTCTGTTCTTAAAGGCTAGATCTGATTCATACTGTTAGTTTTTGATTCACTTCAAAGAATCGGTTTATAAGAATCAATCATTCAGGAATCTGATAACAGTTATCTCGCTGTATGTGTACAAATCCCTAAAAAAGAATCGGCTCATTAGAGTCATTCGTTCGGGAATCGTATTACATATGTTTGCTTTTGATTTACTATGAAGAACCGACTCAAAAGAATCATTCATCTGTGAACCGAGGAGAACAGTGATCGCGCTGTAGCTTCAGTGAAAACAGTGCAGGACATACTGTCAAAAAATCATTAGGTTATGTATTTAAAAACAGAATCGGTTCTGAATAAGAAACGGTTCTCGGTTCAACCGTTCAATGATTTGTTATGAAAATGCGAGCAAATTCCTGCTTTAGCGCACAAGTTGCAAACAACTTTGACTCTGAACTTCAAAACAGACCAGCAGATATAAACCAGATCTATAACGGTCATTTCCAGGCAAATTCGTGCAGATTGACAGCTGTGAGACTCACTTTTATGTTTTCCAGAGATCCAGGACTGTTTCGCCAGGCTGGGACTGCGAATGATCGCGCGTCCGGCTGATTTCAGCGCGTCCATGATGAATATCAGTTTATTGTGAATATTAATAATCCCGCGAGCGCGTTCCCGCGACTGTCCTCTGCCCGACCGAGCCCGATCCTGTCCCTGAAGGAAAACTTTTCTGACAGCCTGCGATTTTCTTCCTTTTCTGCGGACGATCCCGGGTGGATGTGCGAACATGCTCGCCACGGCGGGCGGGGCTTAGTATGTAAATTAAGCGGATAATATTCCGTCATGACGCTGTCGTGAGTGAGTGGGCGGGGGGCGGGGTTCGAGTATGTAAATGAGGTCTTCGCGTGTGTACATAAACAGACTGAAACAATAATACTGGTTTCTGTTAAACGATAAACTTTTCATTTACTTCGGCGTATGGAGGTTGTGATTACAAGGACACACATTGACCACAAAGTGTTTAAATGATAAAATGTGTTTTATTGGCAAAAATGATTAATAATAAAGAAATGACTGAATAAACCAATTAAAATACACATTACGATCGAGAATAGAGAAGAATATGAAGAATATTGCAGTTATAAGATGGTGTGTTTTATTTAGATTTGTTTATTGATGTAAAAACCGTATTATATTGTTATTTGCAAAACAAATAAGTACAATTTAAAGAGATAGTTCACCCAAAAATGAAAATTTTGTCATTTACTCACCCTCAAGTTGTTCCAAACCTGTATGAGTTTCTTTGTTCTGCCGAACACAAAAGAAGATATTTGAGAAACGTATACAGTTTTGGAACAACTTGAGGGTGAATAAATGATGACATAATTTTCATTTTTGGGTGAACTATCCCTTTAAATAAAACATTCTATAGCCAATTCTGATAGAGTCAGTCATGTAGCAGTTAAAGTGTGTCACACTAATGTTTACCATAGTAAAATGGTTTAACTGCATTGTTCTCTGTTATCCAGTTCACAGAAATAATTAACTAAATAAAAACCTTTGATTAATTTCTTGCATTGTCTCCTCCATGAGGTTGATTTTATGTCAGTGTCCACTTCTGGCTCTCGTATACCACTTAGTGGAAATGAAGAAAAGAGCAATAAAGATGAGGATGAGAAAAACAAAAACTGTGAAGCTTCTAGTTGTATTTCTCTCCACTCGGCCCACGCATGAGTGCTTCTGCACTGACAGCCCGTCTCCACACAGGAAAGAGATGGAAAAAATGGAAATAAAGAAACTGAAAGGTGAAAAACAAGCATTCAGGGGGTTCCTCCTCAGAGGAAGAGCTCGTTTTGCTTGTCATTTGGCCTTTTGTCAGTTCAGGGTTCATCTTAAACCTCTCTGAAGACCGGGCCATCAGGTTCTTCTGACCCCCACCGTGACCCACTAAAACCTGTTCAGTTTCATGTGAAGACATGCAGTAAATACAGTGGACCAGGTCTCCAGCAGAACAACAGCTGAGTCACTTCAGGTGATTGACTACAAGAACAATCCAGATCTTCAGCATTCCTGATCGACTATGACAGATTCGCTCAGATTATTGCAGAAAAAAGCATGTGTACCTTTTCCAGATGAGGTTCTTCAGAGAGGATGAATGTGAAACAGTGAATCCCATGGGAATAATTCACTCTCCCAGTTCATCTTACAACACTGGAACTGGAAGCTTAAGGAGTGTGACTGACATACTAAACCACTTCTGTACATTATTAATGCTTCCATATGCTGATTAGAGCAACAGTCTGCAGCTCATCTCAGAATATACCGCTTTCATTGGTGAATATATAGATATACATATACATAAAGGTCTGGAACGGCAGTGAACTGTTTCTTTAGAACACTGTGCAAAAAACAAATGATGTGAAAAATGTATTACAAGAGTGTGCGCTTGTGCCAGTTTTACATCATGCCGCTGATGCACTGAAGAAGAGCGAGAGTGTGTGTGTGAGAGTGTTTAATATGAAAGCTCTGGTTATTTATTCATGCTCGTAATAACCTCTTCTGATGAGAGATGAAGGATCCACACTCAGAGCGACTGGAGAATCTGTCGGCACGAGATGCTGCAATAGTTTACAAAGTAGCAAATGTTAGCTGCAAAAATTATTAAAAAGTATTTCAAAACATTTTGAGATTATTTTAAAATTATGTAGTATGTGTAGATGTGTGCCATATTAGTTCCGCCATTATCTAGTATAACCACTTTTAGGGTAAACCTACTCTCTAAAAAATGCTGGGTTAAATGTTTGCCCAACCTGTTGGGTAGTTTTATTTAACTCAACTATTGTTTAAAAATTACTGTATCCTAGCTTAAAATGAACCCAACATAGTTTGGAAATTAAAAAATCAGACACCTAATTACTAGACGCAATAATAATAACAAAGACTTTATAAGGTGCACTTGTATTATTATGAATAAGTTCAACGCGCAATATGGCGGAATAAGTCCCGCCTTCTAAATAAGAGCCAATGGCCGATTGGTAAAGTCATCGCGTCACTGCAGCAGCCGTTAGAAGACGCGCGGTTACGATTGCGCATGCCTGGCCTGAAAATGCCGTTTTTTGTCATGATTCGAGCGTTTAGAAACAAAATTTATCATATAGTTGTTGTCAGATTTCATTGGTGATTTCAAATATTACATTTAATCGAAAGCTTGACGAACAGTTTTGGAGAATTTGATGTTTCCCCATTCAAAGAGATAGAAGCTGCGCTTGGATGACCGAGAGGCGTTTCAAAGATGGCCGCCGAGTGAAATGACTTGACTCGTCAGGGACTTCGATAATAATCAAAAGGTGAACATTTATTAATAAGCAATTTAATGTTTATTATTTTTTATACTTATTAATAAATGTTCATTTATTAAACATATTAATAAATGTTAATTTCCAACCTATTTTGAACCACTGGCTCAAAACAACCCAAATGCTGGGTTAGTCCATCTCAACACAACTTGGGTTATTTTTAACCCAGCATTTTTTTTAAACACAACAACAATAATAATAATTGTTGTTGTTATTATTATTTTAAATTTACTTTAGTCCAGTTAAACCACTTTTATTTTGGCAGGTTGTAGTGAAGGGCTTTGATTCTCTGAATGGCTGAAACTATAAAGCATGTTTTGTTTTGACTAAAAGTGATTTGAGAGTAAAAGATGAAATGAATCCGATGGCACTGGAATTTTAATATTTTACCATCTAGTGAAGGAGGTTTCAAATGTGGTTTTCATACAAGTGTACCCAGATAAGTCTCTTATGGTTCAAAGCTTTTAATGTGAAAGTGAAATTTTTTTTTAAATGCCTTCAAGACAATTTGGGAATGTCCTAAGAAGAGAATTGATTAAATATTTACAAAAAGAAGCTAGGATTTTTAATTAATTATTTATTTGTAAAAGCTTATGTGACATTGAGGTGTTTCTCAGTGGATGGTGATTAAAATCCAACATTTATATTTTAATTATTATAAATGCTCGTTTCTAAAGTCAAATGGAAGGAAAAACACCTTTATTACTGACATTCATATAAAGAATATATATAAAACATTTATTTTGAACTCAACTTTTAAATGTATGTAGAAGAAATCATGGCATTTAGAACAATACAACTGTTTCTCATTTTTACTCATTAATTAACCCTTTCCTCAGCTTAAATTAACCCTAATTATATGGTTAGTTGAATTTCTAGTATAGTTGTATTTCTAATAGTTGAATTTATCATGTTTTTCCTTGCCATCACCATTTCTTTATATATTGTGAGCTATAATGTTGTTCACGCAGCATTAACAAACAACAACAAAATCACAAGAGAAACTCAGATGCCAGGAAAAAAATGTTTTATTACTTGAAACCTCACAGAGACCTCACAGAGAGCGCAGCCGAGGAGTGACAGCGGGCAAAGAAAACAAAACAACTGTCTTTATCCCCCTCTTTCATGTAAACCACTTTACAAACTTTACCACTTCCTCCATCACATCATAATTTTAAAAAACACAGACACCAAAACAACAACCATCTCAGAGCACTACAATACCACACAGGACTGACTCTGGCTAACCCCGCCCCCCTCCCGCCCATCACTGACCAATCGGAATACTAACACAGTGACCATCTGCCCTTCAGAACTGGCTTCCATTAACACAAATCTGAGGGTTTTCCAAAAGCTGGGTCGGCTCGGGACACTCTCCCTTTAGCCCGGTAATACTTCACGCTTAGCAGACGTCTGGATCTGTTCATTTACACGGCAAGTGTGATGATGGCCCAATGAAAACCTGTCCACCAGTCTAACAGGTTTAAAGTCACAAATGCAATGGCGCCATCAAGTGGCACAACCAAGTATTTCTTTGAAAACAATACACAAACTATATAATAATAATAATAATAATAATACAGTCCTCTAGCTTCCGATCAATGGACCAGCCAGTAACCTGATGGATCTTGAAACACTTTTCTTTTTCAACAAAACTACTCAGTTGGCACTGGACTACACTAGCTTCCGTCCGATACTGAAAGATGGTCAATACAATAAAGAAACCTGCGTTTTCATACTTGACGTATTCCCTTGTGAGCTCGCTGAAGTCAACAGTGCAATAGTGCCACGCCGGATAAATAAATAAATGTAAACAAATGACCGAATTCACAAGCGCGGAGCAAGAGTCGACACGCCGATGGGCTGGTGATCCGTTTGCAAAAGGTTGACCAAAAAAAGATGTTTGGTTGAGGGGGGGACGAGATCTTTCGGTTCCACCAATGAGGTCCCATATGAAGGCACTGATTATCTGTAGTTGGTGAATTACACCGCTGGACTGTGTTTGTACCACGAGGAAGAACTGAACAGCTTCGGTCCGTCCTAAAGGATCAGGACTTGTCCGATCCTGACATACTGACCGAAATCGTTTTGCGTCAGAATTGAGTCGCATGGTTTCTGGGACGTTTTTTTTACATTGCGTTACATTCTGGTCATATTAGATGGTAACATTCTTCAGTAAAACTCTTCTTGCCTCTGATATATGGGGTAGAGCACCTGGGACGACGGATCTCACACCTGCCCTGCTTCACCCCCCTCCAAAAACAACAAAAACAGTAAAAATCAAGGCCGAAATCCGGGAGGCCGGTCTCTGAATGGACTGAGGGAAGATACTCACCAACTTCTGTGAGGTTTCTAGACATTTACAAGAGAAAAGAAACGGCAGTTTCCTACTCAATGTGTGATGTCCCTTAAAAGTCTTCTTTTTTGTCTTTTGTATTTTTACTACAACAAATACAGTCACACAATACAATATCCTTCTGACCAGGCAAGAAGCTGTAGTAATAGAAGACGAAAAACCAAAACAAAAAAGCAATTTGAGCCACAGACATGCCAAAGATGAATCTGAATCTGGGCCTATGGAGGAAAAAAACAACCAGAGAAGACCGTGTGTGTGTGTGTGTGTGTGTGTGTGTGTGTGTATGTGTGCGTATGTGGTGGGAAACAAGCATTCATTTTTTCAGGGGCTGGTAAACGGACGCGTTGGGGTCCAGTCCGGACGGGCTGGTGTCCATGAACTTGGAGGAGTAGTGGGGGGTGACGGGGGTCATGCTGCCCGTATCTGAGGAATACACCACACTGGGCATGACGGCCATCACCTCTGCTATCTTCTGCTTCAGGTCTTTAATCTCCTGGTCTTTCTGCAGAATCTGACCTAAAAGAACACAAAAACAGACGGGAACAACTTTTAGTGTTTTTCCATGTTTGGGAATTACCTTTTCTATAAAGACATACACTACCATTCAAAAGTCTGGAGTTGGTAAGATTTTTTAATGTTTTTGAAATGCACACCAAAGCTGCATTTATTTGATCAAAATACAGTAAAAACAGTGAAATATTATTACAATTTAAAATAACTGTTCTATTTGAATATATTTAGGGGCCAAGTAATCGCTGGCATTCTTCTTCTTCTTCTCTTTCTTCTTCCGCTCTTGAGTCTATGGCAGCCCATCGAACCGCTTGCAGGAAAGTTATGAAATTTAGCACACAGATATAGGACAGTCTAATCTGTTATCACAGCAGATTTGGAGTCTCTAACTCAATCGCTCTAGCGCCACCAACTGTCTAAATTTGCATGCACGTTCATTTTCCATTGTGAAAATTTTCCCGCCATTTTGAATTTTCTCCATTTTGAATAATTCCTCAGAAGACGCTGCTCCAATTTTCATGAAAATTGAACCAGATCATCTTCAGACCATGCTAACAAAAAGTTATGGAATTCAAGATGATTCATCAAACTGTTCTCGAATAACGCACAAACAAATTTGACAAAAGTGCCCGCCAAAATGAATGTGAGGCTGTATCTCTGCAGCGCTTTAGCGTATTCTGACCAAACCTGGTGTTTGTTATGACAACCGTGGCCTGAGGCTACCTGCACAGTTTCAGCGCAGCACCACCTACTGGTCCGGAGATACGAAAAATCCAAACGGTTTTTCCAAAAATCATTAAAGTCGTCCCGTGTAATTCGGGAAGTCATACCGAGTCAAAAGATATCCAATTTTCCCATATCGGCCATTTTGGGCGTCAGCCATTTTGAATTTTGTCGCAAAATGCTATGTTTTAAGAACACATTGGCGTATCTTTACGAAACTCAGTATTAGGCCTGGGTGATAAAAACGGCATCGATATTTATCGACAGTACGTCTTAATCTATAACGATAGAAAAAATGTTCGATATAACTCTCGATATAATTTCACTTAAATGCATTAAAATGTAAACAGACATAAAGTTCTGTTGCATGAACAACTCTCAAGCTCGCTCCGTCCCTGGATCACAAACAGACGCGCTACGAGTGACACGCAAACAAGCTGCTGTGGAGTTCAGGTGCGCAATCGGCACGTGAGATCAGAACACACAAACACATGAAAATGAGTGCTGTACCTGCCAGCGACAAGGAGATTGTGAATAAAAAAGGACATATCAGCTCATTCAGTGGCAGTTTCCTTACGTCTTACAGTTGATCTACTTCAAAGTTCGTCTTGAGAGAGCAGTTGTCATGTCAGTATTAACAGCTGCACAAACAGTGTTTTCAACCACAGTATCTTTATTTCTGTGTTACAAATATTCAAATTATCACAGAAGTACTGAGATAAAAATTTATAGTTCAGATAAAACACTAATGTCTATGTTATCGATCAAAATGGAGCAAATCAGCTCTTGAAAGAAACTTGGCGCTGAAAATGAGGCATTTATCGATATTATTGTTTCACCACCAGGTGACGACAAGCGAGTGTTAAAAAATGTATTTGAATCTTCGTTCAACAGATTCTTTCAAATACACTGATTCATCCAGTAACGAAACAAGAGTATTAATGAGCGAGTCATTGAATCATACATCCAAACAGATTTTTAAATTACATGTTTTGTTCGTTTAGTTGTCATTCAGAATCATGATCTCAGTTTGAAACCAAAGTTTCTCAATTTATCCAGAATTGTGCAGCTCTAAGTTTCTTCAACACTTATTTATTATTCATATAAAATATAAGAAAGACTTGTTTACATTTTATTTATTTTGTTTTGTTTTAAAATGATGTTTGCCTTAATTAAAAATGCATTGGTTAAATTCAAACATTTTTTTAAAAAGGTTATTCATTTTTTCAATAATTATCGATACTGAACAATATGAAACATTATATTGTGATACATTTTTTAGCTGTATCGCCCAGCCCTACTGAAGGTGCGTTCACGCCATATTGTAATTACTGTAACTATGAGATTCTGGCTTGTAAAAAGTGTTCACGTTCTCGTAGAACTCGTAATTACAGTTTGTAAGCTGGGAGTTTTCGGAAAGCTCCAACGTGTACCACGTGGCCACTGTACCACTGTACCACCTGACCACTGTAGATTCATTTAGATGTTGATCGTGGTGCCATAGAAACGCATAATTCCGCATAAAACAGCTCCAAATATAACGTCACGTGTTGTCATCTCCAGTTAACGGTAAATACGCGATGGCGTGAATGCTGCATATGTCTTCGGCACCATGCCCTGATGGTACTCCAAAAGTTTTGGGGCAGCGCCACCTTGTGGTCAAAAGTTATAATGAAATGTACTAAAAACGCTAATAACTTTTGACCTAATTAACCTATTGTAATGAAACTGGACTCAATAGATTCCTCGGGTCATGCCGAGAACATAGATACATTTCTTATTATTACCAATGTTGAAAACAATTGTGCTGCTTCATATTTTTGTGGAAACTGATACTTTTTTCAGGATTCTCTGATGAACAGAAAGTTCAGAAGAACAGCATTTATTATAGAAATCTTGTGACTTTTGATAAATTTTTTCTCGTCACTTTTGATCAATTCAATGTGTCCTTGTTGAATATAGGTATTAATTTCTTAAAAAAAAAAAAACAAACAAACAAAAAAAAAAACTTACTGACCCCAGGTTTCTGAACGGTACTATAGTTCTTCTCAAATTGAAATTCTTACAAGAAATTTCAGAAAAAAGTTACATGGGTTTGAATGACAAGTGGCTGAGTGAATGATGATGATTTTCATTTCCAACTGTTTTTCAGCTGCTAAATAAGTGGTACCCAAATCTGGACAAAAGGGTGGTGATGCAAACCTTGTGCGATCTCCAGCTGTCTCTTAGCGTCTCCAAGGGCAGAGAAGAGGTCCAGCTTAATTCGGGTCTCAGCACTAAGGCTGTTTTCCAGGTGCTGGGTTTTATCCTGCATGGCTGACAGCGCTGACATCAGAACCTCTGTGTCCTTCTCGCTCTCCTTATATTTATGTAGTTCCTAGACAGACATGACAGAAGGAGGAGACAGCATTAAATGTCTATTTTTGTACTTTTTCTGAATTTACAGAAAAATCTGATTTTGAACGAGATTTAGAGCAAATATAACATGAAAATCTCCTCACTTGAACTTTGAGCTCCAGCTCTCTGATTTGATCCTCTTTCATCTTGATGTCAAGCGTGAGTTTCTTACACTCCGTCTCCAGCTCAGAAATCCTCCTCCTCAGAGACTCTGTGCACTCACCTCTGACACACAAACACAGACAGGCGTCAGTTCACATACAACAAAAGGGTTAAATATCCTGCAGCTGTATAGAAAGGAAAAATGGAGAATCATGTGAGAAACAGACAGAATGGATGATGATGGCAAAGCTATAAAAACAGTCAGAAAAAAAAATTATGAAATAGTATGAAATCCATGTAATGTACACTATAGTTCAAAAGTTTGGTAAGATTTTTCTGAAAGAATTTAAATGTATTAATTTCTTGACTAAAAAAAACATTACAGACTCCAAACTTTTGAACAGTAGTGTATAATGAAACAGAAAGGAGAATGGAATACATGAGGGTTGCGTATATAATGGAACGGATGTTATGGAATGATGGGAAGCACCTGGTTGCAGCAGCGAGAGCGACAGCACGGGCCGCCGTGGCCTCCTCCAGCTTCTTGCGTTTCTTTTCCTCTGCTAACAGTTTCTCTGCTGCAGCACGAGCGTCCTGTTCTGCCTTCAGACGCTTCTCCAGCTGCCCCACTGTCTGCTTGTCCTTCTGCTTCGCCTGCACAGCGTTGTGAAGTCTGAACACACACACACACACACACACACACACACACACAGAGGAGAGTTTGCATTAATACAGGTCTCTGCACTCTCGTATGGAGCGAACTCAAGAAGGGATGTCTCACTTGTTTTGCAGCAGTTCGTTCTCCTGACGCAGCTGACCGAGCTCGGAGCGTATGCTGCGTTCAGAGCTGCCCAGAGAGCCCAGCTGACTGCGCAGATCCTGTTCGGTCTGTCTGCTCGCCTGCAGATCTGCCTTCAGCTTCTTAACGTCCTGCTCCAGCCTATCACACACACACACACACACACACACAGACTTATAATAAAACATTAATCACAGAAAAGGCCTGCTGTCTAAGAAGGCAAGTAGATGATATAAAAGTAATTATTTTGAGGTAGTTGGTGGTTTCTAGGGGTGGGAATCTTTAGGCACCTCATGATACGATTCCAAAACTATTCTTGAGCTACATTTGTTTTCTTATTAATTAGGCTTGAAATGTTACATTTATCTGTACTTAATTAAACTGCAAATAGCTTCAAAACAGGCAAGCAAATATTATCTAATAGGCTGATTTCTGTCTGTTTAATCCATTAAGACCATCCATTAATTTACGGGAAACGCTGGAATATCAGCAGGCGAGGCCGACATTAAGCAAAGCGCGCGTTTCTCACAACGCTTATATCCTAGGCCTGGGCGATAAAACGGTATTGATATTTATCGACGGTACATCTTAATCTATAACGATAGAAAAAATGTTCGATATAACTCTCGATATAATTTCACTTAAATGCATTAAAATGTAAACAGACATGAAGTTCGGTTGCATGAACAACTCTCAAGCTCGCTCCGTCCCTGGATCACAAACAGACGCGCTACGAGTGACACGCAAACAAGCTGCTGTGGAGTTCAGGTGCGCAATCGGCACGTGAGATCAGAACACACAAACACATGAAAATGAGTGCTGTACCTGCCAGCGACGAGGAGATTGTGAATAAAAAAGGACATATCAGCTCATCAGTGGCAGTTTCATGGTTTCCTTACGTCTTACAGTTGATCTACTTCAAAGTTCGTCTTGAGAGAGCAGTTGTCATGTCGGTATTAACAGCTGCACAAACAGTGTTTTCAACCACAGTATCTTTATTTCTGTGTTACAAATATTCAAATTATCACAGAAGTACTGAGATAAAAATTTATAGTTCAGATAAAACACTAATGTCTATGTTATCGATCAAAATGGAGCAAATCAGCTCTTGAAAGAAACTTCACCACCAGGTGGCGACAAGTGAGTGTTAAATTTATTTGACATCGAATCTTCATTCAACAGAATCTTTCAAATACACTGATTCATCCAGTAATGAAACCAGAGTATTTATGGGTGTGTCATTGAATCATACATCCAAACAGATTTTTAAAAAATAATTAATTCAAATATATTTAAAATTTTAAATAGACTGCAGCAATTAATATTTTATCAGAATCTCTAGTAAATTACAAGTTATTTCGTTTAGTTGACGTTCAGAATTGTGATCTCGGTTTGAAACAAAAAAGATTCTCAATTTATCCAGAATTGTGCAGCTCTAAGTTTCTTTAACACTAATTTATTTAATCTTCATATAAAATATAAGAAAGATTTGTTTACATTTTATTTTGCTTTGTTTTAAAAATTGTGTTGTTTGCCTTAATTTAAAAATGCATTGGTTAATTCAAACATTTTTTTTCTACTAAAATTTTTTCAATAATTATCGATACCGATCAATATGAAACATTATATCGTGATAATTTTTTTTAGCTGTATCGCCCAGCCCTATTATATCCTATGCAATAAAGGCTGTGATCACCCTTGTAATTCGCTTCAACCTTTCTGAACTTTATGGAAGACTATTTTATGGATAGTTCGAGGGTTTCTGTGTTTGTGTATATATGTGTAGAGGTGAAAGTAAACAGACTACGGCTGTTTCTAAAGCACAAATAATGCCATCGCACATCTGCGGTTAAAAACTAAACTCAGAATCGAGTCTGAAATTGTCCAGAATCGATCCAGAAGAATCGCGATGCATCGGAGAATCGCCCCTAGTGTTTTCCCCAGATTTGGGGTGTTAGCCGGTCAGCAACTTCTGTTAAAGGTTAGTGAAACTACAATATTATAAATATATAATATAGTGTACAGGTATTCAAAAATGGACTGACCTCGCATCCGAATATGCCTACTTCCCTACTATATAGTATGAAAATAGTACACCAAAGGAGTAATATGTCCGAATACTCAGATTTTGAAAAGAGTAGGCTAAAAGTACCTGGATGACCTACTATTTCTGCCGAGATTTCAAAGTGCGCATCTGATACACACTTTACTAGTCCATGAGGCCACAGGAGAGGAGTCGCGAATGGTGGGAAACTGATGTTGTAGGTCCATCTGCATTCATACTACGCAGATACATACATACTTTTTTAACAGTCGCAAAGTAAGTTATTCATCTCTGGCAGTACGCTTTCAGACTCATCTTATGACCCTGAAGGTGTGGTCACATTAGCGAAACGGAGCAGAATTCACACAAAATCACTTTTAGACCAAGCAGCTGTTGGTCAGTGCAGCAAATTCATGTGAACAACTTGAACCCGGTGCAAAGTTTGCATTGGGAAATCTTTCGCCCTCAAGCAGGGCTCCAGACTGCGACCAAATGGTGGCATTTTGCAACCTTTTTTCCTGTCGGCGTGACTAAATTTTGTTAGAGGTCGCACTGGTGCACCACCATTTTGCCCAACTGATAAGAGCTGCCATTTCTGTTGTATATGAGAAACATCAAACTGCAAACGAAATGAAAGCGGAACGAAATCGCGCTACTCGAACCAATAATAGACAGCGCAGCATGAGCTCAGAACAGGTTTACTCACGGATGATCTTGATCACGCGACACAGTTACTACACAGCGGGAAAGCGTTTGAATTTGCCGCAGAATTAATAACATCGCAGTGAGATCTAGTAATTCAGCGCAGAATTCTCTGTTATAAACCGTATCGGATCAAACAGCGCTGACGTGGAAACCAGGAGAAACATGGTATTGTGGCAGAAATAGTCAAATGTTTTTACATTATTCATCTCAGGGTACCTCACGATACAATCACGATAATATTACGATACAGCAATTCTGCAATAGTCAATATATTGCTAGATATTCCTAAAATGATACATCACGATATCTATCTATCTATGAAAACAAAATGCCTGTGAAAAGATTAAGTGCCGACAAGGTTTTGTTTCGTCGTCCACGCTGATAATAGCTGTTCAGGGCGGGTTTTTTAGGTCTCATCTCCATAAATATATATAGCAGTAGAGCCAATACAGTGGCTGGGAATCTGTTTATCCTTTGCTAAACTTCCTCGTCTTCATAGAGAACGCGGTTCATAATTGCTTAGCAATGGCAGACACCACAGGAGCGCAAGCTCCCGAGCGCTTTGGAACGAAGGTGAAAACATTTAGAGCACCTTATTTTATTCATTAAAATATCGATATTTGGCGTCAGTGTATCAATTCTCGTATCGCACGGAGAAGGACAACGATATATCGCTCTATCAATATTTTGTCCCATCCCTAGTGAATAACGATATAACGTCATTGTACTAGTGCTCTGTGAAGAGTGTCAAAGGTTTCTATTGACAATGTGTTTTTGCAGGGTTGAGCATTGTAGCCAATCATGGACATTTCTGTTGAGCATGTGAACAAAATGGCCAATCAGAGTGAATCCACTCAACACTGCTGAAAACGCTGGAGTTTGTTTAGAGCGGGCTCATAGAGTTCAGCTAAAGCACGTTCGCGGATCCTTTCATTATATAAAAAAACAACACGATGTAAATAAGAGATTCATTGTGCATTGTTGTCAGATTCATTCATTATAATGAGAGTTTTCGCCAAGTCAGTAAGGTGGCGGCGCTGAGCTTCAGTCATTATAATGAGAGCACTCTTTGCTCGCTTTTTGTATTTAACATACATTTGTCATGCTGCTAACTTCACATTTCAAAGTTTCTAGATTGACAACCTTATTTAAATGGTGGATTGAATCCGACACTGCAATTTTAATTGTATGACTTCAGTTTTACTGAGTGTGGAGCACTGAGAAGTGCTGTTTGTGTTGTTTATATATTTATGCTTGAAAGCAACACGTATGTTACCTCAGAGTTTCATGCAGTGTTCTTAATAAAATAGTTTTTAATTCAGTTTCCTTTTGAGGCTGCTAGTCACGTACGGTATCGATTCTGGTATCGTACCGAAGCCAAAACTGTGGTATCAAGCCAACCCTAATGGGACCACACCTTAACAAAACAAAAGTGGACAAAAACAGATCTGAGTCCACTTTAAATGTGAACACAACGAGAACAGATTTCTCTTTTTGGACTAAATGAATGCAGACTGACTTCAGTGTGAAGATTAATGCGTGTGGGGTAGGCATGTGACGGTATCAAATTTCCATGTTGCGATTAATTGCTGAAGCTTTTATCACGGTATACGGTATTATCACAATATTGAAATAAGTTGCAAAGAAAAGTGTTGTCATAGCATAACAGGTTTAAAAACTCTTTTTGTAATAACAAAAAAAACTCTGAATGTTTAAATACAATAATACAATACACAAAAAAGTATATAAAGTAAAATTTTCAAAGAGATTAAAGTGCAAAAGAATTAGGCTATAAAGAACAACAGGTAACACTTTACAATAAGGTCTCATTAATTAATGCATTAACTAAGATTGAGCAATAGCTACATTTGTTACAGAAAGTATTATTTTTTGTTAATGTTAGTTAAGAAATACAACTGATCATTGTTAGTTTTATCTCAGGTCCATTAAATAAGTTCTTTTGATTTTAGTAATGATATTAAACAGTAACTAAGAAATTAACATTAACTAAGAATAATTAATGCTTTATAAGTATTTTTCATTGTCAGTTTGGTAATAATGAATTAACATGTTAACTAATGAAGCCGTATGTCTCAAAGTTTTACTGAACAATAACAAATAATCAGAACATTTCTAATCATTAGGGCATGATGTAGTCCAGATTAAAATATAAAAATGTTTAAGTTTGAAAATAAATAGCCTATTGAGTCT
Organism: Mylopharyngodon piceus; assembly: GCA_039654765.1. NCBI lineage: Eukaryota > Metazoa > Chordata > Actinopteri > Cypriniformes > Xenocyprididae > Mylopharyngodon > Mylopharyngodon piceus. Next base: position 21,873,501 of record CM077439.1, on the reverse strand, counting down.
TTAAGTAATAAGTATTTGGTGCTGTGATGAACAACATTGAGATTACAAAAAAATGAATGGCTGTTTGAAGCATTTTAAAAACTTCACTAGCGCAGCTGCTTTGTTTGCGGGGTTTCCGGGGTAACCGCTGCACTTCTGCTGTTCCATCAGCGCCCTCTGCTGTCAGAGAGTGAACATGCACTTTCATTCAGCGCGTCTCCTTCACTCGTTCCGCCATGTGCTTCTCATGCACGTTGGGCTTGTTAACATCTGAGCGCGTGTCCTTTTGACGCAGCATACAGCGGAGTTGTGCATTTTATACGGTTGATGGGGAAAGTATTCTTAAATGCATTATAAAAATTTTAATAATTGGTAATAAATTATTATTTACGGTATTTTGAAGTGCCCACGATAACAATATCGTGCATATTCATTATCGTGTGGGGAAAACATTGCAAAACAGGACCGTTTGCTAGTGTGTAGTGTTTCCACACAGCACTTTTGAACACGAGAGCCGCTGTTTCAACACGAGACAGATGATGTGTGCGAGTCTAACCTGACGAGCGCCTCGGGTTTGCTCAGCTGATTGTTGGGAATGCAGTTTTCCACAGGGTCTCTGTGCGACGTTGCGTTCTTCCCTCCTCCACACTTCTGTTTTCTGTCCCCCTTACTCGAGGAAGAGGACGAAGGCCCGGAGGAAGACGGCACGCTGCCGTTGGCTGTTCCGTGTCCCCGGGGCGAGGAGCTCCCTCCTCCTCCTCCGCTGGCATTTTTGTAATTTTTGTTGGAGTTGGAGGAGGACGAAGAGGAGGAGGATGAAGAGTGTTCATCTTTCAGCAGATTCTCAGTGCTGCCCAGCAGATCTGAGCTGCTCAGTCTCTTACTGTTCACGTGGTTCTCCATGTACTCCATCTCCTGAGCTTTACTGTCTACTGATGGTAAGATGCTGCTGCTGGTGCTGCTGTGATGGTTCTGGTTGTGGTTGTGTTGCTTTTTGGACTCATTCTTGCCTCGTTCTTTCTCTCTGTATTCCAGCTCTGGTAACGTGTTGGATGAGGGCTTTTTACCGCCCGCCGAGCCGTTCTGTGCCACGGCTGGAGAGTCTACATCTTGAATGCCTTTAGATGCTGCTGCTTTTGAAAGAGAAAGAGAGACTTAAAAAGAATAATTTATTCCAAAACAGAAAAATCTGTCAATATATATACTCAGCCTCATGTCAGATTTCATAATCTTCTCACAGCTCTGTTCAAGGGTTAGTTCACGCAAAAATGAAATTCTGTCATTAATCACTCACCCTCATGTCGTTCCACACCCATAAGACCTTCGTTCATCTTCAGAACACAAATTAAGATATTTTTGATGAAATCTGAGAGTTTTTTTTTTAATGTTATGAAGAGACGAGAATACATTTTGTGTGCAAAAACAAAACAAAAATAACGACTTTATTCAACAATCTCTTCTCTTCCCTGTCATTATCCTTACGCAGGTGACGCAGTAACACAGTGAAGCTTCTGTGTTTACGTCCGAACGCCAGCTCAGTATTGGCCAAAGCTGAGCACGTGATCAGCACGACACATGCGTGTGATGCTGACGCAGGAGCCGGCCAATAATGAGTCGGCGTTCTGACGTAGAACCTGGAAGCGCTGGACATAAACAACGTATGAGAATGACACAGAAGAGATTGTTGAATAAAGTGGTTATTTTTCTTTTGTTTTTGCGCACAAAATATTCTCGTCTCTTCATAACATTAAGGTTGAACCACTGCAGTCACATGACTGTTTTAACGATGTCTTTAGTACCTTTCTGGACCTTGAAAGTGGTAATTTCGCTGCTTTTGGGAGATGAAAAACCTCTCGGATTTCATCAAAAATATCTTAATTTGTGTTCTGAAGATGAACGAAGGTCTTACGGGTGTGGAACGACACGAGGGTGAGTAATTAATGAATTTCATTTTTGTGTGAACTAACCCTTTCATTTTTTTTGTATATAATGGTATTTTATTTATTTTCATGACCTTATATAAATTTATAGTGGTAATTTTTACTGTCAGGAGTAAATAGAATATATAAACACTCTAATGTCATATACAAATTTATAATAATAAAAAAAAACGGTAGTAAAATTTTAAAAATTTTTAATATAATTTATCTTTTAAAATGTAATCAAATAAAAATGTAACAATTCCTTTTGGTACCTTTTGGTAACACTTTATTTTAGGGTCTTTTAACAAGTTGCTTATTAGCTTGAATATTACTAGAATGTTTATTAGAAGTTATTAAGCAGATAATAATGCCTTATTCTACATGACCATAATCCTACCCCATACCTAACTTAACAACTACCTTACTAACTATTAATAAGCAGTAAATTAGCAGTTTATTAAGGGAAAAGTTGTAGTTCATAGTGAATACATGTTCCCCATACTGAAGTGTTACCTTCCTTTTTGTTTACTTTTTTGGGGGGCAAAGTGCTGCACAACAGCTGTACTGTTTACATTAAAACATGGATGAGAATTTGTGTAATATTCCATAAAAATAGTATATATATTTTATTCCATACAAAATTTGCCAAATTCTTTTTTTTTTTGACTGGTTCAGAGAATCCATCCAAGTTTCTGCACTTTAGGAATCATAGGGCTCTACATTACATATTTACCCTGTTGAAGAGAGTTAGTGTGGGCTATTAATAGTTGTGTTATAATGTAAGACAGGTATGCAGTTAATAGGGGTCTATTAATACATCTCAAAACAGGCTCTCTGTGTGGCCACTGAACACATACAGCAGTTGTTTCAGCAGTATTACACGTATCCTACACAAAACTCAATCCAGTATAGCGGATTAACTAGTCTGGGTGAACTATTCCATCAAAGCTGCGTCAGTGCTTACCCTCCTCTGCTTCTCTCTCTTGTCTCTGTATGAGCTGTTGTTCTGGAGGAAGCGCCTGCTGCAGCAGCTGCATGTAAAATTCGTTCTCTTTCTGCACTTCTTTCTGTTTCCGCAAACGCATCTTATAACTTACATAACTCTTAAAACCAAAGCCCAGCGTCACCACCGGGTACCCGATACTGTGGACACAAAAAGCAACAGGACATATGATTAGAACAGTTGGGGTAAAAAGCATCACAACAAAGATTTAACACACATTTAAGGAATGACACTTGCTATGGTCCAAGTAACCCGTTCTGCACTTTAATGGAAAAAACTGGAGCCACTGATTACAGAATCACTTCAAATGTTGCAGATTTTTACTGTGTACTGCTATATGATTAAATATCATTTTTAAGTTCATTTAGTGCACACTGACTGTACCAAATAGCTAAACAACAGTAAAAACACGACTGATACTTTTTTTAAATGGTTTTGAGGACACTGCACAGATCACGCAGAAACTTGCTCATAATCAACGCCAGCACAAGTGTGGTGGATTGTGGAAAATGACGTACCAGTGCGCTGCAAACGGGCGACACAAGTCCACGTGGAAGTGTTTCAAATCTTTAAATCTGATAGCTGCCTCAATATAAACAAAAAGTATCCATAGTGACACAGTGGGGAGGCAGACACCTCGTTCTGTAGAGACAAGAGAACAGAACGGTTAATTCAACATGTGCTTAAAACACTTCAGCTGACAAACATGAACCACACAAATTAATCTAAACAAACCCACAAAGATTCAAACACACTCTATGAGTGAAGATCCAGATCTAGATCCAGAGCTGCTCAGTCACACCGGCAGAAATAACCAAGCTTACAGCTGCAAGGTCACAGTGAGTGTGTGTGTGTGTGTGTGAATAAACCATGCTATGACAACAAAAGCTCACAACAGAATGGGAATGATCCTCATGAGGTTCGCCAATGGATGCGTGCGCAAGAAGTTTTCAGTTTTCCAAACTGAGGTAGCAGCTGTAAAAGAGTTTAATGCATCTTTACAAAGAGGATTAGAAAAACCACAGATGGGCGTGTCTACAACAAACCAGACTGACGTTGTGGCTTGAGGTTGTCTATAACGGAAATGTCAAAAGTCATGAATGTTCATTAACCACAGACCAATCAGCTGTAAGCTTGATGTTAGACTTCAGAAACATTCAAACGAAACATAGCAGGGTGAACATGTGATATGAACTCTTACCTGTGTGCCAGACGTACTGTACCCACACATATGTGCTGGCTGCAAAGAACAGCCACTGCACTGGGATGAACAGCAGACATATAATATCTGATGTGAACGCCACACACACAAAAAACACTGAGAAAGCCTGAAACACACAGAGAGATGCGTCAGATCATCACATGACATTTTACAGTCCTCTTTCAGCGTCCTGCTGTGAGACAGGCAAAACATCATATAAACAACTCCAAACGGCATTTCATAAATAATATGCGGTTTCCATGATTAAGAGACACGAACAATAACATACGTTTTAAAGTGATGGACTGACAAATAATACTACAATAGTGATGAATGACCTTCTGTGCATGTGGCCAAATCTCTTAATCTCAGATAAAACAGCGTAACTGCAGTTTATGTCCCTCAGAAAACACCTGAAAATTACAATTCTGTCATCAATGGTGTTTTTGGTCTGTTCTGCAGCTTATAAGCAGTATAAATCACCATGCACTTTCTTTGTACAGAAAACAGACGCTTTTGCTAAACATCAGATGTTTTTGTCGGGACGACATGAGGGCGAGCAATTGATTCATTTATTTATTTATTCCCATAATCTGTATGAAAGGCTCGTCTCACACACACATACTCACCAGGCCCTGGTATCTGAAGGAGTCGTAAACACTGCGAATGAAAAGCCAGAAAGGCCAGAGGTACTCGAAGCGGAACTCCAGCACGAAGTCTGCCAGCAGCACCAGCGCCCAGACCACCAGAAACTTCAGGTACAGGAACGTACTGAGACACACAGAACACAAACATTCAATCATACATCCATCTCAACCCTACATGTGGCCTTGAGCCAATGGACATCTAGAAGCAACTCCATTATGAGCTCCTGCAGTAAATCCAACCCAATGAAGCATGGGTAGGACGTAATCACTGTCTGGCTTTCTCCAGCGCAGCGTGTGGTGAATGACGTGGATTGTGTTTTATGTAGGGATGAGAAGCGAAAACCATCTCCAGATGCAGCAGTGCAGACAAGGTGTCATTACACCTCAGCAATATATTCAATATTCTCTAGATATTAGACCAGTAATATAATATTAAGCAAAATTGTGAATATCATGATTTTAATGTGCTTTTTTATTGGCCCTCTGACCATTCCTTGTCTCACAAACATCAGAATAATAATAATAATTTTATACATACATAGATAAAATACAGCTTAAAGTACAGCGATGTGTATAAAAATGCTCAAAAATATGAAACATAAAAAACAAGAATGATCTAAGAAATCTTCAGAAAGCCTTCAGAACTGTTAGCGTCGGTAAGTTTAATTAATTTCCATGAAATTCGTCATACACTTCAAAACAAATTCCTTTTTTGTGGAAAAACAAAAGTAGAATATTGCAGCTCTTCTGTCTGAAATGATTATGATTCATCTAAAAACATCTTCATATTTCTCTGCTGCTCATACTGAAGACACTATTAATAGTGTTGTGATGACAGAGATAACTGTGTTAATGCAAGGTAAAGGTAAGAATAAGCAGTCACTGGACCGGTGGATCTGGGCTGATGACATACTTGAGCAAAGCGACAACGCGAGTCAGATAACAAACAGAAGAATACAGACGCATCTTCACAGATCATCAAAGGATGGATCCAAAACAAACACTTCATATGCAACACGTATCACTGGGGCTGCCGCCTGAGAGTCGACGAGAAGATGCTTACTCGACCAAAATTGTATTAGTCCGTTAGTCGCAGAAAAAAAAAAACTCCACAGGAAGTGGCGATGTCACGCAGTCCGTGAGGGACGGATCATTAACGGCGGGTCCTTGTGGTAATTTACAGTATAAAATCCAAACGTTCGCCTATAATCCATCAACCTCAAATGCAAGTAGTAGCAACTTTACGTGGTCGCACGCCTCGCCCTAACGTTACCCTTGATAAATGTGCGCTATTATTAGACACGTATCCAAGTGTTTGTGCGGAGTGTGAAGCTGAAGTTTAGCGCAGTTACTGCAAGACATGGAAGCTCTGGCGTAATCACTGGCACTTTTTTCCTGATAACAGTGGAAACAACTTAAAAATACTCAGTTTTGGTCATACAGATAAGTGTAATACATAGTTAGAAACTGTAAAGTACTGTCTTTTATTTGTGTAAACTCACAATAACAAGAAAACGAAAAAAAAATGTTGTAAAATAAAGAAAACAAACAGATGTGCTTTCTGCCATCTCCGTCTCCCTGAACTGCAGCGCGTCACATAATTCAGTGTATACTCGCCTCACAGACGTGAGAAATATATTTATAGAAATATATCTCAGAGATAAATCTCAGAGGTTGCGTTAACCGAATTTTTTTTTTAGCAGTGACGGAAACAATCTGAAGCCTGTCCATCATTTTGACAGATTACTGAGGCTGATGTAGCTTGTAACTGTAATTCCCACCCCTGTCCAGTTGGTGGCGAGTGCACTCCAGTGTGTCTGCAGAGCGCGAGTTCAGTCTCCAGAATAAAACGATGCGTTTGATTACACACAGGCGAGCACCCAGTTTAAGTCCATTTTAGAATAATAAAGTTATAATACTTATACTTACATAATTAAGTTTCTAATCCAGTTTGTTTTGTTTTAAATGGTTCGTTTTGTCATTTTTCTTGCTGACTATCAAGTTTATGGTCAACGAATGGCTTTTCTGAGGTATAATGTTACATGACATTGTTTGCAACACTGACTGAACTGACGATTTCGGTAAGCTACTGTGTCTTTCAACATATTTTCTGATTTTCACTCACGATCCGTGACAAGTGTTCAAGATGAAAACTGAGAAGTGACGCAGTCTTTGTTCAACTTTCTTTTCATAATATAAAGAAATGCATAGCCTAGGTCTATTTACTTATCCTGCAAGTTCGTGAATAAAAATGAAAATGTGGACAAAATCAGAAGCTATTAAATGTCTTATCATTAAAATATAAAAATTAAAATGACGGGTAATAATTGATTATAACGGATTTTTTACTGTCCGTCAAAAAAGTCTAACACAACCTCTGAGAGACTCTGAAAACACTCGTTTATTAATAAATTATGTCTCCTTGCTATTTTTTCCGTTTATGCACATTCATAATCATTACTTTTGCCTGTGTTTTGCAGCAGATTTACGCGTGCGCTTGAGCGTGGAATAGGCTATATTAGTATATATTTCAGTAATTAAATTAATATAAACATGCGATTAGTCGACTACTGGCTTAAATGAACGACCACTAGTCGACTAGAAAAAGCTTTAATCGAGAGCAGCCCTACATTTACATATGAATTTAAGCTCTAGAGCCACTAATTTAGAGTCAAACACGCCGAACATCAAGCAGAATAACAGATGACTGATGGGTGAAGTCTGGCAACTTCTTTAATGGCAGAAATAGTGCGTGAGCAAATCTTTAACTGCGTCACCTGTGGCAGTGACATCACAAACTATTCATGACATTTCTGCAGTTATTTTGCTGGCCAGGACTGTGCATTAAGACAAGGACAGAGTTTGTAAATTAAATTCATTTTTGTGAATCAGTTCAAACTGTAAATTAATGAACTAAAAACTTGATTCAACAATTTAATGCCAGTATATACGCATGTTATTTTTCACATATTACATACGGATGCACCGAAAATTTCAACTACCGGTTTTTGGCTGAAAGAGAAAAACGGCCAAAAATATCATCCGTTCCCCGCTACACTCTGCTCACATGCTCTGATAATAATAGTTTTCTATACATTATTTGGATAATTGACCAAAAAATAAATCTGTTAAATCTGATTCTATTGTATATAAAGAATAATATATTGATAATTAATATTAATATAATTTCTGTTACTTTCAATAAAAGTGTGGTTATTTTATTTTACTCGCTTGTATTTTTTAAACTCAGTATCATTAAAATTCTTAAATTTATTGAATACAATTATACAAAAAAAAAAAAAAAAAAAAGTAATTTAAAATTAGAAATAAATCATTTTTAAAAAGCATTTTCAGTTTCCGTTTTCAGCCAAGTGCATCCAGAATTTTCATTTTGGAGCATCCCTAATATTACATGCTTCAAACACTGTCTTTAAAAAAATATATATGCAGGTAAATATTGCTGTTTATAAATATATGCGTTGTTATTTTAGTGCATTAGTTAGATGAAAACGATCAAATATAATTATTCCTCATGTTATTTACTTTAAAATTGTGTGGAAAACACGCCTTAAATTATTTTTATCTAGCTTGTTACGGTATTTTACTTCTGGCATTATGAATCTCCTCAGCTTTATTGACTGTTTGGTTGAAACTATGGTTTCACTGTTTGAAGAAAATCACCACTTTAAACACTTTCAGAGCAAATTAATATCCGAAACGTAATTATCTGTGAACTCCTGCCATCTAGTACACTGACATCTTGCTTTACACAATTGATAGGGATGCACGATATATCGGTATCGGCCGATATATCCTTATTATTAATGTTATCGTTATCGGCCCGATAAGAAAATTTGGCCGATATATTAAAGACGATAAATAATGGATTATTTCCTTCAGCTGAGACTTCAGATGTGCACTGTCCGCCATGATGGTTTTGAATTGCTTGAAATATGATTGAAAATCACTTCAAAAAGGAAAATACAGTAAGTGCAACAAGTCTGTCATATAAGCTACATAAAATTATAATGAGAACATTTATTTTATTTTATTTTTTATAATTGTGTGTTTGGGACATGGCTTTTAATAGTGAGACTTTTGTTGTTGTATTCAGGCTCTCAAAAATTATATAAAAAATTTGATTTATATTTTATCGGCCAATATATTGGTTATCGGCTTTCAAATATAAATTTGATAATTTGATCAATTTTCATATAGGTGCATCCCTAACATTTGAAAATGAGTCTTATGACACCTGTAAACAACATGACTTGCACTCCATGCATAAAGATTAAAACTATTAAATGAGAGGTTACGGCAACTGATAATATATGAAACACAATACTGTTGCGTAAAGCCCCTCACAACAAACCTTTTGATTGACAGGTCAGATGCTCCCTGACCAACCTTACACAACCGCTACGACCAACAAACTACAGCTTTCAAGAATGAATTAAATGTGCAAAATAAATATATCGGGTTTTATAAAGAATATTATCCTCACAAAAGAATCACGTTGTTTCCTCCTGAAAATGTTAGTCATAATGACAGTGAAAGTGAACGGTGGACTGATGGTGTCAGTCCATAACATCCTCTTTTTGTGTTTCACAGGATTAAACATAATTCCTGACAGAAAAAAAAAAATACTACAATAAATATACTGTAATTTCTGGCACATATAAAGATTTCTTACACGAAACGATGTAAGAATGGAAGGCAGATTTGTTGTAGTAGTTCGTGAGTTATCAGGGAAATTACAAAAACTGCCCCGGTCTCCACAACTTCTGAGGAAAAATAGAGCCAACTTATTGAGCTATTTGGCTTCTCAGGCATTTAAAAAAAACCTGCATCTTTATTTGAATAAACTTCAGGCTTTCTGTGGCACTTTTACATTTGAGATTTGCTCATTAAATTACGGTTGTTCTTTCAAGATGGGATCAAAACCGACCATTGTTCAGACAGACTACCTGAGCTGTCACGTCAATCTTTCTGATGATTGACAGGTACTGACTCTAACGGTCACCGGTGGGTTTCGCGGGTTTCTTTCTTTTGAAGCGCATCGCTGTGATGATGAGGCCTACGGCAGCTTATTCATTCCTGCGGAAACGGCTGTCTACCTCCGGCCAGCTTTGTTGACGGTAGCTCAGTTAAGCTAAACGATTTACGGTCTCTCTGAGCGGTCTGAGGCCATAATAAAAGGTGAAATCTGGGTCTTTCCTGCAGCTCGGGAATGATAACGGTTCCCTCGTAAGGTCTGACTCGTACCTGCCGTAGATCCCCTCGGTGATTCGGTTCCGTTTTAAGGGCCGTCGGAGCTTGCTGCAGTCCGCATTGCGCCGCTTCATCCTCGCCCCCTTAAATCGGGCTTTTTAATACGTACAGCAGTATGGTCCAGGGTTGTGTCTTATTCGGTTGGGAAACATTGGCGGTCCCGCATAGGAATATACCGCTGTGGTTGTTGTTTTTTTTTCAGCTGGAAACAAAGAAATAAATAAAAAGACTGAGTGGAAGACCCTCCTCCTTCTCTCGCGCAGACGCACAGACACGGGCCTAGACAGATGTGACTGACAGGCTGACAAGCCAATAAGAATCGCGCCTGTCGGCTGTCATTTTGAATAGCGAGATGAATAGCCAATAAGCAGCGGTCAGTTTTGTCGCGGTACCAAAGAAAGGGAAATGGGGCGGCTGACATGTTTTCTTCGCCCGACCAGTCGCTCTTTTTGTGGACAAATCAGGTAGTGCTCGCTGACCAATAGGATGGGTCCAGGCGGGACTCTCCGTACGCTTTTTTCGTATGATATGTCAGAGATGCGTATTCATCATAAACGTACTTTACGTTGGTAGTCAGATGTAAATTTTACATTGTGTGACTGTCAAACGCTGAAATGACGTGAACAAAACCCCACAAACAAGCTAATTATATAATACCTTATTAATTTAATGATCAATTTTTTGTGTAATAATCACTTTTTTTTTTTTACAATATGCAGTATGCAAAATGCATTTTAATCTGAATATAGTAATGAATTGAGTCTGACAGGTTTCTATATTTTAAAAATATATATTTAAAAAAATAATTTACTTCTGAAATTAAAGGCTCATCACAGAAGAGAAGTCATTTTATGTGTGAAAAGCATTTTAATGTATTTTGAATAAATTAACAGATTTATTCAAAATAAAGTCATGTGACTGACCCGGACGTCACGACAAGAGCCGGAATGATGGGTAATTAATTATCATATTCATAGTCAGATGACTTGCTTCATCCGGCCGGTGTTGCTTCAGCTCCCTCCACTGGTTACGAAGAGAAAATCAATGCATTTCTGTAATGTTGTCCAATAGATTTTTGATTTATGTTTCTCTTAACATTTTTCCTATATCTTTCTATGGCAAAAATAGTAAGACTGGGAGAGCTGAAGTGACGACAGGAGGAATTGTTGCTCTATGTGTAATAAGTGTTGTATTATATGCATATTATATGCATAATATTATACTCATAACGAGATGAGTGACAGCTGCATAGACTACATACATTTATTTTACTCTTCATTTTCCTAATTTAGCCTCCTGATGATGGTTTAGACCTTTTTTCTTATCCATAATTTCAAGTGTTGTTGATTTAGAACAACAATTGTTCTAACGTGATTATTCTACACGTGTTATTTATTTATTAAACTTGTGCAGTTAGATAATGAGAACATTTGATCCAAACTCAGATCAGCCGAGCTCTTCCATGTTGACGGCGTCTCCTCATGGCCTCAGTTCACAGCCGTATGCAGGGGTCAGGGGTCAGTGACCCTTCACAGCAGGAGCTATAGGACACAGCCCAGCTTATAGAGTACCACCATTTCTACACACCAAACCAAATAATTTATTTGAGTCCAGCAATCAAGTGTGCTTTCTCCAAACAATGTCTAGTTGAGATGTCTAGTGAAGCATGAAGGAAACTCCAGGGAGTGTTCGGTGTGAGCCGAGAGGATCTGAGGCGGGTGTACGGCACTGACCCCAGAACAGCTGTCAGAGCGAGGAGTTTTTAGAGCGATGGAGCCCTCGTGTGGAGAACAGGAACACAGGAGAAGAAGAAGACACGAGTCTTCCAGAGGAGTGAGAGAAATAAAAGAGGAAAAAGAGTCTAGTGATGTTGTAGTGTGACTATATGTCTCTGCTTATCTCCATCTACTGTCAGCTGATTTAATTGGGATTAAAAAACATTCTGAGTGATTATAGAGATGTAAATGTAATATATAAATAAGAATACTAATAGAGATGTAATCTAGAATGTGATATCTGCATTTACTTGGAGGTTTACAAAATCTGTACAAAACAAAAATGTCATACTATATCAATATAATTATTATATATAAGGGTCATTCATGAATAAAGTTTTTAAAAGTGTAAAAAAACATAATATTAAGATTTATTAAGTATTAACAATGAGATTATGTGGTTTTTATAATCAATAAACACTGCTTTTGTCATTTTTTAGAAGATGGACAAAATTTGTCCCAAAAAAGTCATTCGGTTTTTCATTCAGACACTTTTGAATGACGATATTTTCAAACAATGCTAACAGGCTGATATCTAGCTAGCTAGCAAAAGGACAATCAAACATTTTATATTTAGTACAAGTTTTTAAAATATTACAACATTTTCCATGTTTTATAGCGGTTGTACCGAATGACCTGATGTTTCGGGACATGCGTATGAGCAAGAGAAAACATTAATTTTTCAAATAGATAAGAGAGAGTTAGTTACTTTGCTTCACGACCATGTGGTCCTTTGCAGGTGTCTGAATGATGTCACATCCTGTCACATGATATTGACCGCATGACTTGATCCAAAATGGTCCCTTTATATTGGTTACTCCGAATGACATCAGTGAAATCCATTTTTGGACATTCTTTCTCATAACAAAGCAACGACTTCTACACATAATTTTAACACCATTTTGCACTATGTTGATATATGATGTTATAAAATCATGCCAGACTAAAAAAATATATACATTTATTACATTTTAAGATATTTTAATCACAAATGAACGGTTGGACGGTTAAACCGAATGACCTCTTGACAATTTTTAAAATACCTTTATATGTAGCAAAATATAATTAAAACCTTTTGGATTCAATAAAAGAGATCTAGTTGTACTACCTTACATACTTTGGATGTCATATCTTTGTTTTGAATTATTATTAAGGCCTTTGGACAAAAAAATGAGCCGTCACGTCATTGACCCATAATGGAAAATTCTGTGTGTGTAAATGGATCTGTCACATACTGAGAGATTCTTTATTTAAAGAATTTTCTTTATTTACTTTTTTTTTGGTTAAAAATGATCCAAAATCAATTTTTGAGCAAGTACATAACCAGCCGGTGTTCAAAACTATCTCCTTATCTTAGCCCGATTCACAACGGTAAGCTTGTAATAATGTTTTATAATAAGAGCGATACTGGTGGATTTCCACGGGAAATTTGAGCATGCAGCCGTTCGTCTTTGCATCATTACGTCACGTCTGTAAACAGAAAGAACGAGTCCCAGCTAGTAGGCTAAATCACATGTGAGGATCATTTATAGCCTTTTCTCACAGCAGATGAAATAATTAAACATCATTTTGATGGCGGATCATATGGTATGAAAAATTAACAGAGATTAGACTGTACAGAATCTGAAACCTACAGGAAACGCTAATGCACACTAAATACACATAGTCACACAATGCTGATGTTGTTAACACTGACAATTTGAGAATGGAATATATCAGTAATAATAATTTACACGGTTTGGCATGATCCGAGCTAAGCGATCGTTAGATTTAATCATTGGCAGCGCGATTTATTGTAATGCTTTTTTTCCTCTGTTAGTCAGAACAAAAGTGGCAGACATGTTACTTACTTGATCAGACATTTTCCGGTGAAAATTCTTATTTTGGTCATACTTCAAGACTTCAATCTGTGATTCTGAAGTACAGTATCCACACCGGTGCGGTGACTGACAGCAAACATTAGATTCATCCGCTGAGGAGCCGTGCCGATGCACAACCCACTTAAAGATGATTATTCCACAAATAATCAAACAGAGATGGCGACAAAGAGGCAAAACTTACAGACTGCAGCTTTAAATTTACACACAACACTGTTAAAAACATGTTTTTCAAAGCTTATTGGAATATGTTTTACAAAAAAATAAAAAATAAGTAAAAAATACTATTTCAGTCTTTTCAGTCACATGTAAGTCAATCCGTTACTTGCAGGTTCTTTGTAATTGTGAAATTTCTAGCAATTTCTGAGTGGAAATTGTTTCATAGTAAATCCTAAATCAAAGTATTTTCAGTGAAACATATGTGGGTCAAATACAGCTTTGAATTGTTGTTGTTTTTCAGTACATCAGAACGGGTCCTGTTTAATTTGTTTGTTTTTTTCTGAGCAAAAATTAAATATCATACATTTTTACCATGATTTACAGAAGACACCCACTAAAATGTCATTCAGTGTAACAATCTTGTCAGGGATATTTACAACAAAAAATCTATTTATGCCATATTAAAGACTAATTACTTCTAATTTTACATTTCTAAACTTTGCCACTATCCTAGGTTTTGCCCATTTGTCAGCAAGAATTTTCCACTTATTTAAAATGCAAATAAAATTTAGTATGCTCATTTATTCCTTTATATATTTTAATACATACAGGTCAGAATAAGTGTTACATAAATAAGTGTTACACTGAATGACAATGGAACATTATTTCACCCATTTTGACATTTTATTCTCCTAAAACTTATTTGAAACCTTAAAAGTAGACGTTTTACTTCCATTTAATGTGCTTTCTATGTTTATAAAATCACTTTTGTACATTTCTATTGATGCAGACATCTAAATGTCTTTGACCCTTATACTGTAATCATTAGTTTTTTTGGGGGAAAAAAAAAATTGGTAACACTTTTTTAGAGTCTTTTAACAAGTTGCTTATTAGCTTGAATATTACTAGAATATTGGCTATTTATTAGTACTTATTAAGCACATATTAATGCCTTATTCTACATTCTTAATCCTACCCCATACCTAACTTAACAACTACCTTACTAACTATTAATAAGCAGTCAATTAGGAGTTTATTGAGGGAAAAGTCATAGTTAATAGTTTATATGTGTTCCCTATACTGAAGTGTTACCAAAAAATTATATTTTTTATTGTCAACAAAGAAAAACATATATTTAACAAATTTGCAAATCAGCAAATAACCCTTCAATAAAACAGTGGTGAGATGAGAATGAGCCATTATCATGTCAGGAGAAACTAATACTGATATAGTCAGTGAATGACTGCGTCGACGGGGTCATTATGATGTCCAAACAGGTTTTGGGCAGTCGTGTTGGGAAAGTGTACATTACTCCAGATTTCCAAGGAATTGATCCTGAGTCATTTGCTGGGAACAAGAGATAAGACATGCCTGCGGTTCCAGCGTAGGAGTCAGAGCATCGCTTACATTCGTCAGACCACCACGGCCTTACTAAACATCATTCATATCTAACACACAATCTGAAAAATGCTGGGTTAAAAACAACCCAAGTTGGGTTGAAAATGGACAAACCCAGCGATTGGGTTGTTTTAACCCAGTGGTTGGGTTAAATGTTTGATCAACCTGCTGGGCAGTTTTATTTAACTCAACTATTGTTTAAAAATTACTGTATGTCTGGCTTAAAATGAACCCAAAATAGTTTGGAAATTAAAAATCAGACACATAATTACTAGAGGCAACAATAATAATTAAAAGGTGAACATTTATTAATAAGCAATTTTTAATTATTATTCATTAAACTGTTCATTTATTAAACATATCAATAAACGTTAATTTCCAAAATAGTTTGGGTTCATTTTAAACAAGAAATACAGTAATTTTTAAACAATAGTTGAGTTAAATAAAACTACCCAGCATGTTGGTCAAACATTTAACCCAAACGCTGGGTTAAAACAACCCAGTCGCTGGGTTTGTCCATTTTTAACCCAACTTGGGTTGTTTTTAACCCAGCATTTTAGAGTGTATGGTCATAAGATGAATACAGTATCATACTGCTGAACGTTAGTCCTGTGCTGATATCTACGGGTGTCCTGCATTCACGGATCACGGAAGTATTGGACAGACTTTGTTCGTTTGATAAGCACACCCAGAGAGTCTGATAAAAGTAGTATTTATATGCTCTGAAACGTAAAAATACACATAAACAAATAAATAAAAATACAAAGAACACAGGACGGTGGTTTGAATGAATTTGTAAACATTTATTGGAACAACGACAAAAAATATATCATAAAATATCTCAGATTGTAACTTATCTTGTGACATCGTATCTTGTTTATATAAACAAGAAAAGGTGAATAAAACAGGCTTGTCACAAGTTACTTCTTACAATGACAGAATACAATGGAAATTTTAAGTACGGTAAAAGTGTTTTTAATGAGCAGAAATTGAACACAGTGCCAGAAGAACTGAGCCCATAGATGAACTCTATATGAACACCATCTATGGAATTCAGTTCTCAGGGCCGAGCGCTCCAAACACACTTTATCAGCTTTAACTCTAACGCTTAGAAATGATAAAGAAATGCTGTTCATTTCTGTGCTGATTCCCAAACCCGAAAAATACATGAACAAACACCCAAGAATCTTCTGACCGCTTCAGAGCTCCAGACTTTTGATACACTTGTGCTTTCTTTGAACACGAGAATCACGAATTCATCCGTCTCTGTGAAGGCCAAAGGGTTGGTGACGTAACTCAGCTCAGGTTTTGTCTCAATGTTATCTCCATCACATATTTGTTTAATGTTTGATCATTACTGAACTGCTGCGAAAAAGCATTGAACTTCATGAACTGAGAACCTGCCACACCTGAGGACTTTCAGGAAACTGTCTCTTCCCAATAATCGGCTCTGAACCAGTCGAACTGCCCTGATGGGTGCACCGTTGGAAACCCCCTCTGAAGTACCAGAAATATCACTTATTTTCCTGTTCTCTCATGATGCCACATTTTGAATCGATATAAAAACTACACGTGTGTACAGCTCTGACATTACAGTGAAGTGATGAGAAATCACATGACAACACAATCATGATCTAGAGCCAGTAAAATATTTATATTTTTCTCCCAAAATACATCCAATACTTATCTGATAAGGAGAAAATCACGCTTATCCTGGCTGGTCAGGATCATACCTATCATGGATCAAGCTGTTGCTTTAAAATCCACAATCCTCGTTTGTCTCCAGTAACTCACACGTAAAGCCAGAGATGAGTGACTTCTGAATATATGACTTCTGATTTCTCTCAGCTTAAATATCTCTCTCTCTCTCTCTCTCTCTCTATCTCCCTCTTACACTCACTCCCTCATGCTCTCTCAGACCGTAAGCCTGCAATCACTTCCCAGTAAGAAGGAAGCAGTGGGAGGGAATCTCCCGCCCCCTCATAATGAATCAATACAAAGCGCTTCTGAGGAAAAACATCTCACTGGTTCAGCCCTCAGTTCCCATAAAACAAAAAAGGGAAAAAGGGAGACGGAGAGAAAAAAAAGGCTCGTCAGAGGAGGAACCAGGAATTCCCCTTATTGCAAAAGAGCAGTTTCATGACAAAAGCCGTGACTGAGCAGAGACGTACGTGTTTCCATGAAGGAAATGGAAATGGCACATGTGGAACCGACATTTGCAAAGTCATGTTTACATATACTGAAATCTAAGACAAAAATAGTTAAAAAGTTGTCATGTGGAATTTTCTGCTGATTGATACATGTATATTGCATCATGATGAGGTGTGGTGTCAAACCATGAATACAGTTGTTCCACTCCCCACACTACTTCCATCTATCGCTTACTGTAAAATGAAGTCATTGTCGTTTCACACCCTCCTTACTGAAACAGTTTCATTGATGGCTCGCTACTTAAACGTGTGCGGATGTGAAGGTTGTTTTTCATTATTTTCATTTTGTATCTGAAGGAAACATCAGCTCACTTACTAATATTATGATGGAAATAGTTTATTTATGGTGGAATGAGAATTATTTGCGTAGCGGTGACCTGCAAATGGTTAGTTAATCTAAAAACAACAATTCTGTCATCATTTACTCACCTTCATGTTGTTCCAAACCTGTGTGACTCTCTTTCTTCTGTGGAACATTAAAGAAGATATTTAGAAAAATGTTTTTCTTGTTCATACAATGTTGTTTTGGACATTATTCTTTTGTGCTCCACGGAGGAAACATCTGTGTTGCATCACTTCAGCTGATGATATGGAAAATATATTTTTTTCTAAAATATATATATATATAATATAATAATACATTTTATTATATTTTATTTATATGTATTTTTAGCGCCTGATTACTATTCCTGCAAAATCACGTATAACATTTAAAATGCGTTTTAAACGACATGGTTCATATAACTGAAGCTATAGTTTGTGAAATCAAGCATTTCTCTTTCTTACTGTTTTTTAGTTAGCTTATGTACTAGCATAGCATACATCTACCCGATTAGCCTGCTAGCTTAGCTTATATTATTTAGGTATGTTTTTTTGCTTCCAATATAGCTCCCAATTACATGTTTCAAATTAATGATGTTTGTGTGTACTTAGCATGACAGTTAATTTATTAAAACATTGCTATTATTGTGTAAAATTAATATTAAATTACTTTTACAGAACATAGTATGTTGCAACAATCCTTATCTTTATAAAAATACATTTTTAGGCATGGTTGTGTCTCCAGTTTGCTTTATTTTGCAATACATACGCAAGCATGTTGTTTGTGCACTTAATGTAATAAACATCATACAATAGTGAAATAGGTTATAACAAAGACTACAGAAAAACACAAGACGCGTCACTCGTATTGTTTTGAATGGGAGAAAGTGCAACGCGCGCGATATGGCGGAATAAGTCCCGCCTTCTAAATAAACCAATTGGTAAAGTCATCGCGTCACTGCAGCGGACGTTGGAAGCTCCGGTTCCCATAGAAACAGTCAGACGCGCGCCTCCGAAACGAGACACAAGGGAGACACACTTTTACCGCTTTTTGTCATGATTCGAGCGTTTAGAAACAAAATTTATGAGACAGTTATTGTCAGATTTCATTGGTGATTTCAAATATGAAATTTAATCGAAAGCTTGGCGAACAGCTTTGGAGAATTTTATGTTTCCCCAATCAAAGAGATAGGAGCTGCACTTGGAGGCCCGAGAGGTGTTTCTAAGATGGCCGCCGAGTGAAACGACTTGTCTTAAAGGGACTTTGCTTATAATTATGGTGCATTCAAGTCATGTCGTAAAGATCGTATTTACGAGCTGAACGCACATGAACGCCACCACAATGTCGTAAATATGAGTGGGAAGCTCAGGATTTTCTTTAAGCCCCGATCTGTACGAGTTGGGGGCGTGTCAGTGAGAAACATGGCGGAATACCACAATACTTATAGGTATTTAGCAGTGACGTTGTCAGACTTTTTTTGTAAATAGTTACAGCGAAGTAAGCTAATTGCCTGCACAAAATATGATAGCGTTATCATATAACAATATAATATGTAACCATAAAGTTTACAGTGGATTTATAAATTAATTAAAAGCATAAAAAAGCAAAACACACCTGATGCACTCCTATGTTCTTCATTTTCTAGAAGTAGAAGTGCTGTATTTTTGTGTAATTAATTTAAAAAAGGTACACCGCCATCTTACTCCGACGAAAGTGACTTGAACGCACCTGCCGTCATAAACACGACTTCCCACCTCGTAAATACGAACTTCCCAGGAGGACTTGAACGCACCAAGACATCACGATAACAACTTTTGATCAGGCATTACCGCCTGGGTCCTAAAGGAGACCTGATTCCTGAGGGGGACCTGATTTCCTGATTTCCAGTACGCAAGGAAAACTGGCGGTACTCTAAAAGGAAAAATAGAGAAGTGTGTACCGGCCCACTTCAAGCACTGCCTAGCTGTGAGATAATCCATTTAAACTCTTTGCAAATAATAAATACGCACACATTCACTCATGTTTGTATGTCTAATATGTAAAAAAATGTAATTATGCAACATTTAAATAACATATTTTCAATTCAAAATGGCGAAATTACATTAAAAACAGTTGTCAAATATAAAATTTTATCACGCATGCACTCTTTCACTGTAAAAACTAAAAGCGTCTCGTTGGAATTCACATTCGTCTTCAGTGAATAGTAAGCCCCGCTTTCTTTTATCTGATTATCTTTTTGACATTGACGAGCACTGTTAGACTGCTGAAAAATTTAACTTTTTAACTGTCTGTCATCCTAACAACAAACAGAGCAGAGCAAAATGGAGAGCAGCATTAAATATCAAATATTGGGGGGACCAATTTGGCTATTTACAATTTTTAGGGGTAACTATGGTGATACGGCCCTGGTAGTAATACTAACCCTGAACCTAAACCTTAACTTAACCCATGTAGCTACCTTCAGAACTGGTGTGGGTGAGTACATTGAAAGCGCAGTAAAATAAAGTGCAATCAAACCTTTTTTCCCCCTAATCTAACACATACTAAGAAGGAGTACGGATAGGGTCAAACCATCCATGTGCAATGAGTCGAAAGCCGACGGCCACAATAAGGGAATCTACTTTCAGAGCAAATTCTTTCTGCTGGTGGGATAAGTTGCAATTGACATTTTGCACAGACTTCAGAAACAGACCTGGCTTTCATGCTGCTGTTTGAACACAGGGGAAATTGGCTGCAAAGGTCACTGAGCCCATTTCCTCTCCCCCTCGCTCACAGAGACGCAGACCTTTACAGCACCCACTGCTTTTACCTGCACCCTACTTTAATAGTCACCATTCTACAACGCTCAGTGTGTGTGTTCGGGTCAAGGTTATCTGAGGTCAGTGCTCGACGTCTTTTGTACAGTCTTTGGTTGTGATGACACCTTCCCAAAAACTGATGTCACAGTTGAGACGCATGACTAAGAAGAAAGCGATGATTAGCAGAAGTGGACCTTGCCTTTATTTCCTGTAAACCGCTTGTGCAAAATCAGTATGGTTAATGCGGTAGCAGAAATTCTGGTTATTGCTCCCTTTTTTAAACTTACTAGTGGTCAGCCCATAGAAGAACTTATATTAACATCCTCTTTATGAGCGTTACCATCTCTAATGCCATTCTCAGCAAGAAAAGAAACGGTGTAAATACGTCAGTTTACTTTATTTACCCATTTAATTCTTAATATTGTGTACATTCTCTATTTTCCCTATAAACTTAACCCTTAAACCTTGTGTAAACTTAAGGACATTTTTTTTTGTCTTTTTCAGTTCTGTTTTTTTGATGATTTCACCTCTGTTAATGCCAACTTCATAACATTTGGCACAGGTGTGTATTTTTATTGGAATTTTACTATTTCACCCCCATTTCCTTTAATACATCTATTTTACACTAGTAACACAAAATAGTTCCTCTCAGGAACTTTTTGACAAAAATGTCCCCATTAAAACTGCAATTTATTAACCCCAGGGCCATTTAACTATAAAATGATGTGATCTCTGTTAATAGTCTTTCGTTCTGTTGGCAAGGCTTCAAAATTAAAATGTTTACTATTTTTTACGAGATGGTGCCATTTTCTCAGGTTTGGTCTATAAAGCAAATATTCGCTTTATTCCTGTTTTCTGCTTCTGCGTATTATAGAGCCGACTGGATAAATTATGCTATAATTGTGTGTGTGTGTTGGTGTGGATGTCAGAGTGTGGTTTATACAGTATGTGTGGAAGAATCAAATAATTGTGTGTGTGATATTTGAGAGAGAAAAACTCTCTGGCATCTAATGGGGAAAATTTGGTACTGCGATCCGACTGAAAGCTCATTCAGAACTTCAAATTCAGAACACAATTTAGATTTATGGCTTTTATTTTTTAGCACTTATAGAGTTCAACATGTTTCATAAAATACATATTTTATATAAAATAATGTTCATAAATGATTTTCATAAACTTAAACATCTATAAGTTTTTTTGGTTTCAATTTTTAAACTTTTTTCACTTCAGCAATATGCCAAGGGTCTTCTTTAAAATGAGACCACTCCCAAGCTTCACATTTTTATGACAGTTTTTGGACATTTTTGTCCTCTATGGACCTGTGTGTAACTTTTTTTAATTGACGCGCAAGCGTTAATTTCAGAATAACACAACTGAAACTCAACAATAGGGGAACATTGGAAATGTTTAGGAGACAATCAGGAGAATTTCACAGATCTTATGCAGATTAATAGAGTAAATTAATAGATTCTGCCTTCAGTTGGATGAAAGAATAAAAGCGACCTGCAGTGAGTGATTGAAACTTATGATTTCTAGCAAGAAACATAGAAGTCATTAAATATTTGCTTGGTTATGACTAACGCTCTCATGAATTTGTTGACTGTTACACATGCTGCCTTGGAAATCTGACTAAAACTAGTTTCCTTAGAAGTGGTAAAAAATGCAGTCTGTGCAGATCAATGACACGAGGTTACGGCAGTCCTCACAAACATCAGAAACAAGTGATACATTGTTGGCCTAATTATATTTATATATTTGTACAGTATATGACACGTAGAGGGACAAACGTTTTTTGTGCTGTACGTTTGATGTGAGTGGAGAGGAATGAGGAAGCAGACGCTGTGGCAAAACAAGTACAGTTGACACTTCATATTTAAATGTGAATTAAAGAAAAAATGTCAGACATTTACATTCAATACAAGTTGATGAATGAAGGCTTTATGATGTGAGCAGAAGCAGAACCCTTTTTTAGTAGAACCCTGTTATACATAAAGTGCTATATGAAACCTTAATGGTGTTATAAACAACCTTTTAAATAATAGTTTATTTTTATTATTATTATGCTAGTTTTTACCCCTCTACATGCCTGGCCTTAATAGCCTCTATTAGGGTTTTACATTTTACATTTAAAAACAAGCTAAAAAAACAAACCCAAGTTGGGTTAAATGTTTGATCAACCTGCTGGATAGTTTTATTTAACTCAACTATTGTTTAAAAATTACTGTATTGCTTGCTTAAAATAAACCCAAAGTATATTGGAAATTAAAAAGTATTAATATGTTTAAATGAACATTTATTATACCATAAACATTTATTAAATTAACAATACACATTTATTACATTGCTTATTAAATGATTATTATTGTTGCGTCTAGTAATTATGTATCTGATTTTTAATTTCCAGCCTATTTTAGGTTCATTTTAATCCAGACATATAGTCATTTTTAAACAATAGTTGAGTTAAATAAACCTGCCCAGCAGGTTGATCAAACATTTAACCCAACCGCTGGGTTTGTCCATATTTAAACCAACTTGGGTTGTTTTTAACCCAGCATTTTTTAGAGTGAACTTTTATTTTTTATTGACATAGCAAAAATCACAGTACTCTAACAGTCGAATACATTAATAAATGACACTGAACACGAACAATTGCATAAAGAAATAAAACACAAAATCGATGTAATGAAGGCAGGTTCTGGTGAAATATCTTCTCCACTTGATGTACTACGTTCATTGTTCTGTGTGTATTTTGATGTCATTGAGTGTCAGTTTCTCTCTGCAGATGTTGAGCGTCTTCATGTCTTTAAAAGCAATTAAGTTTATGAAGGCTATAATGGACAGTATACTATAGCCCTACGCAGTGTTAGAAGGAAAAAAGTGATTAAAAGTGACATGGACAGCTTTAATGTTTTGTGACTGGCCTAATAATTGAAGACTCTGATATTGATCAGTATGAAATCAGTTACAATTGGAAAGTTAAAATTTACAGACATTTTAA
Organism: Mylopharyngodon piceus; assembly: GCA_039654765.1. Lineage (NCBI taxonomy): Eukaryota > Metazoa > Chordata > Actinopteri > Cypriniformes > Xenocyprididae > Mylopharyngodon > Mylopharyngodon piceus. Next base: position 21,849,941 of record CM077439.1, on the reverse strand, counting down.
AGGGATAGTTCACCCAAAAAATGAAAATTCTGTCATCATTTACTCACCCTCAAGTTGTTCCTAACCTGTATGAGTTTCTTTCTTCTGCTGAACACAAAAGAAGATATTTGGAAGAATGTCAGTAACCAAACAGATCTCGCCCTCCATTGACTACCATAGTATTTATTTCCCCTAGTCTAAAAAATAAATGTAAAAAAACTAAACAAATTTACACAGTAAAATACAATTTTCCGTTGAAACAGTAATATATCATAAAAACTGCATTCTGGGTAATATTATTAGTTGTTTTCGAGAAAGTGACCTATATAAGTAAGAATATACACTGACAAGAAGTGAAACTCAACAGAACGTTCCATTACAACACCAGCAGCAGTCCTGCACTTCCGCCATTTTGGGGTGAAAGCGGCTCACAGTCCACTAGCTTCTATGGCAATATCTGTAATAAAATAAATTTAAAGCATTAAAGTACATTAAAGCTAAAATCCAACCTGAATGATGACAACACAGAATAAAATACTTAAGTCTTCCACTTTTTTCACAAAACCTTTATTTCTCTCTAGAAACCCAGTCAGTTTGGGTTAAAATTCTTTGAAGTTCAAGTATTAGCATTATAAACACTGAATTAATACCAACTTATGAAATTAAATTAAGGACATGCATCAGAAAAATTGGGAATGTTGGACAATAAATATATAACAGAATATAACAGCTTGACAGTAAACTGTTTTTGCAGTGTTGTCTTATATTAATGTCCGTTAAAGCAAGACTATGTAAACAAAAAAACACAGCCACTGTGTCCAAAAGTGGGAATTATGGGATAACAGACACAGCAATGCATCATGTCAGTGTTAATTTTGACAGCAAATTTTGGTTTAGTTTTAGTCATAGTCTTTTGACGAAAATGCCATTTAGTTTTAGTCACATTTTAGTTATCGGAAATTGTTTTAGTTTTAGTCTACAGTAGATTTAATCAACTAAAATCTAATTTAGTTAAATTGTAATGCATTAAGTAAACATTTCTCTAACAATACACAGATCCAATACACTGATACACATCTGATATTCTCCAAACTGTTTATGTTCACTTAAGACAAAACTGTACTTTACTCGCCAAAGCGGACGGTTTTTCACCGTTCAAGTGCAAAAAGACACGAAAGAGCTCAATTCAGTGCTTGTCAGGGACTGACACACTTATCATTGAGGTACTATTATAGTTTTTGTTTAAATTTTTCTGCTTTCATTGTAATTTTAGTTAAAAGTTTTAGTCATTTTTTGTTTATGTCTTTTAGTTTTTGCTTTTAAATGTCTATATAGTTTTTTATTTCTGTTTTAGTTTCTTATTTATATCTCTTATAGTTTTTTTGTTTCTTATTTTAGCTTAGAAACTAGATGAAATAAAATAAGTTTACATTTTTATTTTATTCATTATGTTAGTCAATGCGGGGTAAGATCTGCTTGGTTACAAACATTCTTCCAAATGTGTTCAGCAGAACAAAGAAAATTATACATGTTTGGAACAAGTTGAGGGTGAGTAAATGATGACAGAATTTTAATTTTTGGGTGAACTATCCCTTTAAGAAGACATCAAGTAGCCTACCTTTGTGTAGTTTGATTGCTGAGCTCCAGAAAATAAATAATGAGGTGGCTTTGGATTTTTTTGACGTTTAGATTAAAAAACAAAAAGGCGAGATACGAGTATGAGAATATGACGTATGGAGAATGAAGAATCTATAGATGTTGTATTAGTTATAGCACTGGACTGTGACGAGTCGAAGCGGAAGCTGGTCTCTGGTCGGCGGAGGTGATGTAAACAGTAGGTGGCGGTAATGCACTAGTGTAGTTTTCATCCATTGTTTTAAAAAATAAAGAAGAAGAGAAACGAGGAAAGGAAGTGGAATGTTTGCAGTTGACGGTAAAAGCAGTGTGTGGTCGTGACAGGTGTGGGACTGTTTATTTCTCGAGGATGAGTTGTGTTTCTGACGCCCTTTTGTTGTGAGGAGAAAGAGCGCGAGCTGCCATGCGACTATAACACACACTGAGGTGGGACACAGCCGTCTTTACAATACATTGAAATATTACAAAAAATACAATTCGTGTTATTTTTCATCAAGTAACTTTAAAGCACGATTGAATTACAGCGTGTATTAAGAAGTTTTGCTGGTCTATGCTAGTTTAAGGTGGTGTCCCAGCTGGTCTAGATGGTCTCCCTGCCTGACTTCAGCTGAAAAGTTCCCAATTCCCATTTTAAACCGGTCTGAGTAGGCCAGGAGAGCAGCTAAGACTGGTTTAAGATGTGTTAGAAGTATAATTTTGCATGAAGTCTTCTTGCTGAACGTCAGAAAACAACCCGGAAGGAAGAAACGCATCTTGAAAAACAAAGATCTGTCATCGTTTCTCTTCCCACAGTTTCCACATCGGATCTACTGATGATCCACACTGAGAAATGTGCTTTACATCTTCTAGAGGACCTCCAAACCGGAGCAGAATGGAAGATCACGATCTTATGAAGATGTCATAGTAATGTGACAGTACAGGTGTTCTTCTGACAGGTCAAGATGCCACGACTAGAAGAGGTCGCGAATGTTGTGCTCAGGGTGCCCAGTATTCTGGTGCTGGACATGCTGTACAAATGTGACATTGACAGCTTCACGGATCATCTCAAAGCCAGGACTGAAGACATGCTCTTCAAGTACAAATATGTCATCTGGAACATATATTACTTGGGTAAATATAATGTGATTATCATTATATTGTAGTATTAGCTCTGTGTATTATATTGTTGTGTGTTTCCTCAGGTCATGTATGAGTGTTTGTTGTGTGTTTCCTCAGGTCATGTGGTGAGTGTTTGTTGTGTTTCCTCAGGTCATGTGGTGAGTGTTGTGGTGCTGCTGCTGCCGCTCGGACACATTATCCAGCTCTACCTGCATGTTCTCTGTGCCCTGCTGCTCTACATGGCTCATCAGATCGTCAGGTGAAAATATCAGCGTGATTTTGGTCATTTGAAGGGTGTGAAGTTATTAGTTTGAAGATGTTCAAAGGTTTTGTTTTGTTAACAGAGATTATGTGAGAGGTGAAGCTCAGTATGGGTATGATGGTGCGGTCTTTCTGGACTCTCCAGCGCTGAACCGTTTCGTGACGGCACTCACCAGTAAGTTACGCGTAACACAACCCTTACGCTGAAGCCTTTGGGATGAATTAGAGCGGAGACTGCGAGCCAGGCCTTCTCGTCCAACATCACTGCCTGACCTCACAAATGCGCTTCTAGAAGAATGGTCAAAAATTCCCATAAATACACTCCTAAACCTTGTGGAAAGCCTTCCCAGAAGAGTTGAAGCTGTTATAGCTGCAAAGGGTGGGTCAACTCCATGTTAAACCCTACGGATTAAGAATGGGATGTCATTAAAGTTCAAGGCAGATGTCCCAAAACTTTTGGCAATATAGTGTATATTAAAATTTTTAATCTAATTAATTACATGATGTGGCAATTAATCTAATTAATCACAAATTAATCGCACATCAGATTTGGCCAAGAAATTACCCCCAAAAGATAATTTCAAGTCATTATTGTGTAAAGCATCAAATAGACTTTACAAAAAGTATCTTTAGAAAGAAATATTTTATTTCATTCAACTTTTGGACCATGAGGGTGAGTAAACGAACTATCCCTTTAATGTTTTATTTATTTATTTATTTATTTTAAATTAATATGGAAATATAAAATTATTTTTATTTAATTGTACTCTAAGTACCAGTAGGTGGCAGTAAATGTCTTAATGATTAAGTCATTGACTCATTCATTCATTCGATTCGTTCAAACGGCTGATTTATTCAGGAGTGAAGGAAATGGTTCTCTTTATGAATGGTCAATTGAATCATTAGTTCACTTGATTTGTTCAAAACGTGGATTCAGAAATGAAACGCCACTGTGTGACGAACAGTTCTGCTTTGTCTTTATATTTTCGTTGGCAAAACTAAGCAAAACAGACAATATTTTGTCTAAAATAACACAATTTTTATTTATTTATTGAACTGTTGTATAAAATCAATATCGCATTTGTGCAATTCGGGACAGAAGCAGCGCTCCTGTGATGTACAGTAGCCTAGTTTCACTGTATCATATTATATAAATATGAGACAAAATCTCAAACAGGGACATTTTTTGTCCCAATATCTTGAATTTTAGGGACTTTCTAACTGCATTCTATAGGCTCCATCGTGCAGTGAGTTGTTGCCCTGCATCATATTCGTCATCAGTCATTCGTCATTGTCATGTCACGTGACCTACGTAGGTCTGGGGCGGGGCAAGTGCGTTAAATACATTAATAATTTTGATGCGTTATTTTTCTCCGTGATTAATTAATCTAGTTAATGCGTTAAATCGACAGCCCTAATGTATATATTAATATTTATATACGTGTACATACATGCATTGAAAAGTGTACTTGCGCCACCTTTACTTAAAATTGTGACTTACGAAACAGTGCACAAGAAATTACTGTTGTATTTTTGTATGGTTTGTGCAATGGCACAATTACCTTTGAAATATTTGTGCATGTCAGTATAGATTATGATGTCTTTTATTGTGTGTGTGTGATCACCTGCAGGTCAGATAATAATCAGTACGCTGTGTGCGTTCCTCATGCGGACTCGACGTCTGTGGCTGTTCTCGGCACACTTGCTCCCTCTTCTGGCACGTGTGTTTTCTGTCCCTCTGGACTGGCTCCTCACGCTCTCCTCAGTGTCCATGATGATCACAGCGGCCGAGGTGGCCGTCTTTCTCCTCGTCAACCTCTTTGTGCCGTACAGACTGGCCAGAGCCACTTACAGAGAAATCATGGAAATAGAGGTAAACGCTTGCATCTCTGCACGTACGTCGTCTCAGCTCTTCTCGTCTCAGACTCTGTTGTTTTCGTAGGTGACGGAGTTATACAGACTGATGGCCGTCGGCGTGTCTCTCTGGCATGGCTTCGCTGTGCCCGTGTTGTTTAGTGTCTTCTGGTTTGTGCTGTTCGGAGTGCAACTTATCACCAATTTTGGCACTACCGTCCAGCAGGGGCCGCTGCTCTACCTCCTGACCAGGTAAACAGCAGAGTGCTCGATCTGCCTGAATGGCCGTATGAAATGTGAATTGAATCAGAAGTGCGTGTGTTTTGCAGTGTATCCGAATGCTGTGCTAGCCCATACTCCCTGCTCGGCCTGACGTTTGTGGTGTCTTATACGGCTCTGGGACTCCTGAGTCTCTGTAAGTTCTACCTCGGAGGATTCAATGCTCTCCAGAACCATAATGTCATGCACAGGTAAGAGAGGATCGTGCAGGTTTATTGTGTGCTTGTGTTCGCTCAGTTCAGATGTTTGTGTGTTTGTGTATCATAGGGGTGTGACCGAGGGCGTGACCCTGCTGCTGCTGGCCCTGCAGACCGGGCTGTTGGACATGGCCGCTCTACAGCGCTGCTTTCTGCTCTTCATCATCCTCTTCATCGTTCTCACATCTACTTTACAGAGCATGAGTGAGATCACAGAGCCGGTCGTGTTGGGGCTCGGAGCCAGTAGAAACAGGCATGTTGTTTCATTTACAACCTAAACAAATGAGTGTTGATGACAGATTGGAGGTATCAATCAATCAATCATTTATTTATAAAGCATTTTAAAAAACCATAAAAGTTGAGAGAGGTTGAAGAACGCACAGAGAAAGGAAGATCATTCCATAGTCTAGGGGCCACAACTGAAAATGCTCTATCACCTCTACACTTAAGAAGTGTACATAATCTGCGAGTTCGATCTTAGTGATCTTGAGGAGGATTCAATGACTAACAGATCCTTAATGTGCTCTGGGGCCAAACCATGAATGGCTTTAAAAACGAATAACAGAATTTTAAAGACAATTCATTTTTTTGGAGTTAAATGGTCTCTCTTCTTAGTATTTGTCAGCAGTCTGGCCGCAACATTTTGAACCGGTTGTAACCTGAACAAGATCATTCTTTGATAAAACTGACTTTAATTTTGCAATCCTCCTCAATTGAAAGAAACTATTTTTTAATACTGTGTTTATTTGACGGTCGATTTTGAGCTCAGAATCGAAAATTATGCCTAAGTTAGTGGCATGACTTTTTACACAGAATGAAAACTGCCCCAGACTCATTTTTGGAGTAAACAATGTGCTTTTCCCCCAAAAAAGCACAATTTCACTGTTTTTATCATTTAACATTAAAAAATTTGAGTTCATCCAACATTTCACCTCCTCAAGGCAATTCAGCAAGGAATTTTCAGCTGCATTATTTCCTGCTTTGAAAGGCAGGTACAACTGCGTGTCATCAGCATAACTATGATATGAAATGCCAAATTTATTAAATATCGAGCCCAGTGGAATCATGAATAGAGAAAAAAGCAACGGCCCTAAAATAGAGCCCTGAGGTACCCCGTAACTTACAGGAGCAGCAGAAGAACACTTATTCCCAATATTTACAGTGAAAGTTCTTCCCTCCAGGTAAGAATGGAACCAACATAAAGCCACCCCTTTACCCCAACACACCGCTCAAGGCGCTTTAACAAAATGGTATGATCCAGTGTGTCAAAATATTGTTTAATACCCTAATAAGGGCAGATTCAGTACTATGACCAGTTCTGAACCCTGACTGAAGCTTATCCATTATGTTAATCTCTGCTAAAAAAGAAGAAAGCTTATAAAACCTTTTCTAGGATTTTTGCAATAAAAGGAAGTTTAGAAATTAGACAAATTTTGAAGTATAAATGGATCCAGGCCGGGTTTCTTAACAAGGGCTCCACTACCGCATGTTTCAAACTCGGTGGCACACACCGATGTGCCATGCAAGAACCCATGATACATGCAAGAAAATGTTATGCTATATCATGTAAATGTGTTTGAGAAATTTGTTCAAATGTTGTTCTTAAAGGCCCCGATATACTCTCGGCGAAGTTCTTTTTCGTTTAGGGGTAAAATGAAGTTTGAATTACGTGAGCAGCGATATACTGTTATTGAACATCTGACTCCGCCCACACTGCTGAGAGTGACACTTAGATGAATATGGAAATATAAATCTTTTGCAACCTTATAAATGTCTTTAGATTCACTTTAATGCATCTTTTTCTGACTGACCCCAAACTTTTAAACAGTAGTGTAAATATAACACTTTGGGGATTGAATTTCCAGAAAAAAACTGTACTGTAGTGTCGTCAAAAGTACTGACCACGAAAAGTATCGACTTCGGTACCAAGTCGGTACTGAAATTTTAAAAATGTGACAATTTGAACGCTGTTGAGCGGATTCGTAAACACCTCTGATTGGCCATTGTGTTCAAGCGCTCATCGGATATATGTCTGTGATTGGCTACAATGATCAACGCTTCAAAAACATGTTGTAAATAGTCATCAATGATGCTCTTATGGGAGCGTTTGAAAGCAGGAGTCTATCAGCTGACCGGTCGCTTTCAAAACACTTTCAAATTCAAACGCTCCCATGCATTGATCATTGTAGCCAATCGCAGACATATCTGTTGAGCGCGTGAACACAATGGCCAATCAGAGGTGTTTACGAATCCGCTCAAAGTGTCACATTTGTAAAATTTCAGTACCGACTTGGTACCGAAGTTGGTATTTTTGACAACTCTACTGTAATGTAACTGTGATTTAAAATTTCTTGTCCAGAATTGATTGAGTTATTTGAGTGTCTGTTTAATCTGAGAGTTTAACATTGTGTTTTTAATGCTTGATCAAATCCGAATGGTTCAGTGTGATCTTTCTCTCTCCTCAGGTGTGTGTGGAAACACTTGCGTGGTTTATCCATGTGTGGGTTTCTGCTGCTCTTTCCGGGATTCATGGCCTATAAGATCTCCCAGTTCTTCAACATGGATTTCTGGCTGCTGATCTTGGTGTCTAGCTGTATGCTCACTTCACTGCAGGTGTGCTCTGTTTTCATTTTCATATTATTTAGTGAGATCCCAGCATGCTGATCTTTCACATGTCTCTTAGGTGACCGGCACTCTGCTAATCTACAGCCTGTTCATGGTGGAGGTGTGGCGAGGCGCAGCCCTGCCCGGTTTGGATGAGATCGTTTACTACGTGAACGGAGTGTGTCGAGTGCTGGAGTTTGCGGTGGCCGTGTGTGTGGTGGCATACGGAGCATGGGAGTCGCTGTGGGGAGAGTGGAGCTGGATGGGAGCGTCGGTCATTATCATCCACTCCTACTGCAACGTGTGGCTACGTGCCCAGGCCGGCTGGAGGAGCTTCCTGCTTAGACAGGAAGCCGCTCGAAAAATCAACGTATTGCCTCGGGCCAATGCAGAGCAGCTGCGAGATCACAATGATGTCTGTGCCATCTGCTTCCAGGTCAGAACAAGCGCAGTAAAAGTTAGTGTAGCATCACGATGATGATGATGAAATCCATTTTAACCTTTTTTTCCCTAACCTACAGGACATGACATCAGCGGTAATAACATACTGTGGTCATTTTTTCCATGGCAACTGTTTGAGAAAGTGGCTTTATGTGCAAGAGACATGCCCCATGTGCCACGCCTCCATCAAACCCTCCTCCAATCCGACGGCACACCCAAACCCACCTCCATCAGAGCAACACCCTCGACCTGAGTCCCATGAGGAGGAGGAGGAGGAGCAGGAGGAGCAGGGATCACAGGGAGATGATGATGTTTGCCCTCCAGAGTCTGACAGGAAATACTCTAACTCCCAGAGTCCCCAGCACTTGCACTGCGGTGCGAATGGTGATTCCCAAAGCGTGGACAATCCTGTACCGAGCTGCTCATCAGATGGGGATTCACAGGAGCTTCGGGAAGCGGACTGAAACGTAAGCTCAGCCGGACAAACATGGAACAGAGAAACTGCCACGGCAAGAAGACAGACTGACAGTGGCAGAAATCGTCTTCAGTAGGAGAGCTCACAGGAAGTGGGACATAACAAAAGAAGCCATAAGAGCAGAGGGTTACAAATAACTGTCAGAAATACTGCAGGTATATGATTTACTCAGAAGACGTCCTGATCCGGTCACTGTGGAAGCTTGTTTCCGCCATGAAATAAAAAAGGTAATTGCGACTTTTTATCTCACAATTCTGACTTTTTTCTCGCAATTGTGGAATATAAAATCAGAATTGTGTGATATAAACTTGCAATTCTGAGACAAAACGCAGTCTTTTTTCCCGCACAATTCTGACTTTATAACATGCAATTCTGAGAATAAAAAAGTCAGAATTGTGAGATAAAAAGTCGCAATTACCTTTTTTATTTTTTATTTAGTGGCAGAAGCAATCTTCCATAGATCACAGCACCTCAGCAGTGTTAGATAACAGATACCAAATGATATTCATTTTGAGAAATCTTTTCTTGACATTTGTTAAGACAATTTTGGATGATTTGATGATGATTGTCCAATCAGGGGAAGACATGAAAGATATCTCACACACACACACACACACACACGTGGGAAGTTAACTAAGTCTATAGTTTTTATGTGTTGTTTGGGTATCTAAAGGACTTTTCTGTTTATTTCACATACCGATTATGTACGGAGTGAATAAGTGATGCAGAACTGTTGATATCTGTGCCTCGGACTTTTCTGTATCGCTCCAGTGTGTGATTTTATTTGAACTGAAATGATGTGTTTGTAATGAAGGTGACTGCTCTCTCAATTACAGAACGGTGTGTGGATGAGTTCTGCCAGAATGAATGGATAATGACGGTCAGTGAAGTCGTGTTCAGTGCACAAGAGACTGCGTAAAGATTAAACGCTTATTAATAAAAAGTTGTTTTCGTTTAAACCAGTCAGTGTGATTTGGAGACCGTTCTGTGTCCAGTTCAGTGTTTCTTCAATTGCCTTAATGGTGTATGACAGTGATTCTCAACCTTTTTTGAGTAATGGACCCCCGTCATATTTGGAACCATCCTCAAGGACCCCAGAATAAAATCATTGGTATCATTAATGTCTTTGTGACGACCAAATGCAAAAAAGTATAATTTACTACTACGTTAGTTGACTTGTCCTTTTATTTAGTCATGTCGTCAGTTATTTTATACATATTTTATCTTCTCCTTTTATGGTCAAAATATACAAAAATTAATATTCAGATATTTTATAAGGACCCCCTGGCATTACGTCAAGGACCCCAGGTTGAGAAACACTGGTGTATGATGATTAAAACAACAGAAGTTATTGCTAGCTGAATTCTTTGTGGATTTTTTCTTTTATGGAAGCTTGTTTCTGCTACAAAATAAAAATAATGTGTGTTGTGAAAACTCGCAATTGAGTTTATATCTCGCAATTTTGAGACAAAAAGTCAGAGTTGCGAGAAATAAAGTCACAATTATGTTTTTTATTTTTTATTCTGTGGTGAAAACCAGCATCAATATTCTTTACTCTTGACAATATTGGGAATAATTCATAAACCAGGTAAAATGGTGCCACTGCCTAGTCCATGTACATTCAAAAGTTATCATTTGTTACCAGTTTAAATACTTTTTATTTCAAGGCTCAATGGTGACGTCACTTCCCTTTCGCAAATTGCCTCTGTTGGTGTTTAAACATACCGTTGTCTATGTTCAACTCTACCAGGACCATTATCTTTGCATTTTGTGTAGTCCAAATGAAATCCAAGGAATTACGTAAACATGCTTCACCATAATCCCTTTACATTTATTATTCTTGGCAATTTTTCCATTTTAATAAATAAATAATAATAAAAAAAAATACATATTACATTTTTAACGCTGCCGAGGTTGTCATCCAGCGCTCACGGTGGCGCTCGTCTCATTTTCGCGCTTTGATTCGCCATTTGATCCGCACGATTAGAAGAAGCAGCTAGAAGTGGCTAACAACAAGCTCACGGACATCTTGTCAGCAGACAAACTGAAAGAGAAGTGTACACACATCACCGACAGGGATCAGGGCCTGTCTGTACTCACACCTTTGATTGCCATATCACCTTTAGACGTTGAATGTAAGCTATATTTTTGACATCCCGACATTTTTAATGTTAGTTGTTATCTAGGCAGCTGGCTAGCTCTCGGGTTAGCTCACATATTGAGAAAGAGCGAGATTTAGGGCGCTAGTTATTCAGGAGCCTCTACACCCAGTGGGAAGATGGCGCTTAAACGAATCCAAAAGGTAAGTGGGAAATTATTTTGAGTATAAATATATGTGCCAGACGTGTTATAAACTAGTGTGTGATTAATTATTTTAGTCATCTAGCAGCGTAGTGCTTATTGTTCTTAATACAAGCGACGGACGGAGTTTGTATGTATTAATAAGGACATCAAACGTGTCGTTTTAATTATTATTTTTTCCTTCAGTGTATACAATTTAACTCTCTGAGGGAGTGAATACAGGTAATAATTATGTACAACGGTCTCGATGTCACACGTCGTATTATAAAATATCTTATTAATAGTATAGACGACAAATGTTACACAATACTGATATTTAAACTAATAATAATAATCATGAAAATGATTACTAGAGTGTTGGCGCTTCGTCTCGTGCTGTGGATATTAAATTCGTACCATAGTTAGTCTTATGAAATGAAACGAAACAAAAACCAAACTCTGATCTGAATCGATTTTTCATATGATAATTCCTAAAAGTTTCGACGTCAGGTCTCCATTTTAGTTGACCTTTAGGGTCTGCGAGGTTACATTTTGGATCCTAAACAGTTTTGTGTCCATATTATGAAGTAAACCTATCAAACAGTGTCTTTTCCCATGTTTCAGCGTGTTGGGAAGTTCTGTAAAGCTCTAGAATGATGACAGTTTGTCATGAATACCCACCCAACAGACATGTTGAAATAAAAATAAGTGTAGTGCTCTGAAAGTGTTGTGTTCCAGCTCTTCTCCCTCATGACCCCCGCTCTGGAACTATAAATACATGTGCTGCTAAACATTCTATCTGCTGGTTTCATCTTGCTGTCACTATAGTGATAAAAGAGGCAGGCGCCATTATTGACCCTTCCTTATGGAGTGTCCGTATCTTTTCAGTAGTTCTGCATGCTTGCTTGTTTCATTCTGACTCTTCTTCCCTGTAGGAACTGACTGATTTGGCACGTGATCCTCCTGCTCAGTGTTCAGCAGGTCCAGTGGGGGATGATGGTGAGATCCCGGACGTTTACATATTTACATATGTTATGTTTGTATGTATTTACTGTAAGCTGATGCTGTTCATGCGATCTCTCCCGCAGTGTTCCACTGGCAGGCGACAATCATGGGGCCGGTGAGTACAGTAAAAACACATAATACTGGCACTAAATGTACACTGCCATTCAGAAGTTTGGGAAGTTTTTGAAAGTTTCAGCAGTTACTTGATCAAGAATACAGTAAAAAGAGTAATTTTGTGAAATAAAAATAATAATTTTAACTTTCTAGTCACATTATCCTTCAGAAATCATTCTAATACGCTGATTTGCTGCTCGGTTCATGTCTAAACAGTTCTGCTTAATATTTTTGTGTAAACGATGATGTATTTTTATTCAGGATTCTTTAATGAATAGAAAGTTCAAAGGAACAGCATTTATTTTGTAACGTTTAAATGTCTTCACTGTCACTTTTTTTCAATTTAATGCATCATTGCTGTGATTTCTGTGAAAAGAGACCTCAAACTTTTGAATAGAAGTGTAAATGTACTAAAGAGATTTCCCCCCCTCCCCATTTTTATATAAATACAGAATGAAAGTCCATATCAGGGTGGTGTTTTTTTCCTAACCATACACTTCCCAACAGATTACCCCTTTAAACCACCAAAGGTGAGAGCTTTAAAAATGTTTGTTTTTTTCCCTTGTGTGTTTGTTTGTAGGTGTGTATTACATTGTTTTCTTTGTTTTAGGTTGCTTTTACTACAAGAATCTACCATCCTAACATAAACAGTAATGGCAGCATCTGTCTGGATATCCTCAGGTCCCAGTGGTCACCTGCACTCACTATTTCTAAAGGTACACGCACAATAATAATGTTGCTTTAGCAGAAAATGGTCAGATGTGACAATGGCAGTTTTTTTTCCCACTGCGATGTGTCTATTTATTAGACCTAAATTAAATACATTTTGATATATAAAAAATAATACATGAGGCTCAAACATCCACTTTGTAAGAAACATGCGTGTTTATTTTAGCACTACTGTAAAACATTGAGATAAATATCAGTACGGATGTAAAGGTACATGTATTCATCGTCACGGTTCAGTTCATACAGTCAGACGACGAATACAGTTGATCAAAGGCGATCCATGCTCCAATCCGGAATGCAGGTGATGCAACGCTGTTTGCTAACAACAAGAACAGACGCGTAGATATGTTTACATGTAATCTTTCAACCAATATTTTGAACGCGAAAAGACATCAATATAATGAGATTAATATCTCACGTAGCGTAACATTTACCTCAGGCAAGTCATTTAGTGTCCACAGCATGTTAGTTCACTAGAGAAATGAACTCTAGAGCATTTCACTAAATATATGCACTATATTCGCTTATATATATATATATATACACATATATATATTCATTATATTTACTTTACCTGTTAATGTCTTGATTATTTAATATTTGTTTAAATAAATTTGTCATGAAAATAAGTTATGACAGTAACTGTAAATTATTATATTTAAAAAATGAATTGGAGAAGTTATTGCAAAATCTGCCTTGTGTGCAATTTACCGCACTGATACTTAAAATACTCATTTTTGGTCATATAATACATCTTTTGAATCTGTGAAGAGTCTACTTTTATTTGTGTGCACTCACAATAACAATAAAACGTGCTTTTGTAAAATAATTAAAGCAAATGGTGTGCTTTCTGCCGTGTCTCTGTGAACTTGAGCGCGCCTAAAGAAAGATCCGAAACTCCATGTAAACTTGCCTCACAGACATGAAAAATATACCTGTGGAAAGCGAAATGTCTACTTTTAAATGAACCAATTGAAATGGAAAACAAATATTCTCAGGTTATCTGTATGAATTGTCCACCACTGCAGCCGAAAATACAGAAGACACTAGTTTATCAGTTAATTATTAAAATGTTAGAGCAATCTCCTTGCTGTTTTTCCCCGACACATTCATAATCATTACTTCTGCCGGTGCGCTGTGGCAAGATTTATGCATGCGCTTGAACACTGATTAGGCTATGTAGGCATTAAAAGCTCATTATTATGATTTATATGGTTTATTAATAAACATGCGATTAGTCGACTAAAATGAACGACTACTAGTCGACCAGAAAAATCTTTAGTCGAGGACAGCTCTACCCTGTTTACAACTGTATTTAGCGCTGTTCACTTGTGATCCGATGGACCAAAACACATCTTAATACCAGCTGTAAACAGGCACAGACTGTGTTAAATAGAATTTGATGTACAAGTAAAAAGGTATCTGTCCTACAGCGTTTTTCTACTTTACCTCAATGAAGGATGAAAATATGTGACCCTGGACCACAAAACCAGTCATAAGGGTGATTTTAATGAAATTGAGATTTCAAATAATCTTTCCATTGATGTATGGTTTGTTAGGACAGGACAATATTTGGTCGAGATACAACTATTTGACAATCTGGAATCTGATGGTGCAAAAAAAACAAAATATTGAGAAAATCACCTTTAAAGTTGTCCTTAGCAATGCATATCCAATGCATATAATTTTTGATATATTTACGGTAGGAAATTTACAGAATGTCTTCATAGAACATGATCTTTACTTAATATCCTAATGATTTTTGGCATAAAGAAAAATCGATAATTTTGACCCATACAATGTATTGTTGGCTATTGCTGCAAATATACCCGTGAGACTTATGACTGGTTTTGTGCTCCCGGGTCACAAGTGAGTGAAAGGAAGAAACTTTATAATCCTCTGTGAAAATGCTGCGAGTGAAGATTTGGGAAAAGAAATGAGATGTCATGTAGAGTAACTCATGAAATATTGTTAAATTAGTGGAAAATCAGGTGAACAGATCGCAAAAGCCGACAAAAATGTTCCCATGCTTGTAATGTAGCGTTTAATTGCTAACCTTTTTTTGTTTTTGTTTTTTTGTTTTTTAAACAAAGTGCTTCACTTGTGTTGTAATATTCATATAAAACTGAATTCACATACAAACTAATGTGTTTGGGCGGTTGTCAAATTGACCAGCGCAGTCTTGATTGAACACAAGGTAGCCCTGGTCAACTAATTTGATTGGACAAGCAACATGATATTTTGTATAATTGAGTTTCCACTGCCATATGTCGACGGTGTTGTGTATGAGTCTACATATTGTCACATATTGTGTTATGTGTGTCCTCTGTAGTTCTCCTGTCCATCTGCTCACTCTTATGTGACCCCAATCCAGACGACCCTCTTGTGCCAGAGATTGCCAGAATCTATAAAACAGACACAGAGAAGTACGTACTTTTAAACTTTTTACAGAGAAGTTTAATATTTTTACACGTGTGCATGTGCACATCTGATGTTATTTTTAAATTGTACATTATTTGCTATTTTTAACATTTTTTTTTTTCCCCCTTAAATATTGTTTACATTTTGTTAAATTTTAAAATAATTTATTTGTTGTCTCCCAGTTTTTTCAATCTAGCGTGAGTCTCATTCATTTTTGCAAGACTATAGAGCACCACTTACGCAAGTTATTAATTTGCTAGACGAGCCAATTATGGCTACACTTTAAATCTGATTCAAAAAGCCTGTTTGAATGCAGTCAGCACCAAATAGAATCAGACGTGAATTACAGCAGTTTATCAACGATAATATCTGCATCAAACCTTCATTTAACAACATTTTGCAAAATAGCCTTGTTGCTGACATGGCATAAATGAATAAATAAATCATTTTGCAGCTGTAAAAAAAAAAAAAAAAAAAAAAAAAAGGAAGAAAAGAGAGCACCTTATGTCAGTGACATGGATGTGGGAATCTTAAATACAGTAGAAGTGAACAGACCTCTCTCTAACACATCATGCTCTGTCAGGTATAATAGAATGGCAAAGGAATGGACAGAGAAATATGCCATGCTGTAGGTGAAGGGCAGCTCTGCACTGTGAACATTAGAGGTACTGTAGAGAGTGAAGCACTTCCTGTGTGGTGCAGCATGAGCGTGTGGCTACAGCAGGTGTGCGTCACTAATACATGCTATCACGTCTCTTCTGAAACACTGAAAAATGACAGGAAAGTCAGATGAGATTTGCTCTTATCTTTCTCAAATGCAGATTTGTTAGGGTTTATCCAGTCCTGCATTAAAACGTACCGTAAGCATGGCTTTTAGTCAGCCATAAACTCTTACAGTAGCATGATGTTTTTGTTAGGTACGTAAAAAATGGTTAGAGCTGTAAATTGTAGTGGCTGAGCATTTTTGTTTTGTGTGAGCTAGTTGTAGCACTGCATGAGAACGCTAGCAGAAATATAGTATACATTAAACTATAAGCGTCTGAAAAATACTCTTTTGTTAATGAAAATGGGTAAGTAAAAAAAGTGATAAACTGAAAAACATTATTAAAGATGCAGTAAGTGATTTCTGAGAAACACTAGAAAATTTAAGTCAACACCTAGACAAACATTTTTGCCAATATTTGCTAGAAGTCTGTTCTGTGTGTGTGCTAAAAAAATTGTTTGTACTAGAGCTGTCAAAATTAATGTTAATTTTGCAATTCATTTTTTTTTTTTTTTTTTTTTTTTCCAGTTTAACACGTCAAATATTTAACGCAATTAATGTAGCAACCATTTTTTCTGTCATCCTTTGGCTGCACTACAGTATATAATCACACTAGTGCTAATAAATCATTCACACGCGATAAGATGAAAAGAACTTAAATCTGAAGAGACTCTCTGTGAACAAACACCCGAAATGCGCGCACAGAAAGCCGCTTCAGACTGAGCGCCCGCGCCGCGTTGAGTTGTGTTTGGCATTTGAATGGACAAAAACTCACAAAATTGTCAAAATGCCCGTTTTGTCGAGTATCCTCATGAGCACAGTCTTAAATAAGTTAAAAAGTGTTAAATGAACGTAGAGTAGTGAGAAAATAGGATGCGTGTCAGATCCGCGTCAGGTCTTAAAGTGACAGCAGCCTAATAAACATGCTGCTGTCTCATCAATGTTAATAAAACAACAAACGACAAAGAGAAAATCGCTGGAAGCTAGTTATTATAGTTAATAAAGTTTTAAATATGAATATTTTTCTTACACAAACCCATCACTTCTCTTCAGAAGGCCTTTATTAACCCCCTGGAGTCGTATAGATTACTTTTGTGATTGGTGGATGAATTTTTTTTTTTTTTTTTTCGGCTTCAAAATCTCACCCCCACATTCACTGCCATATTTTAAAATATATCTCTGATTGTGTTCGTCTGAAAGAAGATAGTCATATACACTTAGGATGAATTTTTGGGTAAACTATCCCTTTAGTATTGGAAAAATCTTCCGGCGCTGGAGAGACGTTAGAAAGCGGGAAGGTAACGCGAGTAACATTGCTTTTGCTGTGTTTCACAGAACCCAAAAAAATCGCAGCTGATTCATCCATACTTGCGGCAGCTGTTAGTGTTCGCCTGTGTTGCATGTTAGCGCGTTTGTTAGTTTGGGTGTCGATTTCAAACGTCAGCAGTGTTCCTAAAGAAACCGCTTACTGCTCCTTTCAAGGAGTCATCAGAAAACTGCATTTTGGAAGCGATGGCTGCATGAAGGATCGCTGGATTTCAAATGCTTGATGTTTTTTTTTTTTTTTTTTTTTTCTCTCCTCTCTGCAGATACAACAGAATAGCGCGGGAATGGACTCAGAAATATGCCATGTGATGTTGGCTGGACACATTAACAAACTGTTTGTTCTCTCATGTTTTGGACACTGTTGCAAGACCATATTTCTCCATCTGTCTCTTATGGAGGCATAACCCCAGTTTTATGCTCAAACAGGAATGCAGGCCTTCTCTTGGCCTTTCCACACTACAAAGTCTGGAGATGGACCTCGTCAGTCTGACGGACACTCCTCCACTGTCAGCTCTGTCTCACTTCACAACACGTCATGCCTGTATGACCACAGTTATCCTCTCTGAGCCGCTCGGAGAGTGAATGTCTTTAGGTTGTTCTGCTTTTTTTGGGGCCTTACTCCTGGAGTGCATGCAATCGCAGGAGAACAGGTCAGATGTTGTACATCAGTGGGAGATTGGGACAGATTTCTTCTATATTGTGCTTGATTGTAAAGATTTGCAACATTCGGATCAGCTCTTGGCCCAACCTTTCACAGCTGTGACGACACTGAAATACAACTCACTCGATTGGCTTAAATATCTATTTAAAGTCCTGCTACTTTTTCCCTTCAATAAAGATGCATAACTCATACTGTGTGGTTCTGTTTTTCTGTTTGAATTTGGACTTTTCACTGTATTTAAATGAATGTAGATTAGACGTGTTTTAAGGTGAGACACTACAGGCAAACACACTGTTCATTCACCTGTCAATTTTGAGATTTTGTGCTTGTTTTTTCGGATTGGTGGAAAGAAAACATCCAGAATACACTTTGAAGTGTATCTTTTATAGCACTTTATCTATTTGCGTCTGTAGATTTCAGTTACAGTACATATATTTAAAGGCTGTTTTCTGAAAATGAGTTTTTTTTTCTTCTGCTCTAAGTCAGAAATCTCCACTTCAGCAGAACTTGCACACACCAAACTTTACAGTTTTATTCCTATTTATAAAACGGTTAGCTATTGACCAATCAGAATCAAGGACAGGAACTGTATTTTATTCATGATAAAACACGGCTATGACCGCTTCACCCAACGGTTCAGTGTATCACTACACAACACCCTTAGCAACATAAACTGTATGTTCTCAATATTGTTCATTGAAGCTTACTGTGTGAGGAAGAGTATTGTGAGGAAGAGATTGAGTGAGCGAGTTTATTACCTGCATTCATATTTAGCATTTTCCTTCAGGTCAGTCCTATGTTCATAATAAAAAATGTTTAAATGTCCGCTGCGATATCTTGTCCTTTTAACAGTTAAGGGGTTTTCCCGTGACTGACAGCGCTAGTCAAAGCATTTGTCAGTTGCGTCTTGTTCCGTGTTCACAACAATTCAGTCTTTTCAATATAAAAGTTTTCGCTACTGACTGACACACTCATAAAGACAGTCTTTGCCGCCATCTAATGGCATAATAATGTATCTTCTGTTGCTGTTCACGGTCAGGGACTACTTTTTCCAGCGGAAGGAAGGCTTTTAGTGATTTTGCTTCATGAAAGTTGCATTGTTGCATATATTCTGAAGGTTTTTACAGAGGGGTTTGTTGATATATAATTTGCTTGATTTTATACAACTTTTTTTCCCTAAAAAATGGTGAATTTTTTTTTTTTTTTTTTCTGGCTATTGACAGTATTTTCTGATTTATGAAGTGATAAAAAGAGATATCCAAAATCCCCTCTGTAAAAACCTTAATTTAATCAATCAACAGGGGAAGTATGTGATATCTATTAGTTACTTTTTTTACCCTGTTCACCTGGGGTATCTCAGCTTGGAAAGTGGTCATAGTTTATCACTTGAAGGATCATTCAGAATTAAAAGCAACTGTGCTGATTTGGTGTTCTTGATAAGTATATCTTGGATGTCAAGGAATTTAGTATTGTAAGATGAAAAACACAATTAAGATTTATATATATATATATATATATATATATATTTTTTTTTTTTTTATTGAACATATAACACATACAGGGAACACATAAAAATAGATAAAGAAGTATAGTATAAACAGATAAATAAATAATTACCTAACAGAAACATCACGAACCAAAATCCACAGCAGTGCAGGCATAATAAAAGCCCTCACTTCGAATAGCTATACTTATTTTTGAAGAATATACAGCACACGTACATCTGCAAGATGTCTGTTATAGATCATTTCATCTGGAAAACATGTGCAATTTACAAACATCTGATAGATGTCTTTAAGATACATTCTAAATCATAAACATCTTTTAGACGTTTAGAAAATGTTTTTTTGACATCTGACAGGAAACATCCTATAGACGTATTGGAGATGAGCAAACACTCTAAAAATACGTCTTCCAGATGTAATCAAATAGACGTCTCCGAGATGTCTGTGTGCTATCATATCAAAACACATCCCCTTAACTCAAACGCCACCGGATGTTTTTGCTTCCACGTGAGAGAGCAGCTGATCGTCCTTGTGCTTTTGATTTCAACCGGGAAGTGCCGCAGAAAACACCAGGGCGGTGTGTTTATGGCTTTACGTGGTTAGAGGTGACTTTGGTAGTGTAAAGTTGGCCATGATCAATAGACATGAATCATGCGGTATGGTCCTTTGCGTGCTTTTACCTGTTAGAGGCTCTTTTTCTCGACGGCGCGTCTGCGGGAGCTGAGATCTCTCTGAACGGGAAATGGAAGCTGCTGAACTCGAACTCGTCTGTTTCTGTCAGCGCCGAGGTCCCGGGCTGTGTTCATACTGCTCTGCAGCGCCAGGGCTTCATCTCGGTATAACAGACACACTTACATTCTTTCATTCAGAGTCATTAACTGAGAAATTAACTTTATTCTTTGTCAACAGGATCCATATTATAGGTTTAATGACCTGGCCTACAGATGGATTTCACTTGACAACTGGACCTACACTACATCATTCTCAGTGCCTACTCATGTTAGGTAAAGTCAGAAACCCTATGATTTAGAGCTAGAATGTTAAAGGGGTCATGAACTGCGATGTTTTATTGTTTTATAATGTTTCCTGGGATACACTTATAATGTTAGTATGCTTTTTACATCAAAAATTGTCATAATTTAGATTTGAATGCTCTGTTTTAAGGGGCGTGTCTGCTGAGAGACTTCAGTGTAAACGCCCACTGCTGTGATTGGCTGACATCTTTGCATATGAAATGGCTCTCTCTTTTAGCACAGTTTTACTATTACAGCTCTCAAGGTTAACTAATCGTGAAAAGTGGTGCATTACATTTAGATCTATGGCATTATATTTAGATCGTGGCATGAAAGGTTGCAGTGATGAACATTGTAGTCGATCACAGACATGTTGTTGAGCTCATGAAAGCAGTGATCTTGTCATTATAACTCAATTTCTGCACACTAACGAATGCTTTCATCATAACTAACAGTGCAAACACGATATAACTAAGAGATTCGTTGAATAAAACGGGAGTTTTTCCGCGAGTTCAGAACTCAGTTACTGATAAACTCGCGCTGTTTGATTGACAGCTCCAGTGATTGTAAAGGGAGCGTTCTTTGATCGCTTTCTATATATAATTTAATCACTGTTTAAACAACAGATTATTTTCATCCTACTAAGAGAAACAAGGTGAAGTTGAGCGTTTAGTCACTGGTTTGATTTACTGACACATAGATAAAGAACATCTGACTGTACATGAATCATTAATATCAGATCAGGCATTAGAATGAACACAGTTACTCACATGTTGTCGCATTACTGTCGAGTTCATATCGTAAAAGTCTAAAGTCCGAAATGCGATTGATTTACCAAAGAATCCACAGTGAAATGAACCGAATACAAATAAATAAAGCTCAACTGAGACATTCACATTGTTGAAAATAAATAACCATATTCCTGCATTAGGATCCTTTGAAAGGTAATGTTATTTTAGTCCTGTATCGCTCTTCTCTCCTCCTCATCTCACTAACACACCAGTGGGCGGGGCTAACGCTGCAGTGATGAAGTAGGCGTTGATTTCTTCTGTGGAGGCGGAGTTTCATCTATCTATAGACACATTCCAGGATCCGTTCTCTGGGTCTGGTGTCAATAAAAGCTGTTTTTGGACTAACGAGGAAGTTTTCAGTTCTGAATCTTACAGGATATTCTTATAGTACGACGACCTTTTATATATCAAAAGCTCAAGGAAAAGTTGATTTTTCTCAATTCATGACCCCTTTAAGAAAGTGGTTTATCATATGACACAATAATTATAATTACATACAGACAAGCCCACAGGTTAAATACTACATGCTCTTTACAGAGGGAAACGGAAAGCCGTCCTGGTGTTTGAAGGAGTCGACACAATCTCTACCGTTTCCCTCAATGGAGTCATCATCGGAAAGACAGACAATATGTTTCGCAGATATGTAAATGAATAACTATTTTGTGTTGCACAAGTTTTTACAATTGTTATTTGTATGTATGTTTATAGACGTGCATTATTACAGTGTATGTCAAAGACTTTATTGAAATAAATCATTGTTTCTCTTCAGGATTTTGAAGTTACTGGGTTGCTCAAGGATCAAGAGAATGTTCTCCAGGTGTGGATTATGTCGGCGGTGACGTACGCGTCTCAGAGGAGTCATGCCCACACTGAGTACAGAGTCCCACCTGACTGTCCTCCTCCTGTACAGAAAGGAGAGTGTCATGTTAACTTTATCCGAAAGGTGAGAACCACGTCACATTCACAAACACAAATGGTTCATTAGAGTAGGTTGTGATACTTTAATAAAAAAAAAAGTACTGAGGTTAAATGGGAAACTATTATACTTTTTTACCCTTCCTTTAGTGTGTAATATAGCTGTTTGTGCATGTAAACAATCTGCAAAGTTACAAAGCACAAAGTCGAGAGTTAATCTCTCCAACAGAAAACACTTCACAAAACACGAAAACATCTTGTTTGTAGTCCTCCCATTATTTCCGTAACGTAGGTACATTTCCACGTAATAGATCATTTATTATAGCTTGTCAAATTTGCCCCTATTTGGGTGAGCAAAAACACGTTGTTTTTGTGTGTGTGCCTTTAAATGCAAATGAGCTGCTGCTCCCGGCCCCTTTTCCAGAAGAGGGCGGAGCTATAACAGCTCAACAACAACAAAGCTGGAGAATCTCACGCAGCCAAAATGAGGATTGTCAGTAACGGTGTTCAGCCTTACATTGTTCAAACCGGAGTCGGACACTGATGGAGAGACTCAGGAAGAAGTTACAACTTTTAGACGTTTCTGAATGGTTAGTGGATAAATTTATGTAGTTGCTGTGGAGTTGATTCAACTCATCCACTAGCATGTGCCGTCATGTTAATCTTTTGTGCAAATCCAGCGTTGAATTGACCCTCGTTTGTGAAGCAGTCCGGCGTAAAATGACGGCATGACAACAACACTCTACTACAACAACTCTTCCTCTTCTCTAAAGCAGCCCAACATGGCCCCGCCCCCTTTGTTGTGTGTTCTCGGGGGCGGGGTTTATGTAAATTTTAGAGTTAGTGATGTCACCAACACAGAAAGAAGCTCGTTGTAGTCCCTACCAGCCGTTTAAAAAGCGATTTCTGTAAAAGAAAATATCTCCTTTGCATTGAACTTTGAGCGTCGTAACTTTGCAGATGTTGTTTATGATCAAACAGCAACATTACACACTAACTAAAGTTAAAAAAGTCAAATCATAATCAACCACCCCTTTAAATCTTGTAATCCTATTCTAGTAGACCCCCTGAACAAAATGATGAGCTTGTAAATGAGCATAATAAGGTCCCTTTATAATAAATTTTAATATAAAAATATATAGAAGTATAATTATATAAATATGTAATTAATCAATTAAATACATATTTTTTATAAATAAAATTATATAAAAATATTTATTTATAATTTGGTTTTTTTTTTATTATATACGTGTTGTAATTTTATTTTAATTATATGAATTTAAATAATTGTTATTGCTTTCCTGATTGTGTCTGTTTTCAGGCTCAGAGCTCGTTCAGCTGGGACTGGGGTCCATCTTTCCCAACTCTGGGCATCTGGAAGGGAGTTCGGCTAGAAGTCTTCAACACTTTAAGGGTTCTAAGTTTTTCCACCGTTCCAAAATATGGTACACACATATTTGCATATGAATGAGAAGGGGTTTAGACATCAATATAATAGCAAAACAATTCAACATAAAATGCAAATTCCCTCTTTTCCCATATTCCTCTCCATATGTCTTTCCCTGTATGCAGACTCTGGAAATTCAAGCTGGAATGTTGAAGTGGAGTTGTTCTTCGATGTTGTTGTTGCATCGAAGGCTCTCGTCCTCATGTCCATACCATTATTACATTCAGAGGAGTTTCATCTGTCTCTTTCACCTGGACAGAGCAGGAAGTCCTTTGTCTTGCAGATCAACCCGGTGAGATCAGTTCACAGACCATCCTGTGTCATATCATATATCCCGTCCTGTTTTCCTCATTTCTGAGGTAATATCACACTATATGATGATAAATAATGTGTTCACTTCAAGAGTGTGAGTTTGTGGTGGCCGTTTGGACACGGAGAGCAGCCTCTCTATGAGCTGGAGATACATATCAACATGGAGGGTGGAGAGACATTTAATGCGCAGCGAAAGGTAACATCTTTCTCTGTTATTCTTATTTTCTACATCTATTTCACTCTTTTGTTGTGGTTTTCTATTTCAGGTTGCTTTCCGCACAGTGGAGTTGATCCAGGAGCCCATACCCTCCTCCCCTGGCCTCAGCTTCTACTTCCGGATTAATGGGAAACCAATTTTCCTGAAAGGTTCGAACTGGATTCCTGTTCATGCCTTTCAGGACCAGGTTACCACTGACATGTGAGAAGATTTACAGCCCACCTACACTAAAACAGCCTAGTTGAGTGGCCAGATGAATCCTGTTTAATGTGAAATCATCTCGTCATTTCAGGATCACCGTCCTGCTCCGGTCTGCTCAGAAGGCCAATATGAACGCTTTGAGAGTGTGGGGTGGTGGCGTTTATGAGCAGGACCTCTTCTACAGCCTGTGTGACATGTATGGAATCATGGTAAGCTTGTCATATGAAGTCCTCCACCTGTGACATGCTTTAAATACAATCGATTTGTTTGCTCTTTTGTCAGATTTGGCAGGACTTCATGTTTGCCTGTGCGCTGTACCCTACGGAGAAGGATTTTATACAGACCGTGAGGGAGGAAGTCACGCAGCAGGTTCGCATCACAGTATATTCTGTGTTCACCTCTAATAAATGACAAATAAAAGGGTCAAGGACATATGAGGGTGTTTGGAAAAAGTTTAAATGGAATGATTCTAAAATATCATGTGGGGAATGACATTTTAATAAAACTTCCATCTTGAATACACACCTTAATATTTCTTTTCAAAAAAGTGTTTTTTATTACAAATATCATAAATTGTTACGTTTCTGGAGTGTCGCACCACATGACATTTTATGACCTGAGGTAACCTTGCGTTTTCATAAAGCTAGTGTTATGTTAACTAAAATGATTAAAAATGGTTTAATAACATTTAAAAATGTTAGATAAAAATAAAGTTGAAACAAAATATGAACATTTATTTATTATATAAATAAAAAAAAAAATTAAATTAAATGAAAATTAGAAGTGTTGCCTTTTCAAATAACTGAAATAAAATAACAAATTTTAAGTACTGAAATGACTAAAACTAAAACTGAAATAAAAAATATATTAAAGCTAAATAGAAATATTTAAAATACAGAAAGTAATAAAAATGTTCATAATAAAATAAAAAAGTTAAGTTTTTCAAATATTAAGTGAAGCATACTTTATTCTAAGAAAAATCAATATAAAACATTTCTTCATTATGATAGCATTAAAAGTTTTCATGAACATGATTTCCCCCCCTTCAAAAATATATAAAAAGTAATTTGTTCAGAAAAGCTTGCTGTAGAAGAAATTATTAATGTTCGCCATAGAAGAGGTGTATCATAGGCATTTTTGTTATGTATTCTTTGATTAAATTATAGATCTGATTAGGGCTGTCACTAACGATTATTTAGGTAATCAAGTAATCAGTCGATTATTTTGACGATTAACCGAGTAATAGGGGTAATAAAAATAGACCTAAGCCTTTAAAATGGCTTAAAATACATATATAATAATGATGAGACAATGATATTTGGTTCAAATAAAGTATCAAAAATGGTTTTATAGAACAACACTGTTTAAATACATCATATAAATAATCATCAAATGCCTGCAGAGGGCGCCAACGGCCTTACAGCAGATCTAATCCTTGTTTAATTCAAATCTTTACTTAATCTTTAATATATGCTACCGCCATTGTAATAATTCTTGAACATGAATATGTGGACATGCAACATGCAAACTCGGAGCAAGAGTTTAAACTTTTATTTTGAAATCGCAATGAACATTTCACAGGTTTACAAATAATTTACCTTACAAATGTGATGAAACGGCTCACATTGCGTTCCCAGATGAACGTTATAAGCAGTCCAGACTCACAGCATATGCAGAGATGGAGTTTGGATTCTCATCCGTGGAATGTGCCACTTCCGGTATTTTGCCGGTTACTCGACACGGGTAAATTGCAATCGAGGATTTTTTTAAAATCGAGTACTCTAATTTAATTGAGGAATTGTGACAGTCCTAGATCTGATGCTCAAAAAAAAAGCATTATCTCACTGACTCACCAGTCATTTTTATTTTATTATTGTGCTTCAGGTTCGACGGTTGAAATCTCACCCGTCTGTGGTCATCTGGAGCGGGAACAACGAGAATGAAGCTGCCATAGCAGCTGACTGGTTCAGCATCTCTGCCGCCGAGCGCCCGCTGTACGTGAGAGATTACGTCAGTCTGTACGTTGAGAACATCAGAGACCTCGTGCTGCAGGTGAGACTGAGACACACACAGACTTACATTACAGTTCTATCTTCAGTCTTATCAGTGGATTCTGTGCTTTAATTCAGGAGGACAGCACTCGTCCTTTTCTGGTGTCCAGCCCAACCAATGGGGTGGAGTCTGAGAAGGAAGGCTGGGTGGCTCATGACCCCTATGACCCCCACTATGGCGACACCCACTACTATAGCTATTACAACAATTGCTGGAACTGGACTGCTTTCCCTCGTACGCGCTTCGCCTCTGAGTACGGCTTCCAGTCCTGGCCTTCATTGTCCACGCTCAGTAAGGTACTTTCTGCTTTTACCAGTTTATTTTTGTGACCGCAAAGCCGACTAATGTCACTAGTTTAAAAGGTGAAGTGTGTCCTTTTTATGCCAGTAGTGGCACCAAACTGAATTGCACAAGTAAAGACCTTCCATCTTCGATTGTTTGAACAAGCAGATAGTCCTGATTCCCACCCCAAACACATGCCATTGGTTGAGCTAAAGGCCAAAGTATACTTCACTTTTCACCCGTACTCGAGGGTCAGCGTACAGTGCACATGACGTGAATTTCGACACCAGAATGCGTGTACTGTACCGTTTAATTTTTTTGCAGTAATTAGTTTATCCACAAGGTGGCAGCCGTGCTCTGGGGGCGTCGATTCACAAGGTAGTTGAAGAAAAACCTCATAAACAGAACAGGAACTCATGCAAGCTACAGCGACAGTGGAGTCCGACATAGACGAGAGATTGTGCGAAGAGGTTAGAAACTCTAGCATGAAAGAATACAAAGATGTTTACATGGGTTGTAACTCGTGGCGAGAGATTGCTCAAAACTGCCCGTGTACGCGTACGAGTCAAATGAAGTATACGTTGCAAGGCTGTGCGTTCGACAGTGTTTATAAAAAACAAAGTATACTTTGGGCTTAATTCAACAATTCATCAGAGCACATTATTCATAAGTACAGTAAAAAATGGCCTTCATAGTCTTTCATTGACACCTTTGTAACAAAAAGTACACTTTAGCATACTTATTTTTAAGTATATTATTTCCATAATATACTTTAAGTGCGAACTGAATGTAATGTTTTCAAACAGTTGCGTGTTAATTGGAATTAAATGAAAATGTATTATAGTTTAACTTTATATTAAATTAGCCATTAGCTGAACTTTGTTTTGTTCCCTAGTAAAGTAGGACTTAAGTACATCTCTACATGTAATTTAATGTAATTTTATAATTCTATTGTTTTTGAAATATGGTTATTGTAATTTCTATTGAAACTTGTATTTAATGTGTTTAAATATACTTTAAATGTACTACATTGCACCAATTCAAATGTGTGATTACAAATATATTAACTTTTAAATGTAATAGCAAAAGTTTGGAAACATTACTATTTTTAATGTTTTTGAACGAAGTCTCTTATGCTCATTAAGGCTGCATTTATTTCATAATAAATACAGGAAAAACAATAATATTGTGAAATATTATTACAATTTAAAATGATGGTTTTCTATTTTAATATACTTTAAAATATAATTTATTTCTGTGATCAAAGCTGAATTTTCAGCATCATTACTCCAGTCTTCAGTGTCACATGATCCTTCAGAAATCATTCTAATATGCTGATTTATTATCAATGTTGGAAACAGTTGTGCTGCTTAATATTATTTTATAACCTGTGATACTTTTTCAGGATTCTTTGATGAATAAAAAGTTAAAAAATATCAGCATTTATTTAAAATAGAAATCTTTTCTAACAATATACACTACCGTTCAAAAGTTTGGGGTCAGCAATTTTTTTTTTTCTTTTTTTTGAAAGAAATTAATACTTTTATTCAGCACGGATGTGTTAAATTGATAAAAAGTGATAGTAAAGATTTATATTGTTAGAAAAGATTTATATTTTGAATAAACGCTGTTCTTTTTAACCTTTTATTCATCAATAAATCCTGAAAAAAGTATCACAGCTTCTAAAAAAATATTAAGCAACACAACTGTTTTCAACATTGATAATAACTGAGTATCAAATCATCATATTAGAATGATTTCTGAAGGATCATGTGACACTGAAGACTGGAGTAATGATGCTGAAAATTCAGCTTTGATCACAGGAATAAATTATATTTTAAAGTATATTAAAATAGAAAACCATCATTTTAAATTGTAATAATATTTCACAATATTGTTGTTTTTTTTCTGTATTTATTATGAAATAAATGCAGCCTTAATGAGCATAAGAGATTTCGTTCAAAAACATTAAAAATATTAATGTTTCCAAACTTTTGACTGGTAGTGTACATGTGCGTTAGTATGTTAGCCAACACATCAAAACAAGTGTACTGTACTACAACACAACAAAAGATTATTTATCATGATGATTTAAAGTGTACTTCAACATTATTACAAAATGCACTTTTTAAGAAACACAGTCAGGCAACTGTACTCTTAAGTGGCCTTTTATTTCATTAATATATTATTTGCAAGTATGGTTTTTTAGATATACTTTTAAGATTTGAAGTACACAATGAAGTGCACGTTCAGTACAACTAGGTGCGAAGTGACAAATGACCATCTGCTGTAGGGTTGAGATCCAAACTGGACGCTTCCAGTCCAATACTGCATTTATCAAATTTATTTATCATAAAGCTCGTAGATGTCATTTTAAACTTACAGTTCCGATGCACAAACACACAGTTCCCCCAGTGTCCAACAATGGAATTACAACAGACATTCAATACAACATAAGCACTCTTCATTTTTTAACAAGGGAATGCATAAGCCTTCTTATTTTCCAACTCCTTCTCTCCAACCAGGTTTCAGTGTCTTCAGACTGGGATTTCAGCAGTAATTTCTCGTCTCATCGGCAGCATCATGAAGATGGAAATCAGCAGATGCTAAATCAAGCAGAACTACATTACATCCTCCCCAACAGCTCCGACCCAGTGCAGAGATACAGAGACACTATTTACATCACTCAGGTCAACACAACATATATACAACACTGATTCAGCTTTAAAATATAATAAAATAGAAGACAGTTGTAATAACATTTCACAACATTACTGTATTTTTGATCAAATAAGCGCAGCCTTGGTGAGCAGAAGAGACTTCTGTCAAAAACATAAAATCTTACAGACCCAAACTTTCGAACGGTAGTGTATATGTCAGATGTTTTCACACTCTTTGGTTTGATCAGGTGATGCAGGCGCAGTGTGTGAAGATTCAAACAGAGTTCTACCGCCGCAGCCGCAGTGACATCGTCGAGGGCAAAGGTCATACAATGGGCACTCTTTACTGGCAGCTCAATGACATCTGGCAAGGGCCATCCTGGTCCTCTGTAGGTGAATGAAGAATGAATACACTGCAAAAAATGCTTTTCTTACTTAGTTTTTGTCTTGTTTCTAGTCCAAATATCTATCTGTTCTTAAGTAAAAATTATTGTCTTGTTTTCAGAAAAAAATAAGTCAAAATTAAGCAAATTTTTCCTTAAAACAAGCAAAATAATCTGCCAATGGGGTAAGCAAAATAATCTTATTTTCAGTTTGAAATGGACTGGAAACAAGACAAAAAATCTAAGTGAGAGTAGCATTTTTTGTAGTGTAACGACTATTGCTGTTCATCTCTATATAGACGAAAGCATCCTTGTTTATCAAATGTAATTTTAATGTTCATTTATTTGTTAATGTGAGTATGCTTCTTGACTGGGAACTCTCTCGCACATTCAGAGTTTGGTGGTAAATGGAAGATGCTGCACTACTGGGCTACAGATTTTTACGCTCCCGTCCTCTCAGCGGGGGTCGAGGATGAGGGAGACCTGCTGATGTACGCCGTCTCTGACAGACACTCTGAGCAGCACAAGGTCAAAGCCAAGGTAAGATGGCAGCGCTTAGTACCACGTTTGACTGTTGTTGTTTTTTGGGGGTTATTATACAGTATAATGATCATCTATTACAGAACAGAATGTTAGATCGAAATTGTTTGACATTATTATTTTAAATTTAAAGTGATCCAATCACTGCAAATATGCAAATAACAACGTTAACCCAGGATTAAGGAATGTACAGAGTGAAACGTCGGTTTACATACACCAGGATTAATTGTTAACCCTGGGTAAATTATGAGCAGTGTGAAATGTGAAGCAAGATAACCCAGGATTCTTTTTATTCAAAGGTTTAGAGAATGACCCAGGCTTAAAGGGACATTTCACCCAAAAATGAAAATTCATTTACTCACCCTCGTAAGCTCAAACGTAATTGCATGTTTCTAGTTCGTTTAGGACAAACTACATCTAATATCAGGCTTACTAGTGCCATAGCGTAAACATGCTTTCATTTTTGTTTTCTTGCATTAGTAAATGTATGAATTTTGATTAGTATTGCTCGTGTTGTTCACACAGGTGAAGTTATACAGCTGGAGCAGCTTTGATGCTGTTTGTTCTTTAGAGTCTAATGTGACTACAATAAAAGCAGGAGGGAGCACGCTTGTGTTTCAGCATCCCGTATCTGCTCTCCTGGAGCAATGTGGGAACTGCACTCGGCACTCCTGCATCGTCACCTTTCATCTCAGTAGTCCAGAAGGTCAAATGATCAGCCCTCTCAATCACATCTTCCTCAGCTCTCCACGACATGCAGAAGGTTTGCAGAAACCCGACATCACGGTGAGAGACACCGATTCTCAACACACACCGCTTACTAATGCACTCACTTCAGCTGATTCTGCTGCGTTTCTGCACAAACAGAGACGTTACTGAACGTAAATGACATCTGGTGCTTTTTCTTAGGAGGGCCATTCTACAGAATTGGTCAAACTGCTGTCCCAC
This sequence comes from Mylopharyngodon piceus, assembly GCA_039654765.1. Lineage (NCBI taxonomy): Eukaryota > Metazoa > Chordata > Actinopteri > Cypriniformes > Xenocyprididae > Mylopharyngodon > Mylopharyngodon piceus. The sequence continues at coordinate 21,818,553 of CM077439.1, read as the reverse complement.
AACCAAAAAACACATTTAAAAAGCATTCAAAGTGTTCAAATTTGAGATGTTTACTAAGATCCTTCTATTATCTATTGAATCCCACAATAATATTTAAAATATCAGTAAGATTAATATATATAAAATCATCATTTATTGGGTACGTTCAATTGGGAGGTGTCTGTCCCGAACCCTAACCCCTAAATTTCAACTTGTGAAAATGATATTGAAATCATTTTTGCAATTTTTTTCCACTGTTATTTATTTATTAAAGTGAAGTTAAATTATTTTTTTTTACATTTTATCTTTAAATCATGAATCTTTATGTAAAAAGATGCGTCCCGCATGTTCATGTCACTACCGAAACAGTGTGTGTTTGAGTCCATTGTCTGAGACTGATTTTAACACACTTCAGGAAATATTCCTGTGTCCCTCCCTCTCATA
>CM077439.1:21706044-21817630 GCA_039654765.1 Mylopharyngodon piceus | reverse complement strand
GCCACTTGAACAACAGACAGCGTCAGAAGCGTCTCTGCCCGGGCTAAAGAGACAAAGTACTGGACTGCTGCTGAGTGGTCCAAAGTTATGTTCTCTGATGAAAGTAAATTTTGCATTTCCTTTGGAAATCAGGGTCCCAGAGTCTGGAGGGAAGAGAGGAGAGGCACACAATCCACGTTGCTTTAGGTCCAGTGTAAAGTTTCCACAGTCAGTGATGGTTTGGGGTGCCATGTCATCTGCTGGTGTTGGTCCACTGTGTTTTCTGAGGTCCAAGGTCAACGCAGCCGTATACCAGGAAGTTTTAGAGCACTTCATGCTTCCTGCTGCTGACCAACTTTATGGAGATGCAGATTTCATTTTCCAACAGGACTTGGCACCTGCACACAGTGCCAAAGCTACCAGTACCTGGTTTAAGGACCATGGTATCCCTGTTCTTAATTGGCCAGCAAACTTTCACCTGACCTTAACCCCCCCCCCCCCATAGAAAATTTATGGGGTAATGTGAAGAGGAAGATGCGATATGCCAGACCCAACAATGCAGAAGAGCTGAAGGCCACTATCAGAGCAACTCTGGGCTCTTATAACACCTGAGCAGTGCCACAGACTGATCGACTCCATGCCACGTGCCTGGCTGCAGTAATTCAGGCAAAAGGAGCCCCACCTAAGGCTTGAGCATGCTGCACATGCTCAGTCTTTTCTTGTTCATACTTTTCAGTTGGCCAAGATTTCTAAAAATCCTTTCTTTGTATTGGTCTTAAGTAATATTCTAATTTTCTGAGATACTGAATTTGGGATTTTCCTTTATTAAGCCATAATCATCAAAAATTAAAAGAAATAAACATTTGAAATATTTCAGTCTGTGTACCATGAAGGAATATAATATACAAGTTTCACTTTTTGAATGGAATTAGTGAAATAAATCAATCCTTTGATGATATTCTAATTATATGACCAGCACCTGTATAAATGAGGCGATACAAGCGTTGCTCCGTTTCCTGTCATTTTATTTGCAACTGCACCACAGGTTGCAGCATTAAGGCACACAGTACTGACTCCTGGTACCGTATATACCTTATTAGCTACGCATTACACAACAGGTACAAGTTGCTCGTGTATACTTTACCATATATAACAGATTCTCAAACTATCATTACAGTTTCAGTCCAATTATCACTAGTTTATAAAGTCCAGTATGTCTAGTTGTGATGTTTGTGATGGCTGGAGATCCAGTTTAATCACAGCCTAATACCTGTCTCTGAATCTCCCATCAGGAACATCATCATATGTGGAGAAGAGTTTGGCCTCTCTACTGATTTGAGCTAACAGAGAGTTTTCAGCTCCATATTTCCACAGTATCTCTCATCATCTTCATGTAGTTTAGTATCATCAGAGTTTAGAGGGATTGAATCTCCCTCCATCACTGACACTGACTTCAGTTCATCTGTATCAGCAAACACACCTGGGAAACATAAGATTTGGCCATATATTAAGATCAAATACCTTGTTTGTAGCCATGTATAGGTAAAATGAACAGCAAACAGAACAGCAGCAGACACAAAGGAAGATGAGGACAAACACAAATGGACAGAGACGTTCATTTACACTTGAGCATGACACAGACTGATTTTAAGTCAGTGAAACTAATGTTTTACTCTACCAAACCAGATGCCACAAGCAAGAACAAAACAAACAGGTGAACCATTTCAAAATAAGAACATGCACTTAAAAGAGATGAACATTTGTGTGACTGACAGATTTGTGAACTAAGCACAAGACAGTGCTTAACCTGTGATATTAATCTTTTGTTGCATCTGAATCCTCCACCACCGGATTTGACGACCACCTCATTCCTATTGCACATGCACAATTCTTGCATGTGTTGAAGCAGTAATTGCCCTCATTTCCCATAATAACACTTACACTGTTCGTAACGGCAGACAATACTTATTTTATCACTTAACAGAAGTTGTATCTTTTTAGTTGCATATCAAGTTTTTAATTATTAAGTTGACCACGGTTGTGTGGACTGCTGTTTAACATTTTAAATACATCTCTTATTGATGGCTATTTAAGTGAAGGGTATGAGATTGTGCTCTCATGGCACCATCAGCCAATCACCCACAAAAACCACATGTTAAAGCAGAAAGCTTTTTATCCACCAAACAGATCAAAGTCCACATTTCTGAAGAGATGTCAGTAGATCAGACAATAGCACATTTTACTTTGACCTCAAAACTGAGCTGCTCACAGTACAATGATTCACTTTCATCAGAGGTGGAAAACCAGGGGTCAGTAAGCAAAAACCTGCCATATTTTTATTCCCACCCCACTCGAAGGCAGTGTTAAAGTTAAAATCGGCATGTAAATTTGGCAGTTTTTGATGGATGACATTTATTCATTTAGAAAGATGAATATTTTCGATGATGCAATACCAAGAAATCACCAAAAGAGAAAAATCTCAATTTTTGTAGACATCTATCGCCCAGATTTGTGTATGCTTTAGGTTGGGCTCTTTGATTCTTGACTTTTTAATATTTCAGATTTTTGTTTGGGCTGTTGTAACTGAGTCATAACAGCTAGACAATCAAAGAGAAAAGATGATCAGGTGTTGGTTATGTTTTCACATAATCATTATTTGACCTGAATCACTGAACTCATTTAGAGCCCAATCTCTGAGTTAGATTTACATTATTGATTACAGCAGCACTGTGATTCTACAGCAGAAGATCAGCTTTTACAATATAATCCAAAAGATTTCTTAAAAGTTGTTCTGATCAACAAAAAAAATCAAAAATCTTCTGATAAAAATATTCTGATAAACAGATCATCTCTGAACATTAGAAAACAAGATACTAAAAAGTCACATAAAAACAGCAAAAAATAAAATAAATAAAATAGTTATAACAAAGAAAATTACTAAGACAATCAAGCTCATAATTTATTCATGCAGCAATGCATGATGGGAGCCGTGGATGAATTTTGATTAGTGGCACCCAGAATGCATTGCAACATGCTTTTTGACAGTCACCATTGTTGAGATTCACAGGCTGATTCTTGATGTCTGTGTGTCTAAATGAAAGTGAGGTTTTTTTTTTAGAACAACTTTTGATAAATCCTTCAGATTATATTAATAAAGCTGTAGAATCACAGTGCTGCTGTAATCAATAATGTAATCTAACTCAAAAATTGAACTCTAAAAGAGTTCAGGTCAAACAATGATTATGTGAAAACATAACCAACACCACCTGACCATCTTTTAACTTTGCTTGTCTGGTTGTTATAACTCAGTTACAACAGCCCAAACAAATTCTAATATTAAAAAGACAAGGGTCAAGAGCTCAACTAAAGCAAACTCTGATCTCTGTGATGGTGTCTTAAAAATTGTGATTTTCTCCTTTGGTGATTCTGCTTGTTATCATCATGTGTCTTCAATAATGGTCAATCATCACTCAATTAAACACTTATTTATCTCATTAACTTTAACACTGCTTCAGTGGGTGGAATAAAAATATGGCAGGACTTTTACTTTCTGACACCTGGACTTTCCATCTCTGACTTTCATGTTTCACTCTGCAAGATGCCTTGTCCGGTTTCCTCCTATATATGATATACATTTTTTGTACTATAGTTAAAGATTAGTTTAAACTACTTGCTCTTGAATTTGGTTTGCAACTTACTGTTTTTAAGCTCTCTTATAAAGACCATTTAAATCCACAGCCAGTGTAGGATGACAACATTGTTTTGTAATTTCTTTTCTGCATTAAAAGAAACAAAATACATTGTATTTACATAAAGATCCACAGTGCAGTAACAGGTCTTTACACACCATTTTTAAAGCACTTTATTTATTAATTTTGTCCTGATTAATTTTTTTATCTAAAATTGAGCATCACCATTAAAACAGAGACACTGAACACTTTGATGTAAATAGTCATGGATTCAGCTGTGAAGGCTTGTGCTCCTACCCAGGTAACAGGAAACATTCTCATAACTTTGGCTAATGTTCTGTCAAGGTTCTTTTAAAGTTATGAACAATCATTCTTCCTGTAACATTATTAGAACATTTCCAAAATCAATTACTGTTGGGAAGTTTTTGTGTCCCTAAAGCCAAGTTTACACTACAGGATTTTAAACGTACGCAGATCGCTGTGCTGTTCAGACTACGTGACTTGCTGTGAAGTCTTGAAGTCGTTGTGGTGTTCACACTACATGACACTACGTAAATGATCCACAACAGGAGGTTACACACTACACCAGCTGATGACAACTCTGTCACCCAAAGACTTTATTTGAAAATGGATGTTGGGAGAAAATTAGATTAAATTTTGAATTAAATTTAATTAAAATGAAAATAACATTATATTAAAAGTTTAAAACATTCTGTCTGACCTCCCAGAGTTAAGGCGACTGTTATTTTAGAATATTTCCCTTTATTGTTTCCATGAGGATGCGTCATGCTTGTCACGTGACACACCGCAGCCAGCCGGCCACACTGTATGACAGATGTATTGCTTTTCTCACCATGTCATCAACTATCTGATATTCCGATTCTCAAATATGTGCAAGTGAGTGTTTTGTCATTTAAAAACCTATGTAATGACATTGATCTTAATATATAATGTGAATTCATCCATTTGTCCCGAAATACATGTGGCTGTTGAACTGTGAGAACAATAGAGTGAGTGAGCTTTATAGTTACTTACACAATGTGTATCTGATATGAATAAACGTCGGCAAATTATATTTGAATGGATTGTTATTGCTGCTTCCATAGACATCAGTGTATATTTCATTGGCTGTTGCGTCGCGACACGTGACATCACAGGATATTGAGTCTGCCGACAGCTCCAGATATTTAGCATGCTAGATATTTGTCTGGCGTCAGTGAGGTGTCGGCGACGCGTCAGCGAGCCTCTTTAATGCGTCGTTGAGTAGTTCACACATAAAGATTGGCGAGCGCCGATCACTCGCTGATTTTCCCCCGATCACAGCCCGACCTGTCGGCGAGCTCGTTAACTTGCAAATCAGGCTTAAATCGGGCTTAAAATCCTGTAGTGTAAACTTGGCATAAGCTGCAGCCTCAAAACAAGTGCCACACCTCTCTATTGCTTATTCATTTCCCTGTTAGCCCCAAGCTCCACCCAACCAATCTCAAATCAATTAGGACTCCCTCAGGCTTTATTAGCTGCACCTGTGCCCACAGCTTTCCCTTTCTATTGCATGTGGCTGTACTGTGCAGAGGACTGATTCTTACTCCTTTCTTTGTTTTCCTACATGTGCGTAACTGACTATGTAAGTGCTTTTGTTGATATTTAGAGATTATGTGGTTTGACTTAAGTTTGGCCTAAATGTTTATTTCAGGTTTGTTATTTTTTCCTATTTAGGCATGTGCTTTAGTTAGCTTATAGTATGAGTAGATAGCCTCATGTATTGTTTATCGCTTCATTGCCTGTGAATTCAATGGGATATTTGTACTTGCCTTGTACCTGATTTACCATTGTTTATTGGTAAACTAAAACTGTATATCTCTGTTCCATTGTAGAAACATGCAGACACATGCACATATACACACAATACCTGCTTGGAGTGTGCAATAAAGACTCCTATACCTGATTTGACTAGACTGGACCTGTTCTTACCGACAGCCCCATTGGCTTCAAGCTAGCTACTCTGAGCATTCCCCTTACTCCTTTTCAGTTACCGAGCAAGAATATAACCAGCCGGTGTTCAAAACTATCTCCTTACCTTAGCCTGATTCACGACGGTAAGCTTGTAGTAATGTTTTAGAATTCGAGTGGTACTGGTAAGTTTCCACGGGAAATAAGAGTTTGCTGATGTTTGTCTTTGTGCCACATCTGTAAACAGAAAGAAGGAATCCTAGCTGTAGGCTATATTGCGTGTGTGGATGCTGCTGATGGCAGATCATTTGTAGCCTTTACTTAGATGGAATGTATTTAAACTTGAGATGGTGGCTTGTAATCCAGAAAGTTCAAAACGACAAACATTATCGACAACTGGCAACCCCAGTCGCGTGTTGTTTATCTGCTCCCGCATATATGAGCCTTCCTTTTCCTTTTGATCTCCGCTTTGAGATCGACAGGGCGTGGAAGAATCTGTTTTTGTCCTGCATCTGTTTACATCAGCATGTAATTTATGCAGATTTTGAAAGCTCTGGTCCTGCTCGTATATGGCAGGACATACGTGGCAGCAGATTACGCGTTTCAGAAGTCTAGTGGTTTATTCAGATGCAACTTTGCAAACCTAAGCTGTACTGCCATGCTCTTTTTAAGAGAATAGGTTTTCTCCTTGCAACCCTTCCAAACAAGCCATACTTTTCTAATCTCATGTGTTGTTGTTCATCTGTCCATCAATTTTAAGACCTGCTGAAGACCAGATTATTTTTACTATGTCCTGATATGTAAAACCATAGAAGTCAAAAGGGTGTACTTTCTTTTTCACATGACTGGATATTCAATTACAATCAGATTTCACTCACACTAATGTCTGTCTGTCTTTATCTGTGTCCATGGTATCTGCTTTCAAATCTTATAGTCGGAATAGCTGTTGCTGTTGTTCTGTTGGTGTTTGTAGCTTTTAGTAACAGCTGGTGTGATTTACTATCGTCGCAGGAGGTCTAAACATGGCAAGTATCACCGACAGATACCTGCAGTAAGAGGAAACCTAACACATTTTATTGTGCAAAAATTAGTGTTTAATTGTGTTTGTACAGAATTTTTGTTTTATTTTATTTTTTTTTTCTTCTTTTACAGCAGAAAGTGGAGAAAAACAAACTTGAGCATCTGTTGAAAGTCTAAATATAAGGTACGATACAGCACTAACGTTGAGTCTTTGTAGAAGATTTTCATCAAAAAATACAGTATGGTGCAAATGTCTTGGGCATGTTACAACCTTCACAAAAAGTGACAGTTTTAAGACAGTTATTCATATGTTTAGCTGTAATGTGCTGTAAAAACAGATAGTATGGTGCACACAGAGATCTGATCTCACCATCATCCAGTTAGTCTGGGATTACATGAGAAGACAGAAAAACTGAGATTGTATTTGTATATTAACTGTACAGTATATTTATATGCCCACTGACTGAATAGGGAATTTATAGCAAAAGTCACCTAAATGGGAAAAAACACTTTTAAACTGAATTTTATTATCTTGTTACTGATGACAGATGTGATTTCTCTCTCTTTACCTTGTGATTCATTGTTTTCTTACAGAAGGAGAAAGACGGATGTGATATGAGGCCAAAGGGATTTGAGGATCCCAATATATATATGAATATATGAATATAAAAAATGGTCCAGGTCATAGTTAGAAGGTAGGGGCTAGTATGTGACCATAGGTGACCATAAGTCTAGGTGGACGTCCATGACATGCAGAGTCCCTCAAGGCTCAATTTTTGCACCACTCCTGTTCAAACCGTTTATGCTCCCACTGAGCCAAATAATAATACCTCACACTCTAAAAAATGCTGGGTTGTTTCAACTCATGTTTTGGTCAAATATGGACAAACCCAATCATTGGTTTAAAAAGTTATTTAAATAATAATAATAATAATAATGATGATGATGATGATGATGATACATTTTATTTATATAGCATCAAAATCGCTTTATAATCAATAAACATGAATACATTAAAAACAGGACAAATATAAGAAACAATAAAGTATACACATCAAACCCCACAGACGATCACGAAATCTGAATGAAATGCATAGTTTGGAGTGTAATATATACAAATATCTGACCAACTATCCGAACAGAATGAGCAGTAGAGTAAAAATGAAGTAAAAATAAAGTAAAAATTAAGTAACCAGAGTAGTCCCTCATGGAGTGCATTAAGCAACCTGCGTCGAACTGCATCTCGAATCCCACAGAGCCCAATCGAATGCAAACGGCAGGACCCAAACGGCAAATGGGAACACTCGATGATGACGGCCGCCACGCCATGAAATCCTCCCATCAAAGATGCAGATACTCTGTCCGCAACAACCACGCTACAAACACCGTCAGGTGGGCAGGCCCGGTGGATTCAGGTAGGCCGGATGAGCACACCACCTCCACGCACTAGCCGGAAAACATAATCACAGTTGAAGTCTGTTTTATGAGCGTGAAAAACATTTTACACAACAAGACAAACAGCCCAGAAGTTGCATGACAAAAAAATAAAACAATTAAAACATTTTAAGTGTAAAAAGTGTAAAATGTGTTTGTCCATATTTGAACCGAACATGGGTTGAAACAACCCAGCATTTTTTAGAGCGTATGTAGATGATATCCAGATCTACTTAGCCCTATCGCAACTACAGCCCCATTGACTCCCTGTGCCAATGTATTGATGAAGTTAACAGTTGGATGTGCCAAAATTTTCTTTAGTTAAACAAAGAAAAAATTGAAGTCAGTGCATTTGGAAACAAAGATGAAGTTCTCAAGGTGAACGCATACCTTCACTCTAGGGGTCAAACAACTAAAAATCAAGTCAGGGATCTTGGTGTGATTTTGGAGTCAGACCTGAGTTTCAGTAGTTATGTAATCTTTTACATTACACATTTTAGGTAATATAATCTCACTATTTTTTGAATACTTACCTATCTTGTTTATAACATTGATTTGAATAGTATAATGTACCATACTGAAAAAAATTAGAAGACAAAGAAAAATTTGTTTAATCATAAAAAATTAAATTATAATTAATAAATCATTTGAAAATAAAAGCAATCAAAATAAAACACTAACTAAAAATAAATATTCTGTGTTTATGCTGTGCAGTCGCTCTATTTTCCATGTAATTAGTCGCCTGACTAGTGGCCGGTCTGAGTGTGCAATTTTTTATAAAGCTTTTGAGAACAGAAAATTTAAAAGATAAAAAGAAGTAATCATGTAATCAATAAAAAAATAACTGTATTCTGATTATAAGTATCTAAAAAGTAATATAATGTATTATATGTAAGTATGTGTAAGTATATAATGTACGTACTTAATTTTTGGAATCTGATTACACTGTAAAAAAAAAAAAAAAAAAAAAATTGTAGTAATTTTAACTGTAAAATATTGTAAAAACGCTATGAAAAATATTTATAGGTTAACAGCAAGTTCCTGGGAAAAAACTGTAATAGTTCTAACTGCACATTTCATGTAATGTTTACAGTTAAATACTGTTAAATGCACAGTTTTTAGAGGTAAAAAGGTAAATCAAATTATAATTTACAGTGAAAAACTGTAAACTGATTTTCCCAGAATTCCCTGTGACACTTCTCATTTGTAAGTATTTATTTTAAATAATCATGTTTGTTAATAGTCTTTGTTATCCTAGTTTCAGTTATGTACATTTGAGTTTTACATCCATCTTCTGTTGTTTAATGAATGTTTATTGCGTTATTCAAGTGTCATGTGTGTGTCATTATGATGGTGTTTTGTGTTTGTGTGAATGACTCTGTGCACCTTCTATAATATTGTAATTCATCTTGTGGAAAAGCTGCTTGTGATGAACTCATGATTCTTCATGTGGCTTCCTCTTTTACCACCTGCATTATTATAGTGTTTGTCAGTATATGTTAAAGATACAAAATAGATTTTAGCAGCAGTGTGCGTTGTTGGATTTACTGGATTAAATTGCAGTTTTCTTGTTTGTAAATTACAGATTTATACTGTAAAACTGACAGATTGTTCTGTAAATATGTTTACATTTTTTACTATTTGTTTACAGAATTATTCTGGCAATTGCAGCTGCCAGGATTACTATTACTATTATTATTATTTGTAAAACAACTGGATTTCTTTTTTAAGGTGTACGATATCTAGATTACATATAATCAGTTACTACCCAGAAGGGTGGACTGTTTGGTGCGTAGCCCACCTCCCATAGTCAATATAATGGACTCCTCACCGGCCTTCCCAAAAAGACCATAGGACGGCTGCAGCTCTTACAGAACACTGCTGCCAGGAGAAAGAGTAAAACAGCCAATTTTAATGTACTTTTACTTGTTTATAAATCACACAATGGCCTATTGGACCTCAGTAAACTGCAGATATGCTCACTGAATATAAACAGATCACTCAGATCAATATAGGATCACATCAGTTAGAAATACCAAGGGTTCACTCAAAGCAAGAGAGTCTGTTTTTAGCTATTACGCCAGCCGGAGCTGGAAGCAGCTTCCTGAAGAGATCAGATGTCCTCCAACAGATTCAAATCCAGACTTTAAACACACTCTGCCACTGTACGTCCGACTTACTGCACTTTATCTATGTACTATATCTATATATCCTTCCTGATTTATTTTTAACTGTAAATAGATTTTTAATCATTTTTATTCTTTGATTTTATTGTGGTGGTGATTTTTTATTGTGAATATGTGTTTTATAAATAAACTTTAGAAAACATGTGGCCACAGGGCCAAGTGTAACTTTACAGTTAAGGTTTTTTTGTTGATTATACAATGAAACACCTGTTGTTTTAAATTTACAGGTAATTGCTTATATTTTGGTATTACATCAATTTTCATTTTTCAAAATGTTTTTTTTTTTTTTGAATTCATCTGCTTTTTCTGTGGTAAATGTCCACATATATTTAATCACAGAAAGAATATCTTTACAGTTGTTGTTCATAGTTTGTCCACAGTGATGCGCTATATAACAAGTGGTGAAGTCATCGCCAACTTTATATATCCTTCCTAAAACATATGAATTTGAATGTTTATGAATAAAGACTCATTTATGTTAGAAAAAAAATATTAAACCTAATTAAAAAGACAGCATTCTGTTTAATTAAAAAATAAATAATTTGTAATGTAATTGTGCTAATCTGAAAACAAATTGGTAAAATATTATATTTATAGTCATTTCTTTCCACGGTGTGGTTTAATATTCCACATAAAATCAAAAACATTTGCATTTTTTTATAAACTTGACAAATCCATTTACATCCACACATTAAACCTCATTTCTTTAATATCCGTATTTGAAAACCTTATATTTAACTCTTTATAGATCAAAATGCTGAGATATTTCACAATATTTAAGATTTTAAGATGTTTCTCGTCTCCTCCTCTTGTGGATCTGATGTCATAAACCAGAACAGCCACAGTAGCCACACCCACCAGAACAGAGACGACCAATCGGATCACAGCTTCAGAATGACAACAGTGGATGTGGACTTCTGAAAGGAAAAAATCTACACTGTAGAAAAAAGGTAGTTTCTTTAACTTAACATTTGAGTTATCTTTTTGCACTGACTCAGTTAAATTGTATTTACTTAGAATTTTAAGTACTTTCAACTTAACAAAAGTAGTTATTTAAACTTATAATTTAGTTGGAATAACTTTATGAAAGTATATTTAACTAAAGTTAACTAAATTCTCATAATTTGACATTTTCTTAGTTAAACCATTGATCATATCTGAACTCTCGTCACTGATGTTCAGGTTTAGTGTTATTAGTGCTTCTAAACTTTTTACTGATCTTGTGATACTGCAGCATTTGCTCCAGCTGATCATTTGAAGATTTTTTTTAAAAAAATAACATACTGGACAGTAACTTTTGAACTACGGTATCATTCAGACGCACACTGACATCAAGAATCAGTGTATGAATCTCAACAATGGTGACAATCAAAAAAAAAGCTTCATGCTGCAGTGCATTCTGGGTGCACCAATCAAAACCCATCCATAGCTCCTAGCATGCATTCCGGCAAATTAAAAAATTATTTATGTATTTATTTATTTATGCAGGAATATGTAGAATTATGTATTTATTTGCACATTTATTTATTTATTTATGTACAATTTTGTGGATTTATTTATTCTGGTATTTATATATTTATTGTTTTTGCAGGTTTCGTCCTCCATAATCTGGCTGAGACCTTTAATTACGCAGAAGGGGCCGTTCACACAGAACACACTTTTCCTTTCCATTTCACTACTTTTTCATTTTCCACTTTTCCTGGTCTTTTATGTAAACACAGTATACACAAATCTTACAAAACGCACTAACACTATCATTATCTATCTAATTCATTAATTGATGATAGTTGAACTGTAGCTTTCATTTCTGTAGCTGTAAACCACTTTATTTCTCTCTTTAACCTTCTATGATTTGTCGTTTTCTTACAGACGGTGAAAGACTGAGGTCATGTGATCTGAGAGGATCGCAACAGCTTCCACAACATTATTCCCATTAAATTAAATCATGGAAAAATGAGCTGAAACATGATGAAATGCTTTGCAGAATTCTTATTAATGATAAAGCACTTGCATTTACCTATAACTGAAAACACTGATCATGTTAACTTATAGTCATATTTTCTAGCTGGGTGTTAATTTCCAATTTTATCATCTAAATGTCTTATTATTATTTGTGTGAGGAAAGTTCCTGCAAGGATATTTCAATTCTATTGTAAATAAGCTTATTGAACAGATATTTGCTACAAGTACAAACAGCATTTAGAACTGATATTCATTTGCATCTTCTAAACCTGCTGTACATTTAATCCTTTAGCAGATCATTTTACCCAGAGCACTTGTGGTTGTGTATTAAGTGCTTGTAAAAGAATTTTGAAAAAGAACGGGTGAAGGTTGTTGAAAAGTTCATAAAACACCACAACAACAACAACAAAACATTTTGTTAAAGTGCATGGGTTAATGTTTATTTATCATGTACTTAAATCACAAATACAATTGGGCCTTCTTGCTGAATATACAGCATATTTGTTATTATTATTAGGATTAAAAAAAACACCTAAATAGTTCATTTAACAGATTTAACAAAGACTCATTTCATCTCACTGAAGCAGATCAATGAATACGGTTACTCTGTACCATAAAAACAGACACAAAGTCACTGTTAGAACTTTCATTTTCACTGTCCCTCAGAAGACATCATCTTCCAGTCTCTGTCCAAAAAGAAAAGAGCTGTAATATCTGTAATGTATATGAACAACTTTGAAACTTGTATGGCAGCACAGGTTCTGGAAGTTAAAGTCTTCTTCATTTTTTTCTCACCATGATATCTGAAGTTTTGGTTCTTCTGAAGCTTTCAGTCAGAAATTCAACATCAGTAACAAAATCCATTTGACTGACAAATTTCATATTAAGAATTACATATAATCCTGAAGAAAAATCAATCATAGCATGGCAAATGTTGCATTGTGGGATTGTAGGTAATCCCATCATAAAAGACATTAAGCACATAGTTTTAAACTTTTTTTTAATTATGATTATTATTTTCATAAACTTTTTTTTGTGCTTCAGACCAAACTTTGTAATGCTGTAATCATATTGGAGGTTAATAGTTTGGTTGATGGCTTAGAACTCTTTTAGTGAAGTCCTTATGGAGAAAATAAATAGGGAAAATACATCCAGAATTAATTCTGCTGAAAAATGGGTCTGTCACTGTTGTATCATAATGCCTTCTAATGAACTTTTGTTATAATGTGTACATTTACACTGTCTGTGTGGTTTACAGAAAATGAGTTTTTAAATCAACCTTCATTATTCATACAAGTCAGAATTTATTTTATTATGACACCCCCTCAATTAAAATTGAGGCCTATATATGATTTATAGATGTAAAGCAGTTTGGTGGGTAATATTCAGTTATCAGTTCAATTCTACAGTGATTTATTGGTGTGACAAATATTGTCAAAAATTATTAGTTAACAAAGAAATGTAAAATGGATGCAATTAAAGAACAAAATGAAATACTAAGAATATTCATTGTTTTGGCCACCAGATGGCCCCAATACACCAGATTCGGGTAATGAACCTTTTACAATCCAATTCAGAGAGCAATTGGTGAGCAAAGCTTTGTTTCGCATCACTAAACAATTAGACACATTTTTTTCTTTACTGATTAGATCTCCCATATATGTCAATATTTATGACATCTGTTCTGTTTTCTCCGTTTTACCTCTTGTCGATTTGACGTCATTGACCAGAAGAACAGCCGCAGCCGCAGCAGCCACGCCCATCAGAGCAGTGACGACCAATCGGAGCACAGCTTCAACAGAATCACAACAATGGGCTACTGGAAGAAAGAAAAAAAAAAGACCCCAAAACAGAATTGTGGTTTTCAACAAGCTGACTTTAGCTGTCACAAACTCAAAATTTTGTCAAGTCAAGTCAAGTCACCTTTATTTATATAGCGCTTTTTACAATGTAGATTGTGTCAAAGCAGCTTTACATTGATAACTGGTACATTATTTGGCTGCACAGCAGCTCTTAAAGAATAGTGTCAATGCAGGTAGATCAAAGCACTGTTGAATATCAAATGTCAAGTCAAATGTCAAGTGTCCCCAACTAAGCAAGCCAAAAGGCTTTGTTCCACAAAAGAAAACAAATCAAACCTGTTTAGAAAGAAATAAATTATGGCAGAAGCTCTTTAATTTCTGGCATCTTAATTTATCAGTCTCTGTAAAATCAACATAGTAATTCAGTGTATAAATACATTAGGTGCTGCCGTACCTGAACATGTGTGACAGAGTTGAGTGATGTCCAGATGTTGAGTCTGGTTGCTGATGGGATTGTTCAGCACACAGCTGTAGGTGTTTTTATCCTGATATTCCACCTCCAGAGGTAGAGAGAGACTGATGCTGAGATCAGACACACTGATGCTGGACAATAAACTGTTTCCTTTGTACCAGGAGAGAGTCACATGACCCACATTCACAGCTGAACACACCAATGAACAATTTGATGATGATGAAGAACATTGTGAAGAGTTACTGATGATGACAGGAACAGGCAGACGAGCTGAAAAACATGAGAGAATAAACAAATCTGGATAAATCTAATCAACAAAGTTCCACTCAAATTATAAAATTTCAGTATGTGGGGGAAAAAAAGAATATTTGAAGGACAAGATGATCTCTACTCACCATAGACAGAAACATTGAATGTTTTTGATGATCGTTTCACTCCTCTTATCTCTAGTTTATAATCTCCAGCATGTTCAGTTGTGGTGTTTGTGATGGTCAGAGATCCAGTTTGTTTGTCCAGCTTCAGTCTGTCTCTGAATCTCCCATCAGGAACATCAGATGTGGAGAAGATTCCATCAGCTCTACTGATTTCAGCTATCAGAGAGTTTTCAGCTCCATATTTCCACAGTATCTCTTCATCTTCATGTATTTCAGTACGATCAGTGTATAAAGTGACAGAATCTCCCTCCATCACTGACACTGAATCACCAAATACACCTGATGAACAAACAGAAACACTTTTTGTTTTTTTACAAATTAAGGTTTCTACATATTTTTTTTTTTACAAAATTTCTGTTATGAATCCTGACATCAACTGTAGTTTGCAATCTTTAGACGTGAATTGAAGAACAGAAGCAGAAACACAAAAGAACATTGAGGCAGGTCGATTTGTTGCTAAAAGTTGCTAAACTGACACTGTAAGTCACATGACAATGACAACATTGGGGATGTCAGTGGCGAGCGGTGACTTTTTTAACCGGGTATGCTGTGTGGTGCGTCATGTAAAAAAATGTGACCAATGCAGTTACTTTGAATGGGTTTATAGCTAATAAGCGAGACGTTTGCGTTCTCTCTAGACAGTGTTAGTTTACTCCGTTGCTTACTTATCATGACACATAGCAGCACAGCGAAAAGTATTTCTAATATGTTGGACCTTTAATTGAGAGCAACCTACATTACCTGTTGAGACGTGCCTTCACAAGCACCTGCAGCACTTTTCGGCGCCCATGTTAACAGATGAGAGCATTCACACCGCACGCAGAGGCTGCGTGGCAG
Source organism: Mylopharyngodon piceus (assembly GCA_039654765.1). Lineage (NCBI taxonomy): Eukaryota > Metazoa > Chordata > Actinopteri > Cypriniformes > Xenocyprididae > Mylopharyngodon > Mylopharyngodon piceus. The sequence continues at coordinate 21,801,865 of CM077439.1, read as the reverse complement.
CGCGTAGCAGGAGCAGAGCAGTATCGCAAGCCAAGAGGGTCAGAATTACGCTATAGATTAATCGCGTTTACAGTCAAACGCCGTCAAATACGGTGTTTTAAACAGTATTTGCGCCGCAAAATACGCCGTTATGATTACAAACGCCGTAAAAAAAACGCGCGAAAATATGTCAATGACGCCGTATTTAACGGCGTTTTAGTGTGCATGAAAAGCACCGCTTTTTACGCCGTCCATCTTGCCATATGACGCCGTAAAGACGCCGTAAAAACGCCGTTTTGGTTGCACTCTTCTCATGTATCACAACTATTCGGTGTTTTTAAACTCATCAGGTTTATTTTAGGTTTCAGACATTTAAATACACATTTGAATTAGGCTACTGCATAAAAAAGACATTTATAGTTTGTTAAAATCAAATTCCATACACTGATGTCTACGGAAGCTGCAACAATGACCCTTTCAATTATATAATTTGACGAAGTGTTTTATTCATACCAGATACACATTGTGTATGAAACAGTAAAGTTTACTCTATTCTTCTCCCAGTTCACCGGCCACATACTTTTATGTATTTCGGGTAAGATTTCGTAAATCCGACAGCTCTGAATTGCCGTGCAAACTCATCGCGCGACAAAACACATTCACTTCCACATATTTTACAATCAGAACATATCATAAAATTCATGATATAGTTAACAAGTTTGTGAATATTTTGAATAAAAAATTAAAAAAACGATATAAACGCGATACCTACATGTCTGTCAGCTGCATGACGCGTCTCCAAGGAATTAAAACTTTGTTCTAAAATAACGGTCGCCTTAAACTCACGCTGATGGGGGCTTCGCGCCCCCAGCATATAGATACATTACAATATAGATTTAGTTTGCAATTTGGATTACTTTTATAACATCCCATGAGTCCTGATAAATGCAATTTCTACTTCTGAAGTGCTTCTTTTTTTATAAAGAACACTGATTTCTCACATAATGCAGTGAAGCAGCCATCGATATCAACCAATTCAGCACCACAGCCATGGACAGCACCTGGTAACGTCGCACTTAAGAAGATATACCTTAAGCAACCTCCTAAGGGATAGTTCGGGGAACACGCCTAGAAACGTTATCTTCAGTTAAGGTCTACCTTAGAGTCTTCGTAGCGCGCTAAGAGACAACGTTATCGGGAAATCCAGCCCAGAACATTTTTGTCTGCAATGAGGAGGATCAGCATTGTTTTGGAGGGCCAGCAAGTCGTGTTTGCAATCTGGCTAAAACCTGTGCGATTCTTCTTGGACTCACTCACACAGTTCCTGAGTTTCGGTTCATTTATGAGACGCGCTCCATTTCATGTGCAACAAAGGTGATCGCGCCGGCGCCTCCATGTCATGATTAGGCCTGTTTTGTCTGCTATATTTGCTTCTTATTTATATTGGTTGATGAAACATTGATTAAAATTAAGATACAATTTATACAAAACGAAATTCATTTTAAAGAAAGGCTTTCTACAAAACAAAATTTAATGAAGTGATCAAAATCATGTCTGACCCATTCAATGTCTCCCGACATATTGCGCATCTTATGATCCTATCTTACTCATGCTGTTCTTTCCATAATCAACATAGAAAATTTTTTAAAAATAACAATATTTAAACAAATAGGCTACTTGTGTTTTTTTTGTTTTGTTTTGTTTTTTTACTTAAATTCATGTTTTATTCATATTACATTGTATTCATTAAATAACATTAATACATTTCGCCATATCCAATATATTTTTGTAACATGAAGATCGTCTAGTTTAGAGTAAAACAAATGACTTGAGAAAAGTCCACCGTTTGTGGGAGAAGTTCGGTCTGAACAAAGCCGTTAACCGAATTTTGAAGGATAATGCAAAATAATCACAACACAACAACACAATCACAACAAACTATAGGCTATATCGTTGAAAAGGTATAGTCTCAGAATACATGTTTTACAATATAAATTATGAACAGTATTTGATTAATTTCTGACATGAGTGTGCATCAAAAAAAAAAAAAAAAAAAAAAAAAAAAACCTAAATGTTGTATGAAATGATGTATCCTATCCTCATGTCTTGGATCAGAATTATATTGTTCATTTTCTAATTAAATTAAATACATACATATATATATATATATATATATATATATATATCGCAATAATATACTAGTTTCTATGTTGATGGAGTTATCTGGTCTCTAGCAGCTAAGTTTCTCAGAAAAGGCTTTTTTTTTGCATAAAACTTGGTTAGACTATTGATATTATTTATTTATTTATTTATTTATTTATTTATTTTTGGGCTAAAACATATTTAAATATATATATTTTTTAATAAAAGTAAAACATAATAATTCTGTACATTTTCATAATACATTTAAACTTAAATAACTTTTTCATATATATATATATATATATATATATATATATATATTAGTGATTCCACTTCAGCAATAATTTGCCAAATGTCTTCTTTCAAAATAGACCTTAGATCTGTATTCCTGTCACAGACACACCAGGCTCTAGCACCGTCCAATCATAGCGCACTCCCTCACCAGAATACTGATCACATGCACCTGCACTCAATCAGCACGCCAATCAGTCACCACATAAAAGACACTCACACACATCCAGTCACTGTCCGGTCTCGTTCACATCAAGTCTTACCTTCATGCTTACCTCAAGGACTCCTGTCGATCTACTTACCTGTCTCCAGCGTTTCCGAGTCTCCTCCTGTGTCTCCAGTCTGTGTGTGAGTTGTCTGTCGTCTACGTCGCTTCGTCTTTCCACCATTGCCCAGGATCTTCACCACTACAACACAAAGGACAGTATCACTCATCTATCACTCTCCATTCACCTACAAGATTACCAATATACTCACCTGCACTACTGTCTACTCTGCTGTGTCAATAAACATAAGTTCATTGTACTCATCTGTCGCCGACCCTTCTGCACTGTAACAGAAGACCAGACCAACACCGTCAGACACCAGCATGAGTCACCCGGATCCCTTTCAGGAGCTCGTAAATGCTTTGCGCCGAGCACTCACCACCAATCCACCAGCACCTCAACCAGCGATCACCTCCGTCAACACCGCCGTCACTCCTTCACCACCTGTGTACGCCAGTCCCATGGCCAAACTGGCGCCCTTCTCTGGTTCGGCGGAGGATTGCAACGGATTTCTCCTGCAATGTTCGCTGGTCCTGGAGATGCAACCGCACTTGTTTCCCAACGATCACTCAAAGGTAGCTTTCATTATTTCACAGTTAAACGGCAAAGCACTTCAATGGGCCAAATCTATTTGGTCGCAAGATAATACTGCCACCCAGTCTTATTCCAGTTTCGTAAACCACTTCAAGGAAGTCTTCGGAAAACCAGCCTGGGATTCTTCAATTGGTGAGAGATTATATAATTTAAAACAAGGCAACATGGCTGTGAATGAATATGCTCTTAAGTTCAGGACTCTTGCTGCTACGAGTGGATGGAACGAACAAGCTCTGTTAACCACCTATCGTCAAGGATTGGACGCTCGAGTGCGGTTGCATCTCGCTGCATACGAGGATTCCATCGGGCTTGAACGCTTCATTCAACTCTCCATACGCTTCGCCACTCGTATGCAGTCGTGTCTCGAAGAGCACCAGGGCCAGCCACAATTCTCTACCTCCCTCTGCCGACCAGAATCCGTCAGCCCTCCAGAACCAGCCCACGAGCCCATGCAACTGGACACCACAAGACTGACACCCACTGAACGGCAGAGGCGGCTGACCCAGAATCTGTGCCTCTATTGTGGTTCTCCTGGGCATGTAATCTCCACATGCCCAATTCGTCCTCCTCGTCCCATGGTGAGTGCCATCATTCTTTCTATTAATAAGATGAAACCACTCACCACTGTTGTAAACCTTACTGCTGCTGATGTTTCCATTCCAGTCTATGCACTCCTTGATTCTGGGTCAGCAGGAAACTTCATCTCTGGCGCCCTCTGCCATCAGCTCAAGACCACAGCAACACCGTCCACCTACCAGATTCACTCAATAACTGAAAAACCCCTCAGTAGAAGACAAGTACGTCGGAGCGTCGGACCCATTCAACTTCAAGTGGGCATTCTTCATGTGGAGAAATTACATCTGCTGGTTCTGGAGGAATCCACCGCTGACGTGATCCTAGGGCGCCCATGGTTGGAGCAGCACAACCCAGTCATCTCTTGGAAGACCGGTGAGATCCTGAAGTGGGGCGACACCAGTTTCCCGAACTGTTTCTCTGCATTTCCTGTACCATCCTCTCCACGTACTGAACATCTCTCTGTCTGTGCCACCTCCATCGAAAGTTCTGTTGAGAAACGTTCTGTGGATATTCCACCATGTTACGCCCCCTTCAGTGACATCTTTTGCCTGAAGAGAGCTTCCAAGCTGCCTCCACACCAACCATGGGACTGTGCCATCTATCTGCTTCCAGGTGAGTCAGTGCCCAGGGGGAAAATTTACCCCCTGTCAATCCCGGAGAAGAAGGCCATGGAGGATTACATCAAGGAGGCTCTGGCGCAAGGTTACATCCGCCCGTCTACTTCCCCTGCTGCTTCGAGTTTCTTCCTTGTGGCGAAAAAGGACAGAGGCTTGCGGCCATGCATTGATTACCGGGCACTCAACAACATCACCGTCAATTTCAGATACCCCCTTCCTCTTGTCCCAGCTGCGCTAGAACATCTCCGTGGTGCCACTGTCTTCATCAAGTTGGACCGCCGCAGCGCGTACAACCTCATCCGGATGAGTTCCTCCACAAGTTCGTCTTGGTTTATATCGATGACATCCTGATATACTCCCGGAGCATGGCCGAACATCGCCACCACGTTGCGGAGGTCCTGAAACGCCTGAGGGAGTTCCAACTCTTCCTGAAAGCAGAGAAATGCTCCTTCCATCAGCCCTCAGTGCAGTTCCTTGGATATAACATTGACAGCAGTGGCATCCGGATGGACGAGAGGAAGGTGGATGCCATCAGGAACTGGCCAACTCCTTCAACAGTCAAAGAACTCCAACGCTTCCTTGGTTTTGCCAACTTCTATCATCGTTTCATACAGGATTACAGCACCATCTCCAGACCACTTACAAGCCTCCTCCGTAATAAGCCCAAGTCTCTGTCCTGGACACCAGCTGCCACCAACGCATTTAACATCCTGAAAGAAGCATTCACCACCGCTCCTCTCCTCGTCCATCCAGACCCAGACAAGCCCTTCGTAGTGGAGGTAGACGCCCTTAACCACAGGAGTAGGAGCGGTCTTATCTCAGCAGCAGGGGAATCCAAGTAGACTCCATCCATGTGCCTTCTTCTCCCGCAAGCTCAACCCGGCGGAGGTCAATTACGACATCAGCAATAGGGAACTTCTCGCCATCAAGTTGGCCCTGGAAGAGTGGAGGCATTGGTTGGCGGGTGCTAAACATCCCTTCCTGGTACTTACAGACCACAAAAACCTGGAGTATCTAAGAGTTGCTAAGAGACTGAATCCACGACAGGCGCGCTGGGCGCTATTCTTCACTCGCTTTAACTTTACCATCTCCTATCGTCCAGGATCCAGGAACGTCAAGGCGGACGCCTTATCATGTCTCTACACTCCTGAAGAAAATCCCGAAGAGCCTGAAACGATCATTCCTGAGAAACTCATCGTCAGCCCCATTACCTGGTCTGAGGAAACCATTCCCTCCTCCAATGCCTCCGCCAACACTCTGCCGGGTTGCCCGCCAGGCTTGCGGTATATCACCAGGACACGGCGCACTCCCCTCATCCACACTGCCCACACGTCACTAGGCACTGGCCACCTGGGGGTCAATGAAACCCTCTCGCTGCTAAAAGAGTGCTTCTGGTGGTCGAACATGGCATCTGACGTCAGAAGGTATGTGCAGGGATGTAAGGAATGCGCCATCTCAAAGAGTCCACGCCATCTTCCCTCCGGTAAACTCCACCCTCTGCCCGTTCCCAACAGACCCTGGTCACACCTAGGAGTAGATTTCATAACTGATCTACCTGCTTCCAATGACTGTACCTGTATACTGGTGATTGTTGACAGATTCTCTAAATCCTGTCATTTGATTCCTTTGAAGGGACTACCCACAGCCATGGAGACTGCTGAACTCATGTTCAACCACATCTTCAGATACTACGGAATCCCCAAGGACATTGTTTTGGATAGAGGACCTCAGTTCATCTCCCGGGTATGGAGAGCGTTCTTCTCACTCCTAGGTGTGACCGTCAGCCTATCATCTGGATACCACCCACAGTCGAACGGGCAGACAGAGAGGAAGATTCAGGAGATTGGTTGCTTCCTCCGTACCTTCTGTCACGGCCATCAGGACTCTTGGAACCAGTTCCTGGGTTGGGCCGAGTATGCGCAAAATTCCCTGCGACAACCTTCCACCGGACTCACTCCTTTCCAGTGCGTGCTCGGTTACCAACCCCCATTGTTCCCCTGGTCAGGGGAACCGTCGGATGTACCATTAGTCGACTACTGGTTCCGAGAGAGCGAGAGGGTCTGGGACTCTGCACACCATCAGCTGCAACGGGCCTTGCGCAGACGCAGGATGACAGCCGACCTTCACCGTTCCAACGCTCCAGCATACCAACCAGGACAGAAGGTCTGGCTGTCAACCAGGGACATCAGACTGCGTCTGCCTTGCCAAAAGCTGAGTCCCAGGTTCATTGGCCCATTCACCATCACCAAGCAGATCATTTCATGCACACTAAAACGCCGTTAAATACGGCGTCGTTGATGTATTTTCGCGCGTTTTTTACGGCGTTTGTAATCACAACGGCGTATTTTGCGGCGCAAATACTGTTTAAAACACCATATTTGACGGCGTTTGACTGTAAACGCGATTAATCTATAGTGTAATTCTGAAGCAGCAGTGCCGCGATCGTTTCGGCGCTGGGTCTATTTTTGCTGCTGTGACGCTGTACAAACGCTTCCAGTGTGAATACTCGCGCGTCTCTACAGCTGCAGTTCACGTTGACGCTTGCGGTGTGAAACCGGCGTTTATTTAGCTCAAACACTGATCCAACACAACTGAAGCAGCTAATTAAGATCTTCAGGAGCACATGATAATTAGAGACAGGAGTGTTTGATCAGGGTTGGATCTGAACTCTGCAGGTCGATCTCCAGGAACAGGATTGATCAGTGTTTGAGCTTTTGTGATGTTTGAGTCGACGGAGGCGCGGCATGTGAAGGTTTGCAAAATATGCTGTATTTTTGTAAGTCCGCTAGGTGCCGCTAGCGTCACACAAACAACATACTTCACCTTTAAACCTATCAGTTTAGGACACAGATCTAAATCAAACAAGATAAGTAGGAAACAAGTAGGAAACACCATAGCGTTGGCAATTTAAATGTACGCCATACAATGTGATTTTCGGTGATCGAGATCTGGCAGCAGCTCATTTTTCCTCTTGGGTGAGCAATCTGCTCACAGCTTATCCTGCCATGTAATCCGCTGTAGACCAGCAAACCTTTTGTTATGACGATCCATAACAAAAGCGCGAAGGCACAAAAGCTGCTGTAGAACAGCTTACTTGGAAGTCTCCGTAACTAGCAGATTTAAAGAAAATTACCGTCTTTTGGCAAATAAATAAATTACGGACAGTTACATATGCATTACCAACATTTTATCATGTAGGCTTTATGGTACACCTCAAACAAGGGATTTAATAGTAATTTATAGTGTTAATATTAATTGCAGAGTCCACAAATAGCTTGGGTATGCAGAGCATTAGCAGCTTATATGGACTGCATGCCACTGAGATATAGTATGCCCAGAGTACTGTACATTCATACTATACACATTCATACTATATAAAATAGTGACAGAGTTGTGAGTGTGTGACGGAGAGTCATTTTTGTGTCATTTATAGGGAAAATGTGTGAATTTTGTCATTTGAGTTAGCAACTGAGCACGCCCAGTGTAGTCAGCTTCATTAAAGGTACACTACAGTTGCATCCTTCGAAGGCCGATTGTGTCACTGTGGCATGATGAAGGTTGTCCCCAGGGCTTGACATTAACACCCGCCAACCCGCCAAATGCGGGTAGATTTCAGCTGTGGCGGGTAAGACAGCCACTCCGACTAGCCACTTTGGCGGATTGAATATAATTTCAGCCTACAGCCAAATGAAAGGTAGCTAAGCTTGTTGTAGCACAAAATTACAATCCGATCACAATTCTTTATCGATTAACTTGCAGTTAGTGAAGGCGGGATCGGCGGAATCGCACTGAATGACACAACAGAAGCGCTCTCTCACGTGCGCCCTCTCTCTGTCGCGCGTGCAATAAGTTCTCCTTGCGCCTGAATAGTCAAATACACGCACACACAGATGTCAAAATGTCCATCGTGTGGAGTATCTCTTGTGAATACAGTCGGTTATGGCTTAAGTGTACGTAAACAGGTGGCTAAAAACTGGATATGTGTCAGTATATTACATACATGCATTTAGCAGCCCAATTAAATATCTGAATGTCATTAATCAAAAAACAGAAGATGTTAAATAAATGTTAAATAAACCTGTATCTGAAAAAAGAGTTTAGGCTATTTAATTTACTATTGTATTTGTAATTTGCTAATTTGCTTCTTTGTTCTTTTTATATAACCTAACAAAAATAACTTATACAATTATAAAATTTATCATATTATGGTCATATTACCCACCCCTTGCCCACCCGTACATACCAGCTGATATAGGCTACCATGTAGGCTTAGTCTTGATTTAGATGGTCAATCTGCATTTGAAAGTTTGAAAGGGTTTTAAATCTAGCTAATCAAGTAAAATGACTCAAAATCAAGTAATTTAGCATGCCAAAGTCAACTTTAATCATATAAAATGTAATTTCCCAACAGCACAATTGTGGCTAGTGAAAATGCTGAGTGGCTAGTAACTTTGAAAAACCACTAGCCACAGTGGCGGGTGAGCAAAAAAGTTAATGTCAAGCCCTGGTTGTCCCAATTTGAAGGCTCCTCCAAAAGCGTCCTTTGTTTCACGGGCATTGAAGGATACAACAGATGTGCTGTGTCCCAATTCACCTATACTTATACACCCTAAAAGTATTTATTCTTTTTGTGAAGAAAAAGTACATACTTTTTTGTGTGTAGCGAAGAGCAGTCAAGCTTTGGGACAAACTATCACATTAAACTGCGTCACATAGTCATACGCATCCTGTCACTATAAACTGGCCTGTCAATCATCTTGTCACATTTAACATTTCATTTAATTTATTTCATTTTATTTTCAGCTAAATTAGCATCTTCTATTTAGGAATAAGAGAGAATGCAAATCCTTTGGCTGATTAAAAAGTAGCCAATTGTTTTGTATTAAGACTAAAGCAAGATTTAATGTCTTAAAAGAAATAAACTTACCAGACATATGCCACATGTAGCACAAAATAAACAGATGAACCATCTTCAAATAACAGTGCTTGAAATATGTGAACACTCACTGTGAGAGAAAGATTGTGAAATAACACAACAGTGTTGAACTGTGATAATAATATAGTGTTGCATTTGATTCTTCCAACCCCGGAACTGACCACCACCCACATGTACAAGCTACTCTTGCATGTGTTGACTGTAAATGAACTTTGACGGGTCATAGCTCAGAGCCAGGATTTTGTAGAAACGTGGGATACCACATTTAAAGAGGCTGGCAAGCTCTACATACCTCACAATGGGGTATAATTGTACCCCTGGGGTGCAAGAGCTGCCCAAAATTACCCGTAGACACAGTATGGTGAAGGAGCTGCCCATGAAACAGGAAGTGTGCACACATGTTTTTCCTACCATGGTAAATTGCATAGGAATATTGTAATGAACATAACTCTGGATCACAATCAATCATAGAGACATGAGGATGGGCTCATTTTACTCAGCCAACCAATCAGTCTCTCAGGATCATTGTGAAGCTGTCAAACCACGCCCTAGCAACCATTTAGGGCACTTTAGCAACTGATCCCATTATAAAATGCCCAGATGGATATCTTTGCAGCACAGTGTCATTGAGATATAAGGGTGGTCTCGTTTCACTCAAACAACCATTCAGTCTTAAGTTTCTCTTTGGACACTCTGTAACAACACCCTAGCAACCATTTAGAGCACCCTAGCAACAAGTTCTATATACTTCCATTTAAAGAGATCAAAAGAGGTATCTTTGGGTAGAAGTCTCATAGAAACATGGTGGGCTTTACTCAGGGTAGCAAACAGCCAGTCACGAATCACCTTCACCAATTCTTAGCCACGCCCTAGAAACCATTGTTGAGCACCATAGAAACCCAAACCCAAAGAGGGATCTTCAAATCCAAATGTATAGAGGCATTGAGGTTGGGTTGTTTTCTATCACTCATACTGGCAAGCAGTCTTTGGAGTATCATCATTGGCTGTTGTCAAGCTATTTCCTAACAACCAAACAGTGTATTCTAACAACAGTTTGAACTTCTGCTTTTGCAGTAGCTCTGTATATTTCTATGGCATCGCTGGTGAAGTGGATTTACTTGTAGAGTTAATGAAAGTTATTATGAGTATTGTAATGTTTGAAGTGGATGTCATAACAAATGTCACAACATGTTAAATCATACTAGCATCACCTAGCTACATGCTAAAACCATGTTAACACATGTTAGCAACATCTAGTGAAATGTTAAAATATGTTAGCATCATGCTAATGACATCCTAACAGTGTGAACATAATGTTCATCATATTAGCATCTTGCTAAAATCATGCTAGCAACAAGCTAATCATGATAGCATCAGGCAAAGAACATGTTAACTGTGTTAGCATCTTGCTAAGACAACACTCAGAATATCATAGAGACATGGGGGTGAGCTCTTTCTACCTGAGGCAGTGTAGGGTAGTTGCACACAACACGCACCATTCACATTTTCTTCAGAAAACGTGTGTATTTTTTTGTTGTTTTTATATTTTTTCCACACATTACTGTTGATGAATAAAGGGGTCAAAGTTTTTGCAAAAAAACATAAATTATAATGACTATATTTTACTGTAATGCAGAAGCTATTAGTCCAGGCATCAGATCAAACCACATCTCTGTTCAGATGTAAATAGATCAGACCACTGCCGGTTTCACTTTGACTCGCAAACTGAGCTACTCGAGTGTCATATGCATTCAGTGAATCATATACTGAACATGTTTCACTCAGCATGAAAATACACACTGAGGCCTTCTGCAACTCTTGTGCATTTTGCTAATATTAAAATACATTTTTGCTTGATAGTTAAAGATTAATTTAAACCACATGCTCTTGATGTATGTGTGAGTCTACATGATCCTTTCTGAATAATTTCTGCATAATGACTTAAAAACATTCAAAATATTAAAGCAGGACAAAATTTCATGCATTGGTATTCTAGGGCTACTATAATGTCCTCAGAGGTCAGGCTCTGGGTGAGATCAGTAAATCAGGCCACTACATGACAACTGAATCATCTTTTTTTTCCCTCACAACTTTTACTATAACAGGCTTGTTTGCAGGGTAGACATCCATGATGACGCACGTAGAGCTTACCGTGTTGTGATGCTGTATTAGCTGCTGTTCTTACAAAATCCACCAGATGGCGCCATTTATCAGTTAAATCAATATCATACCACTGATGAACAGAGATGCACATAAATATCAGTCAAAAACATCAGTAACCTCAACTGTCAGTTCATCTCTAGTACTGATTTCATGTTTATGTGGGAATATGTTTTCTCTCTCTAGTGGTCATGTGATGTTAAAGTTTCATTTCTGAAGGGAGTTTACAGCTGCTTTCTTTAGGTTCCAGCACATGTAACAGTGAATGCAGGATGCATGAAAGGATATCATACATCATGCAAAAGTGCTGATTCATAAAATAGTTACGTTTTTATAAAGTTATTGAGTTGGAAGTAACTACCTGGTGCGGTTGTACCATCAAAACAAGATAATAAGGTTACTGTCCAGAACTCTGAAGATGCAACCTCAAGTGCCTTTCTCAATAAAAAAATATATATTCTTTATAATATAATAGTGTTGATCTGTTACACTTTACTGTACATCTAATTACTAACTACTTTTGCAACTTGAATTGCAGCACTTCTGATTTTCACACAGACAGAGCACCCTAATCATCGCATCAAGGTAGAAAATCAAATATTTGCTAATTGTATTAATTTCTCAAATAAAGAAACATAGCTGTTCTGGCTGGGTGAGTGTCTTATATAATGATCTTCATTACTCATATATTTATAAAAGATTATTGTTTACCCAAATGGACAAATATTAGAGAGAAAAATTATTCTTGCAATGATTTTGTCAATAATCCAAATGTTAAGATGCATCTAATTTAATGCTAAATAAAACAGGTGAAACAAATATTTAACTTACCGTAGACAGTGAGATTGAAACTCTTTCTCACACTGTTGGTCTGCAGTTGATAAACTCCATCATGTTCAGTTCTGGTGTTTGTGATGGTCAGAGATCCAGTTTGATCGTCCAGCTTCAGTCTGTCTCTGAATCTCCCATCAAGATCATCATCATATACAGTGATGCTGTCGTCCAGTACACTGATTTCAGCTATTAAAGTGTTTTCAGCTCCAAACCTCCACAGAATCAGATCATCATCATCTATTTCAGTAAGATCAAAGTTTAGAGTGAGAACAAAACAAACAAGTGAACCATTTTCAAATAAGAACATGCACTTGAAATATATGAACACTTGTGTGACAGACAGATTGTGAACTAACAGAACAGTGTTAAACTGTGATATTAATCTAGTGTTGCATGTGAATCTTCCACCACCGGATTTGACGACCACCCACCTATTGCACATGCACAATTCTTGCATGTGTTGGTTGTAACTGCCCTCATTTCCCATAATAACACTTACACTGTTTGTAATGGCAGACAATATTATTTTATCCCTTAACAGAAGTTGTACCTTTTTAGTTGCATATCAGTTTTAATTATCAAGTTGACCACGGTCGTGTGACTCGTATAACATTTTAAACTTCTCTATTGATGGATCAAGTGAAGGGTATGAGATTGTGGCACCATCAGCCAATCACACTCACAAAAACCACATGTTCATAAAGCAGAAGCTCTTTATCCACCAAACAGATCAAACCACATTTCTGAAGAGATGTCAGTAGATAGAAGTGGAGCCCACTTCTAACCGAGAACAGATGGGACAGATGGGACCACGATGAGCTTTCAAGGTGGAGCCAGGGTACCAGAGGCCTGTTTTTTTTTCTTTCTTTTTTTTTCTTCATGTTGTTCTAAAAACATTTTCTCTCAACATTATGAAGACATTTAAAAAACCTTCTACAAATAATGTATAAATAAGGTTTTGTGCGAACCCTTTGAGAACTGAACATCATTGAATAAATTGGACAATTACAGAGAAATCCGTTTTGATCCTATTTCATGAAAGAGGTCCTGTCTGTTGGTGTTCGTAAACTGTAGTGATTGGAAATCACAGTCATAAAGTATATGAAAAACAACAACACTTTCGTGTTTATTATTGGGGCTTTGGCTGCTCTACTGTGAGATGTACCTATAGCTCACCCTATCTGTCAAATGCGGAGGTGTTATTGTTCCAGTGAAATCTAATTTTGGACTTTAGATGCACTCTAATTAATAGTGAAATCATATCTTTTTTTCTAATTGATAAAATACCAAAGTGTCAAGGTTTGTCTGGTTAACATGGCAAATTAACCCCTGTTGTTAACTATTGTACGCCAATATGTGGGCAGAATCATCTTTCCACATTAACAGACATTCAATAGAAGATGTTGCACTGTCTCTTAAAGGAATAGTTCACCCAAAAATTACAATTATTCCATGATTTACTCACCCTCAAGCCATCCTAGGTGTAAATGACTATCTTCTTTCAGACGAACACAATCAGAGATATATTAAAAAATATCCTTAGTCCTCCCAGATTTATAATGGTTGTGAATGGGGGCCCGCGTTTTGAAAAAAAAAAAAAAAATGCATCTATCCATAATCACAGTAATCCATACAGCTCCAGAGGGTTAATAAAGGCCTTCTGAAGCAAAGCGATGCGTTTTTGTAAGAAACATATCCATATTTAAAAACTTTATAAATTCAAATAACTATCTTCCGGCAGACGACTGTATACATACTGCGCAAATCGACCTGCGCCAAATGAGTAACCCCTGACATGATGTATGACGCAGGATGTAGGAATATATAAGCTTAGACGCCTCTCGCAGTTTAAACAAATAGGGCTGGGGAACAAACTCAAGCTCCTCTTCTTTTCAGGAGTACTAAAACAGACTAAAACAGACATGGATGTTTTAGTTTCTCTAACATTAATGTTTTAAATGAATTGTTTTTAGTTAGACAATTCCTTGTAGAATATTTTTAGGCATTTTCTATCTTTTATTTTTCAGCCAATGGGAAAAAAAGTGCCTTAAAATTGAGCACAAACACTATTAGGCCTATCTTTTCTGAAACAAGGACAGAACTTGAAAGATCTTTTTATTTATGTGATAAATGCCATTAAAAAAATTCATTCATAACAGCTGGAAGTTTGTTGTCACAAAAATATTTGTGTTTGTTATCAGAAATAACTGAACTAATCTAACATTGAATTATTTGTAGAATGATCACTGTGCGTCTCTGTACATTCAAGGATAATTCCTAGGACACATTGACACTCTATGTATGAATGAAATACTGTATAAGGCCATTTATATTAAAGTCACAGTGGGATGCAACAGTTAATATAGTGATTGTTACAAACTATTGTAATGTGATGAAGAAGGATCAGATGAAGAAGATGAAGAAGATCCTATATTATATTATTATTATTATTTTATATAGAAACAATAACTGCAGTAACTTTTTTTTTTGCCAGAAACTATGTTTACGATGGTAAAACTGCTTTGTTGTTTATCAATGCATAATGTGGTGGACATTAAAAACTGTAATACAAGCAACAGTAATAGTGATAACTGCCTAAGCAAATACTACATCGTTTATTGTGTGGGAATACTCACCTCTAGGGGTCAAATGCTGTTACAGTACATGCTTTTTAGTTATACTTTCGTTTTTAACTTCCTCAGTCACAGGCGATGGCGTAGTAGGTAACAGAACAGAATCGCTATTATGTCAACCAAATCTGCACTAATTTTTCAGAAGAACAGCAGTGAAAATGAATCGCCCCTTTGTTTTTCTCACAGTGTATGTTTCGCTCGTGCATGGTAAGACATTTATTTGTTACAATCCCTTTTTCCGGTCTAAAGCAACGAATGGCGCATGTGTTTATTTTACCATCTATGATCATTTTACTCGCGAAGGAAATACATTTTTTATTTAGTAATAACTGTTTCAAGTAGCCGGGAAATTAGGACAACACTTTGTTATAGAAACAGGAAGGGCCTATTATTTCGATTCGCTCTTTTAAATATAGATGATAAATATAATTTTATTTTATAGTCGTCCCTAATTCAGGTGTTGAAAACGAACATTTTTTTGTTCCTGGAACCTCCTCAGCACTTGCAGTTCCCTCTGGACATCTTACTAAAGCTTTGATTTTGTATACTATAGTCATAGTACATTGTTGAGCATGGGACTTGGGACACCATACTTGACTACAAGTCACGTCACTTCACTTTACTCATAATTTGGAAAGTATATATCAGCTGCGATAAGGGGGAAGCCTCCAAAAAATCTGGTTCCCCAATTCCTCACAGGATCAAAATCCATCCTTGGGAGAGAGGGGTCGTTAAAGAAATATTCCAGGTTTAATACCCGTTGTTCTGTTGTTTAATGCATGTTAGGCTCAGTCAGTAGCGTTTTTAGCATAAGTTGATTATTGTTATCAGAAATAACTGAACTAAACTAACATTGAATCATTTGTAGAGTGATCACTGTGCATCTCTGTACATTCAAGAATGTGAAAGGTCATTAGGCCATTTATAATAAAGTCACACCGAGTGGGATGCAACAGTTATTATATTGATTGTTGGTAATGTGGTATCAGGTGAAGATCCAAATTTTTTTTTTTAGGAACAATAACTGCAGTAACAATTAACAATATTGGATACTATAACAGATTGAACCACCCGATTGATGTCAAAATAAAAGGACGAGGTGGGAAAGGGTGGTGTCATTCAAAATACAATATACTCCCCAGTTTTAATTCATGTAAAAAATTAAAATAAAAAATATGCTTCAACAGCTGTTGTCCACATGAAAGTTAAGTATAATTTCGATCATCTCTAAAAAGGGTCGTTCTGTTGTTGATACAAGAGTGTCCCATGAATCCATACAAACCTGAAGATGAAACAGTGAATGCAATTTGCAACTTTTTTTGAGTCCGCTACTCTCAATAGAATTATACAACAGCTCCTGTTCTCAAATTTGGTTACGCCTAACCCTTAAATGTGTTTTGTATGTGTAGATTGTAGATTGTGTATGTTCACAGGACTATTCACTGTTCATTTCTTCTTCAGGTGTGTCTGGTGTTGATGCAGATGGAGTGTCAGTGTCTGTGAAGGAGGGAGATTCAATCATTTTTCACACTGGTGTTCAAACAAACCAACAAGAAGAGATTAAATGGTATTTTAATGGCATTCGCATTGCTGAAATCACTGGAGATCTCAGTCATAGTTGTACAGATGTTCAGTGTAATGAAGGTACTGAGAGATTCAGAGACAGACTGAAGCTGGATCATCAGACTGGATCTCTGACCATCACAAACACCAGAACTGAACATGCTGGACGTTATCAACTAGAGGTCATCAGCAGCAGCATCATCAGTGAAAAGATCTTCAGTATTTCTGTCCATGGTGAGTCATTTATTCAATTATTAAAGCATAACAATCAAAAATTTTAGAACACCTCCATTTTTAAGGTTTTAGTTTAAATTCAAATTCAAATTTATTTATAAAGCACTGAATAAAACAACAACGTTGACCATAGTGCTGTACAAACAGTAACACAATGAGCAGAAGACAATTTTTAAAAAAGGAACACATCCATATAATTATATAAATAATATAAAAAGAAACCTTAAAAAGACAGTCATCTTAACAAGAGGCATATATGATACTAGCAACCTCCGCACTTATCTATGATCGAATGCTATCATAAAAAAATATGTTTTCAAATGGCTTTTAAACTGACTGAGCGTCGGTACGTCCCTAATATATAACGACAGGCTGTTCCATAATTTAGGGGCAGCGACCGCAAACGCGCGGTCCCCTCTGGATTTCATCTTAGACCGGGGAACAACAAGAAGTTTCTGTGATTGAGATCGTAGGGATCTTATTGGCTTTTGTTCCTGAATTAGATCCGCAATATAACATGGAGCTAAGCCATGTAGAGACTTAAATACAAATAATAAAATTTTAAAATTAATCCTAAAAGAAACAGGCAGCCAATGCAATGATTGTAACACTGGGTAATATGATCTAATTTACCAGTGCCTGTGAGCATTCTTGCAGCCGCATTTTGGACCATTTGCAGTCTGTCTAAGACTTTATTCTGAGCACCATAATATAGCAAATTGCAGTAGTCTAATCTTGAGACGATAAACGCATGAATAACTTTTTCTAAATCTTTCTGGGATAAAAACAGCTTATTCTTAGAGATCATCAGTTGAATTTATGCAGTTTAATGTCTCAATGTACTGTACTAAGTTAAAGCAAAGTACAAATTGAAGATAAAAAAGAGATCATGGGATTTAAATTTTAAACTACCTAAACTACTTTCATCAAAGTAGTTAAGTAGTCAGATATAAGAGCTGAACACACTCTAATCAAATATTTTTAAGAAATTTCTTCCTAACACTGTTCCAGAAGTTCATACAAATGTGTTGCACCTGTAGATCACTTTGTTTTGTACCATTACTAACAGAAAAAAACCTCTTAGATCTACAATATGTTTTCAGCTTTTATGTAATTTAAACATTTCTTTAACCTTTTATAGTATCGCTTTCTTTTGTGACATTTCATTTCATTCACTGGACGTGTCATGTCGGGTCAGGCATGAAGATGAGGAGAGGCAATGCGGATCTTATTAGAATTATATATATTTTTTATGATTTTTTTTTATTTTACTTTATTAAACTAAACAAAAAAAGATAATCCACAGCAGGAAACTCGCAACATGGTGTGAGAACACAGCACCAGACAAATAACTGAACAGACTGAGGGCAATAAATACACAGACAGACAATAATGAACCTAGAAATAATGTGCAATATAATCATTAACTATGACAACAAATGAGTAATGGGAACAATTGAAAACAAAACACAGAAAAACAAAATGATGCCTACTAAAAGTCCATGAAATGGAACATAATCGTGACCGTTCACTCAGAACAAACATGGGAAAAAAGGTCTTGAGACGCATTTTTTAAAAGTTGAACTTATTTTAACCCCTTAACACCGATTCAGTGTTACATTTAACAGCCTGTAGTGTTCACACTGAGCAGTGTTCATTTCATCTGGGCTAACCTATGTGGGGCCTACAAGGGTGTGCTGGTTGGGAGGCGTCCGGCCAGCGGGACCATGACAGTTAAGGGGTTAACTTGACACACAAGACAGAAGTGATGTTATTAATTCTGTGGCTAATTCAAATGCTTTCTTTACTGGATCTCCCAGCGCTGTGTAGTAACAGTGTCGCGTGATCAAGATCGGCTCGTGAGTAGCTTGCGCCTTGCGCTGCACTGACATTGGTCCAAACTGTAAACGGTCCATGAAGCACAAATGAGTTGCACAGTTTTGTTCCGCTTTTATTACGTTTGCCATGTTGGGCAATGTTATGGTGGTCACGCTAGCGTGACTGCTGACACATTTTGATCGCACCGGCAGGAAAAATGGATGCAAAATGCGACCATTTAGTCGCAGTCTGGAGTCCTGTAAAGAATCTTAAATATTAAATTAAATCCAGGATGAAAATGATGGTTTAAATGTAAACCTGCTTATTTTGAAGCAAGGATTAAAGTTTGGTGCAACAGAATTATTAGATAAACCTTAATTAAATCTAAATTTAAACTTAATCCTTATTGGTGCAACCCACCCTTAAACTGCTTAAAAATCATGCTGTTCTGAAACTTTTGTCTCTTATGGAATGATTGAATAATCAGCAGATTATCCAAAGTCCAAAGAATTTGATGTAAAATGTATTCATAAGCACAAAATCTGCACAAAATGAAGTTCACCTAGGTTGCCATTTAAAAGATAAAGCTTTCATTGATTTTTTGCTGCGAGTTTAAGTACTTCAAAAACAGTAAAAACCTCATTGCTGAGAAATGTAATATAGCTTTTCAGTAGCGAAGCTGTTTTATCGATAAAAGTTGCAGAGCAGTGTTGACAGCAAGTTAATGTGTGCGGGACAAAGAGATTAATGTTAAATGGTAATTAAACCTGACTAAAACTACCTGTGCATTAAACAGTTTTAGCCATTATTACAGTCAATCAGAGCCAAGTATTCAGATAGATTACAGTATATGTTTCTCCTGTTTTTTCTCTTGTTGATTTTTTTTTTCACAGAAAGACCCTACATGTAACTCTTTGTTTGTATTTCAGGTGTGTCTGCTGTTGATACAAATGAAGTAAAGATGAAGTCAGTGAAGGAGGGACAATATATCATGTTAGATACTGGCGTAATAATAGACAAAGGTGATTTTATGATGTGGTATTTTAATGACAGTCGCATTGCTTATATCAGTTGGGGTCCAGAAATCTGGAAATCTCGGAGATTCAGAGACAGACTGCAGCTTGATCATCAAACTGGATCTCTCAACATCAGCAACATTAAAACCACAGACACTGGACATTATAAACTAGAGATCACCAACAGCAGCAGCATCCAGCATTTCCTCAGCATCAGCAGCAACAGCGTCAAGAGATTCAGTGTTACTGTGAGTGGTGAGTGTCATTTAGTTATTCAGTACTGTTCAAAACTTTTAAATTAAGCCAATAAATGTTTACATTGCGGACTTCTCTTAATGTTAAAACATAATTGTGATCATCTCAATCATGTATATACGCTATAGGTATTTATATACATGGATACACACACACACATACAGTATATGCATATATTCATGCATAAATGCTTTAGGTGTTTATGAGGCTATGACTAGATCACTGAATTATACAACATTCTGTTATTACTACAATCAGAATGTATAATGTTTTTATCTATATGAACATCATCACACCTGAGCTACCTCTCAACACACAGACACACACACACACATACATTTTACAGATTTGGGCCAGTAGTCATTTTCTACACAGATGTCTGATCACCAACATATTACATTAAAACCCTGATATACTTTAGGCGAAATTGAAGAATGAACTGATGTGATGTATTTTGAACAAAATCCGGCCAAAACAAAGTCCAATTGGAGTTCATTTTGGAAGTTTGAAACAGCTTGCTAAAGCAAACTTCCACAAAACTTGGCTCCGGCTGGTAAACACCTTTGTTCTACCATTGGTCTGTCCGTGGCGATTACATAATAGGTGGGTGTGCACTGAGGCTCTGCCTTCTTTCACATGAAAATCTTCTCTGGTTCATTTCTTCTGTTCAGGCCATAGAGGTCAGACGTCCGCGAGTGAAAACATGAACATAGCCAGTATTATAGTAGAAAATGAAGTTGTACTTCTGATGAAATGAAACACTGACATTGATATTTTATGTTTAATTAAAGCTGCTTAATTTTAAGAAAGCTATTGTATAAAGTGCTATGTAAATAAATGTGACATGACTTTATTGGAGTGCCGAATTGCAGAGCTCGTGCAAACATATCAACATCGCTATGATCAGATGCTTTTCTTATGCTTTATTAAAATGCTTTCTGTTTTTTTAGTTTTATTGCATTTATTTTGTTAGTGAGAGGAAAGCACGCAGAACATAACTCTTAAGAGAGTGTGGTCTGTGACACCACAGTAAAGATGTTGGAGTGAAAAGAGAGAGCCTTTCATTTTATTCAAAATTTATTCTTTTTTTTCTTTTTTCTTTTTTTAGTAACCGATTCTCCTACAGGCAAGAATACATAATTACCCAAATAAACAAAAAGAGAATGTGTCATGGAATTTGTTAAACAAAAATAAGAATTCATAAGCTAGTAAGTTCCAAAACAATGACAAAATTTGTACTTAGGAGATATAAGCATTCAAGTCTATAAGCATTTACAGTCTCTCACTTCTGCCAATATGGATCAGTGATGTAGATGATATCACTCTGCACTCCTTCTCATCAGATTTTCTATCCAATCAAATGCTCTCTAGAATCTGAAGCCCCATCCCCATACATTAAATGCTGAAGCTGCAGCTGAAATCAATCACTTATTCACACATTTACTATTTTCTACATGGTGAATGGCACTTAGTAATTGGCAATTGGTAACGATTCCATTGGGGCGAATGAACCACCCAAACAGAATTTAGGCAAAGATAGCGTTAATCTGTTTTTATGATTTTTGCTTTGATTAAAAGCAGTATGTTGAGAAGTTTGATGAACAGCTGTAGAATGTCCAAACCAATAAAAAATAACACCAGAAAATAGCAAAAAAAAAAAAAAAAAGTTACCCGAGCAGTTGAATTAAATAAGAGAAAGAACAAAATATAAGTTTTTAAATTCATAGTTCAGTTGAAACTTTGCCTTCTTTGGCTTGCAGTTAAAGCTGTTAAACTGAATGTACGAAGCAAACTGTCTGCTTAAATAACTACTGTAAATTGTTAACAACAACAAAACCCGAAAACACCTGCAACTGTTAAAAAGAAAGCAACTCAAGAATTTAGAAATCCTTGATGACATACGCAGCCTTCTAATGCGACCTCCAGAGGACGCAGCCTTCGGAATGAGACGCAGCTATTGAATAACGCTGCATGTTTCAAAGCACTTCAATGGGACTTTAAATAAGTTACTTCTTCTTTAAATCACGTATTGCGTAAGTACATTTGAATTTTATTCTATATAGTTTGAATGTGTGTTGTATATCCGCCATGATGTCATTATCATGTGATCTATCAGCATCAGTTGCGTCTCTTCACCGTCATTCACAAATCCTCTCCCGTGGTCTCATAGGATAAAGAGTCCATCGTATGCACACTTCAGAATTTCACCGGAAGAAGCGGGTCATCCGGGGACTTTTCGCCTACTGTTTTTCGAATATTATGTATTTGGACATACTACTCTTATGTGGCATACTGTATTTCACCTATTATATAGTACGGAAGTTTTTGACTGTTGAACACACATCTGTGTAATGATAATGTTTGGCCCTTATCATTAAAGATTCACCAGATGGTTCCATTTATCTTAAAACTGATAACTGAAGCAAAAAGGTGTAAATAGGTCAAATTGATGATTGATTTATCTCTATATAGACTAATGACTGTCTGCCTTTAGCTGTTCCAGGTTCAGGTCTGTCTTCAGGAGCTGTTGCAGGAATATGTGTTCCTGTTGTTCTGCTGGTCATGGCTGCTGTGATTTACTGTTGCCGCAAAACTTAAAGCGAAATGGCAAGTATTAAATACAGCTGAAATAACAAGAGAAGAATGAGAACTTTTACTGTGTAAAAGGGTAAATATTTTTGTAAATATATTTTCAGTCGAGGTGAGATAAATGTACACTAAAAACAGTTATTCTACTTTTATCTTTATTTACATCATCACCTAGAAACAGAACTTTACAGGTGAGACAGTCAAAACAAACAAACCTATTTCACAAATAAACTAAATAACAATATAAAGGAAACTGCAGCATTATTTAGAGATAAAATATGCTGTCTTTTTGATAATTCTTTGTAAAAATCTTTGTAATGTTATTAAAGTGCTTAAGAACTATTTAAATGTATTAAAAAAATCAGATGAAATTATTTTTTTGACAAGTAATTGATTTCACTGACATAACTGTAGGATGTAGGACACGAAACATTAAAAACAGACTTTATACCCTGTCTGTTGCTGATTGTGTCTGATGCGCTTCTCTTGTTTTCTGAGCTTTTTTTTTTTTTTTTTTGTATATCTGGATTTGTGTAACTTTGTTCATTTCTTTCACACTCTGTGAATCTGTTTTCTTACAGGTAAATAAGGGTTGAATAACAGGAGATCATTGATGAAGACCAATGAGGAGATGAATGAAACAGGATCAGAAAATAACACAAGCTGAAACAGACACTGTGTTGATCAATGATTTGATTTGAGAGTGAATAATGACTTGAATTTTGGCCTCTTCATCAGACAGATTGATCATATCACTTCAGAAGACATGAATTAAACCACTGGAGTTGTATGGATTACTTTTATGATTCCTTGATGTCCTTTTGGAGCTTGAAACTTTTGGACCCCATTGACTTCAAAACATCTACTTTTGTGTTTCAGTAGAAGAAAGTTATACAGGTTTGGAACAACATAAGGATTAGTAAATAATGACAAAATCCTCATGTGAGCATTTGAAACCAGCTGCTTGTCAGTCAAACAGTGAACGGGTACGAGAATGAGTCAGTACTGAAAGTAGAAATACTCTGCTGTTGTTCCTGCAGTTTAAACAGGGGAGTTTGGTGCTAGAAATGCCAAGATCATGAGTTCAGTTTTTAGGGAATACATGCATGGCTTGAATGGTTCGTTATTTTATGTATTTATAATGTTCTAGGCCTGTTACCTGGAAGAATTGATGTTGTTTGATGTTTTTTTTTTGTTTGTTTGTTTGTTTGTGTGTGAAGTATCTGAGAGGTTTTACAATGTTTTCAAAAAACTGAAAAATGAAACATTGCTTTTCATGCCTGAAACTATAGAACAAATCTTTTGTGATATTTTCCGGAGGTGATGATTAATCATAAAGGTAAAATTTCAGTGTTCAAAAGTTATTTGTGTAATGTAAATATTGTAAGACTGTAAATATTGTATTGTAAGAGAATCAAGCTTTTAAGAAAAGTCATTTCAATACTGTCAGACGCTTAGACTGACCTATAAGGATGTAAATGGTTCAACTTCTGTGTATTTAACAGATCTTCTATTGCCTTACAATCCATCACACGCTCTCGGGTTCCCGCAGGGCATTTAAAAGCATTAAAAGCCTGAAATTTAAATCTCCTGATTTTAAGGCCATTAAAATGTCTTAAATATGTGTATTTTTTCTGCAAGGCATTGAATTTTGAGATCAGGTCTTAAATCTAATAGAACAATATAGCTGTTAAAGGGATAGTTCACCCAAAAATGAAAATTTGATGTTTATCTGCTTACCCCCAGTGCATCCAAGATGTAGGTGACTTTGTTTCTTCAGTAGAACACAAATGATGATTTTTAACTCCAACCGTTGCGGTCTGTCAGTCGTATAATGCATGTCAGTGGGAACACCATCTATAAGAGTCAAAAAAACATGCACAGACAAATCCAAATTAAACCCTGCAGCTCGTGACGACACACTGATGTCCTAAGACACGAAACGATCGGTTTGTGCGAGAAACCGAACAGTATTTATATAATTTTTTACCTCTAATACACCACTGTGTCCAACTGCCTTGTGCACGACATCCGGTGCGTGAAGTGTGTACACGCTCTGCTGTAGTTTAAAGGATTAGTCCACTTTCAAATAAAACTTTCCTGATAATTTATTTGGAGGATTTTTACAGAATATTCAGGACATTCTCTGAATGTTTATGGAACCATATTTTATTTGGAAATGTGATGTTCCCAGAATGTTCCTGCTGCCCTTGTCAAAAAATTGAATTGAAAATTAGAGCTTAATTGACTAACAAAAGCGGCTGTTTAAACAAAAACTGTAAAAATTCTAATTTTTGTTTAATGCTTAAGAAAAAAAATTACAACTATTTCCTGGATTATTATTATTATTATGAAACCTTTTCTGTAAAATGCAAATCTCTTGCAGTAAGTCATTAGCTGACAACAGTACATGCATGAGCTAATGTTACTACTCTATCAGTGTTGTCTGGTGTATCTGACCACTCTGTGCCAGACAGTGACTACTACTAAATCACGTATTTACCTAATTGTTTTAGCCAGATCAACATTAGGTGTGTTCGACTTCGGCTGGATTCAACCGGCGAGATTTGCTGCTTTCAGTTCTGGAGGAATTGAAAACAGAGACTAGAAGTCAGACACATTCTGCTTCCTGTAGAGACGTTTTTGCATAGGCTACTTTATCACAGACAAAGTTGATTAGATGCAAAAGCTTGTTTGTCAAATACACAGACATTTCAGATGTTTTTCATGACACTTTTTATTCAGTATTTTGTGTATTGGTTAATACTGAGCTTGTATGTAGGCTACAAGATTAAAGTTCAACATAAGCATACTATTTGAATACCAGTAAAGTGTCTATAGCTTTTATCAGTTTTATTTTGATAAGCATGACACAATATTACATAAAGATTAGGCTACATGAAAAGAGTTTTTACTGTTATAAAAAATTGGCTGCATCTGTAATCGCATACTTAAGTGCTATATAGGCAAAAAAAACAGTATGTGACAAAAGTAGTATGTGTGAATTCACAGTACTCATAAAACAGTAGGCAAAAAGTCCCCGGATGACCTACTACTTCCAGCGAGATTCTGAAATGTGCATATGATGGACACTTGACTATCCCATGAGGCCACAGGCGAGGATTTCTGAATGGAGGAGAAGCGATGGAACTGACACTGGTAAATTACATGAACAACATGGAGTATGTAGTACATCCAGATTACATTCATACTACACACATTCATACTATAGAACATTCTTTTTCAGCGGTCACAAAGCAAGTACTTGTTCAAAATTATACCTATTCAAGAGAGTATGCAATTTTGGATGCAGCCTATGTGCCAGAATAAACACGAAACACATGTCAAGTCAAGTCACCTTTATTTATATAGCGCTTTTTACAATGTAGATTGTGTCAAAGCAGCTTTACATTGATAACTGGTACATTATTTGGCTGCACAGCAGCTCTTAAAGAATAGTGTCAATGCAGGCAGATCAAAGCACTGTTGAATATCAAATGTCAGGTCAAATGTCAAGTGTCCCCAACTAAGCAAGCCACATGTGATCATTGTCTTCAGTGAATCTGGCCAATCATGAAACAGCTGTCCCAAATGGCACACTTCATGTGAAATTAACAAAAATTTGCATTTGCTGAGGCACTCCTAGAACCCCTACTTCTTGCGCCTCTGAGTCAGACAGCGATCGGTCTGTGCGGCATGAAGTCGAACACATCTGTTGACACTTTATGGGGCCGTTCACACAGAATGTGTTTCCATTCCCATTCACTACTTTTCCATTGTTTAAATGCACTGTAGACGGATGTGCTTGACCGTTGTGCTCCTGTCTCGCATCTTTTGCAGCATCTCGCGCATGACACCGCATTCTCAAAAAACGTGGCGCTTAAGTAAAAATAAGTTTAAATTTTAAGAAAAGCATCTCTCAAACATGAAAAGGCTCTAATGAATGTAAATTATTTAACAATTTTGGACATAATTATTCATAACCATCCATTTTGCTGAAATTGTGTTTAAAGAATAACATTTTAGTGGAAAAATACTGGTAAATATCACCTCGCACTATGGCGGTCCATTAGGTGCAGAAGTTACATAGTGAAATATTTTTACCCAAAAGCTCAAAACGGATTTGTAAATTCCTCATACGGGTCTGTTGTTTGTTAGAGAGAGATGGCTTTAGTCTCTGCGTGTCGCTGCTGGTGTGAACGGGGCTTTAGGTGCGACATGATTGTCAACAATCCCAAAACTCATCTACAAGTTTTAAAAAACTTCTTGTCAGTAAAGGTTGTTGCAGGATGTTCCAGGTCCGGTGCTTATTCTGGTGAAAAATATTTTATCTTCTCATGGCGATTGGTGCATACTCTACTTGATCTTCCTCTTTAACATTCTGTAAAAAATATAATAATAATAATAGTAATAAAATACATATATTTAAAGATATATTTAAGATTCAATGTGAATTCTGACATCATGTTTTGTTTTTTGTTTTCTTCTAACAGTTGTCGGGTTCAGCACTGGCCTACTGTAAATGGTCTCTGCAATCTACTTAGGCTAATAATTCTTTTGGGAAATGCAGCCCAGGACAGTATGTGTCAATTTTTTAGGGGAAAAAAAAAACATTTAGAGGTAAATTTAGAGCAATATTTTATGACTGCCTGGGGCAATAAAGCCTTAAAAGGACAACTTTGTACCTTATCTACTCCTAAAATGTACATACTATGAAACTTTAGTAGTAAATAAGGAACAAACGTCCCTTTTAATAAGTCTTTACTGCCCCAGTCACAAGGTGTTACACCTCTAAAGGTACAATTTTAGCACATTTTCTTTTTTTTTCCTGAGAGTGAATTCATCAAGCTGTTCAGTACAAAAATTAACATCAGCAGACAGGAAATAGCATCATGCATACTATGGAAAATGAATAGTGTGGTGCAGGTATGACATCACTTTGTAGGCCAAAACGCAGAAGTGAGTTAGCATTTTAGCACTTTCGGTTCCATCACCCTGAAGTCGATGGGTTTTTTGAATGGGATTTTGGTTAAATGGCTGAAATAGACCTTATTTCAGCCATTTAACCAAAAACCCATTCAAAAAACCTACTGACTTCGGCGCGATGGCACCGGAAGTGCTAAAATGATGGTGAACACAAGCTCAAGACACTTTCACATTTTATTCTATGACATAAAATACATCAGTATTACCCCACTTGTGTTTTTTTTAAAGCTGTTATGTGTCTTGAAAAAGGCGGTTGCTAACAAGTGGCTAAATGGGACTACACAGGCAGTCAGGGACATTAAACGTCATCACGCAAAAAGGTAAGCTAAGTCTGCTTTTACAGCCTCATTATGCTCATAATTGTACTCTTATAAACCATTCTAACTCAAACATGCTGGGAAAATGTTTTTAGATAAAAACGGAAAGATTTGTCGGAAGCTTAGTGATGGTGACGTTGAAGTCGAGAGACCGTGGTGTAGTTCGTTTATAGCCTACCTTTAGCTTTTTACTTCTGGTGACTGCACTTAGGCTTCAAACTTCATAAAAATTATGTTCATCTGTGAAAATTATCTTGATGGACAAAACGTGCAAGTGTCATAACCCTTTGTTAAACACAGCGCTTATTTTTTGCGATTTTCCAAAAGTCTATAGGAAAAATGCATAGGCTTTCGATCAAGGGAACCCGTGCGCCGCTAACTTCCGGGTTGGCCTACAAAGTGACGTCATACCTGCACCACTCTATTAATAACCTATAAATGGACCTGTTGATCTGTTATTATGTTCCTAATGAGTGTCTTGAGTATTGTGGTATATGTGTCAGTATTTCTTGCATTGAATGGTGGTCTTATGGCTTTTATATACGTTATTGTGTTTTTCTTTGTATCATGATACTGTACAAGCATACATAAATTTGACTTATTGCTAAACTGATACAGAGATGTACAACATAACTTAGGAATATATGATCTTACCATTTTATGAGCATTTCTTTTGTTGAACGTTGGCTCAGAGTAAGTGATCTCTTTATCAGGAGTCTGACCTGTTTCAACAATAATAATAAAAGATGCATTAAACAACAACAATTTAATCTTAACCAGATGTGGTTTTTCACAACATGTATTATTATTAGGGCTGTCAAAGTTAAAGCATTAAAAGGGCTATATGTAAGAATTCCCATGTATTAATCACAATTTTATTGCCAATGTTTGAACAGCTTGTAACAAAACTTAAAACTTAGCGTTGGGTTGTTCGTTAACTGTATATCGCTGTAAAGGTATTTACAACTTATTTTTACTTTTTAGCAAAGAACAAAAATCGTTTGAATAATGTTCAGTCTTTTGTATGTTATTGTGCATGAGTGTGAGTAAAGTTACTAGCTGTAGTTAAATTAATGGCCACCGGTGTTGCTTATAACAAGGGTTTCTAAAATCTACATACAGCCCCTTTAATGCACACATTTAATGATAAGTTAATAGTGTAATACGATTATGTCTAATGCTCCATTACATGGTTCAAATTCAGTTTGAATGTATAACTATTTCTCACACACAAACAACATGTAATTTATAAAGACATTCTTAGCAGATAATTTATAAATCAAACCAAGATGAACTTTAAAGTAATATTTATGCATCTTTACACATTAATGATTGTGTTATCGAGTTATTGTATAATTAAATTAATGCAGATTTGTATTTATGTCTTTGTATTTCCATTGTTTTGATGCAGTTTGAGAAATGCAGATTAGTTTTTTTCTCTGGTCAGTGTCATTTTATAGATAACTGTCAAGCACTTGCCTTCTTGATCAGTTTTTCTACATTTCCAGCACATACAAAATATCCCGACTGCAGCAACAATCAACAGAGATCCAGCAGCAGCAGCAGCAGAGATCAACGCTATCAGAAAGACTGGACGATGAGAAGGAGAGTGTGTGTCCAGTTCTGTAATGATAAAGACAGAAGTGAATGCATCAGTCTGATCTAAGACAGAGATCAGCTCAGTAAATAATCACATATATCAGCACTGCCGTACCTGCACATGTGTGACAGAGTTGAGTGATGTCCAGATGTTGAGTCTGGTGGCTGATGGGATTGTTCAGCACACAGCTGTAGGTGTTTTTATCCTGATATTCCACCTCCAGAGGTAGAGAGAGACTGATGCTGAGATCAGACACACTGATGCTGGACAATAAACTGTTTCCTTTGTACCAGGAGAGAGTCACATGACTCACATTCACAGCTGAACACACCAATGAACAATTTGATGATGATGAAGAACATTGTGAAGAGTTACTGCTGATGACAGGAACAGGCAGACGAGCTGAAAAAGGTTAGAAAAAATTTTAATAAATCATATTATCAAAAGGAAAGTATTTAATATACTGAAAAGGAAAGTCAAAAATAAATGTGTAAAAATTATAATTTTTAAGATTAAAAACCAACTACTTAAGATATACTCTAATTCTAAAATAAATAAATAAATAAAAATACCTCACCATAGACAGTGAGATTGAAACTCTTTCTCACACTGTTGGTCTGCAGTTGATAAACTCCATCATGTTCAGTTGTGGTGTTTGTGATGGTCAGAGATCCAGTTTGATCGTCCAGCTTCAGTCTGTCTCTGAATCTCCCATCAGGATCATCATCATATACAGTGATTCTGTCCTCCAGTACATTGATTTCAGCTATTAAAGTGTTTTCAGCTCCAAACCTCCACAGAATCAGATCATCATCATCTATTTCAGTAAGATCAGAGTTTAGAGTGACTGAATCTCCCTCCATCACTGACACTGACTTCACTGCATCAACACCAAACACACCTGAAGAACAGAGTTTATCACAGATTAAGTGTCCCAAATAACTTTAGGATCAGTATAGTAAAATGAATAACACACAAGACAGCAGCACAGACAGGAAAAAAGCAAAATGAAAGAACAAATAAATGAGCATAATGGGAAAAGTTGAGAAAATCTGAACCTGTCCTAAAGTTATTCTGTGATGATAGTCCTTAATCCAGACCAGAATTTTTAAGTAATATACTTGTTTCAAAATATCTGAAATACCAAATGTATCTCCATGTTATTAAACAGTATAAAAACTAAAGCATGAACTAAATTAGTAAATCAAATATATAAAACACATTTATTACTCACCAACCAGTTTGCTCAAACACAAGCAGAACAAAATGACAACATGAACCATTTTCTTTCAGCACTATGAATGCTGGAAATGTCTGAAAACAGACTGCTTCGACATAGCAGAAGTGAGATCAAATCTAGTGTATTTGTGTGTGTGTGTGTGTGTGTGTGTGTGTGTGTGTGTGTGTGTGTGTGTGTGTGTGAATCCTCCCCCAACACAATCTGACCACTCTTCACTGAAAGCACACTAAAGCTTTGACCACATACTTTACAATATTCACTATACAATCTGTAGTTTTAATACTTACTGTTCTTACAGGTGGAAAACAATCTTCAGCAGTTGATCACAAATTTGCTATATCTTCCATTTAAATCTATATATATATAAACATTTTCACCCAAAGTCTATAAAAACAGGACAAAATGCTGTGTTAATGTGAGATAATTTTCCGTATTTATTGGTTTTACCTGTATTTTAAATTATACATTGCATTGTGTTTAAGGTTTAAAAGTCTATAAGAGTTCATGAATAATGCATAAAGAGTAAAAATCCTGCCTGCCTGACTTATTTGATTGTTTCCCCCAAATCAGTGATGTATTCACCTTATTTCAATTGAAAAGGTACTTTGTGTGGAGTGAGTCAAAATCTTTAGTGCTATATTTGTGTTAATACAGATCTAAAAATAGCCAAGAATACATCAGGTTTCACTATGAATGTCTAAATGAGCTGCTGACTCTCATTCTTTCTCTGACTTCTCTTTCTTTCAGTGCTTGTTCACAGCAGGTGTTTGAATGATTGAAAGAATGTTTCAGGAACATCATACTAACCTTTAGATAACATTCAACTAACATTAAGGAAACTGGACTTTTTTTTTTGTTCTTGGAATGTTACAAATCAACGTTCCTAAGATGAAAGAACGTTTGAGGAACATCATGCCTTGTAAAAATGTTGCTGTAACGTCAAACAGGGGTATTTTTTACGTTCCCAGAACCAACACTGAATATTTTGAGAACATTATTATAACAAAATTTTGTTAGCTGGGAATCTACCTTTGATTCACTTCCGTGCCCTTTTCCTACTGGGTATTTTTTTACATCACGCTATGCTTTCGCTTTCATTTTTGAATAGATACCATAATGCCATAGGGCTGTAGGCTACGTTTTTATTATTATTATTATTACTTATTTATCCTAAGACATAACGATTATTAACTTTTAATCTGGATAAATATGAAGTGTTTTTTTAAATCCTAAATGTATATTCGAATCGACTTTGGTGAAGAGAATTAATTTAATGACTGCGGGTTTTTTGTGAGGTGGGAAGAGATTCAATTACAGACTCCAGATCAACGAAGCAACACTAGCTATCAAATCTTATAAACACAGCAGATGAAATGATGGGACGCTATTTTTTGCTGTTTTTGCTCCTTGATGGTAAGACGTTTTGATACGCATTTTGTAATTTCAGTTTACATCATCCCTTACGAAAATTAACCGTGTGTGTGTGTGTAGTAACCATTGTTTACTATAAAAACCATGGTTAATTTTCGCAAGATATCTTCTAATATCGTATCTTGTATTGGTCGAAGGTTTAAATAATTTAGTATAGGCCTATATAGGAATAGCCTATAAAGTGTTACGATGTTCCGTGCTGTGTATTTTTGGACATCATTTAATTATTTATTTTTTTCTGTTCTTGAAATGGCGGTTGCTGCCTATCAGATTGTGCTACCAGCACCATATTCGTGTGGTTTGAGGCTTTATTAACATCCATACGTAGGCTACCCTTTATCTAAACCTACCCTTTAAACAATGCAAATATTTAAAAGAAAACAAGACGCAATATTGATATGCGCATGCGCAGTAAGGGACAGTCTGACGGGAAGGATGAAAGAGAGCTGACGCTGATGCGAAATCATGTGACCACAGCTATAATACATGATCGTTTTATTATTACACCTACAAAAAATATCTCTTTTAATTCTTACTCATCATTGGTTAAAACGTATTTTTGAGAGAATGACTGTCATTTCTAATCTCCAATGTTCTGTAACTTCTCTACCAGCTTTCTCTGAACATTGTACTTGTTCAAGGGTAAGCAAACTCGATCCTTAGTAATCCTGAAGATATTGATTAGCTTTTTCAAGTGTGTCTGAGCTAAACTCTAAAGGACAGCAGCTCAGAACTTGCATACCCCTGTCCTAGATAAATAATAGGCACACAGGCTTGATTTTGTGTCTTCATGGAGACTTTCAATTATGTTGTATTCATTGATATTTTCTATCCCATAGCCCTTACCTCCAATCTTAACCTTTTGCATTTAGAAATTAATTATTATATCTATGTACGTTATTTATTATATTTACTGATCTGTTTTGGTCATGGGAATGGTTAGATAATCACCACAATATAGCTGATTTCAGGATATCATTATGTATGTGAAAGCTGTACACACACAAAGTAACTGTTTATTTGTCTTTAGGTGTGTTTGGTGATAATGTGACAGTTTCAGTGATGGAGGGAGATTCAGTCACTCTACAGACTGATATTAATAAACAACAACATGACAAGATGCTGTGGTATTATGAAGATACTCGCATAGCTCTGATCAATGGACATCCCAATACGAGCTGTTTATATTATGGTGAAGGCGGGAGATTCAGAGACAGACTGGAGGTGGACTATGAGACCGGATCTCTGACCATCACAAACATCAGACCTGAACACGCTGGACGTTATGAAGCAGAGCTCATCAGGAGCGAAAGTTCAGGGAAAAGGCAAAGCTTGAACCGAAACCGCAAATGTGACAGCACAAAAATCACAAGAAAGATCAGCAGCACTCGTGATGACAGCATAAAAACATTCAGTGTGATCATCACTGGTGAGCATCTTTTTTTTTTTTGAAGGAATTAAATATTAAAAAAAAACAAATCAATGATTTTTCTATTATAATAGAAAAATAGATAATATTAAACCCACATTTAACTTCAATAGCTTGCTGAAAATGTAATAGTTCATCAACATAAAAACTGCATTTCTGATGACTCTGCCCAGTCATTTTCAGCAGAAATATTTTGTGAATAATTAAATATATGACGTTACTGAAATCCTGTGATCCTACATACAATCCTACTTTCATGTATCTTTGTAGTCTTTAACCAAAAGATTATTTTTATTGGTTCGTGTTTCCCAGCTTCTCTGTCTGATCAAGATGAAACCAATGAAGTTCCTCGTCTGGAGAAGCAGGAGTTTGACTTGAGTATGTTTTATCACTTCCTTTCTTTAATCTATTAATAGATTGCAAAACATGTATTACAGTTTATTGATACCTGAACTGTTCTTAGGGTAGCTTGACTTTATAGTTCACTTAAAATTATATTGCTGTTGTTCGGTCAAAAACATGAATTTCATTTCATGTCAAAATCTATAAATAATGTTTATCAAACTTTATCCTAAACATCTGCTACTTATAATAAAGACTTATTCACGGAAAGACACGGAAATTAGACTTGGGAAGCCTATAACATCCTCCCTCCAAATATCATTCAACAAACCATGGATACATGATAGTGGAAAGACAAACAGAAACATGGCGGCTTTACAAACACATTTAAAGTTCATGATGACAGCTGTTAAAGGGTAAACAGGTGTATCCTGAGGTCACAGACACCGAAAAGCCTCTCTCAACATTTCTGGAGGCCAACCTTGTAGATTACTAGATCTTCCATGCATAGATTTGAAGCACAGACAGTTTAGTTGCAAACATAAAAGTTAATTTGGTAGTATGCCTAATTTCAACTGTTAATGGATTATTTCCCATTGGAATAGAGGAATAAACCTTTCACATCAGTGTCTATAGAGAGAATAAACCTTTCACATCAGTGTCTATAGAGAGAATATATCCAATTAAAGGGGACCTATTATGCAAAATTCATTTTTCATGGTGTTTGAACATAAATGTGTTTTATCACCACCCTATAATGATAAAAATCCACCCACTCCTTTTTTTAATCCCCATAAAACCTCAACAGTCAAGCCGTTTTCATTTTTTCCGGAGCAATGTAACGTCACATTGCTCTGGCTCCGCCCACGACTGCTGACGGACACATGCTGTATTAGCATAGTTTCCGCCCTGAGTTAGTTGTACACTGTCCGCCATTGTCTCTATGCTGTATCAACAAAAATGTTTCGTAAGAGTGAACATAACGGTCTTCATTTACTCCTGACATCTGAAGATGCAGTGAATTCGTTTTGTTTTTGAAGGGAATGCACCACCGATCTAATATACACATGCGATTTCTGTCCCTGCTGTTTATGTTCACAGACATAACTGACTGTGTTTCTGATCTTTTTGTGTTTTTGATATAACCTTGTGTGTATTTGAGAGTTTAAACACAATAATACATGAAATAGAAGTTAGTTTAATACTCACGAGACAGCCAGCTTTCTGTGTGTGCGCTCCAGATGTGTGCGCTCAGAAAACCATAAATTTGAAGTTTAAACTGATATAGCTTTAAAATGCATGCAGATAATAAACTTTCATGATGAAGAAGAACTGCAGTGTCTGTGAGCGTGATCGAAATATAGATGATAATCAAAACCAAGCAGATGTTTTGTTAGTATTTGGCAAAGTATCCAATGAAGGCAGGAGCTGTTGAAGGAAGCGCTTTTCTGGAAAGGGGGCGGGGAGCAGCAGCTCATTTGCATTTAAAGACACATGCACGAAAACAGCATCAAAAATGGGAATTTACAAGCTATAATAAATGATCTGTTAGGTATTTTGAGCTGAAACTTCACAGACACATATATTACATCTTGTAAAAGGGTTTATAGGTCATAATGTGGTATAAACACACTGTCAGATTCACACAAACTAATGACAGTCTCTCTTTATCTCTACAGATTCAGGTCTGTCTTCGGCTGTTTTAGCAGGAATATTTGCTGTTGTTCTGCTGCTGGTGTCTGCAGTTGCTGCTGCGATTTTCTATCGCCACAGGAGCATTAGAAATGGCAAGTATCACCTACAGATAGGAAAACATCATGTTTTATGCAAAATTATTACTTGGCTCTCCAGAACAACTGAATCCCTTCACAAGGGCCCTTCCACAAGTCTGTTAGTGAAGGGTATATGCGATGGTCAAAGTCACGTGACCCAGGGTGGCAAGTCTGCGCCATTCACTTTAAAGATAGCGGGATAGTTCAGTTAAAGTATAAACTGAATAATTTAAGTTTTGTTTGGTATATTACATACATACATACATATGTGTCTGTGTGTGTACATTATCCCATACTGAGTGTTTAATTGTGTGTATATGTGACTGTTTTTAAAGCAGGTAGGGAGAAAAACAAAGGACCTTACAAAGAGGTGGACATAGAGGAGGTAAGATATTGAACTGAACTCTGACTTTACATCAGATCTCACCTGCACTGACAACCTCCTAATCCTAATGGCAAATCAACCCATTTACCAGAATCAAATTCACTGATAGATGACAGATGTGCTGACTGTGTCTGATTTGTCTTTGGGTTTCTGTAACTCTAAACAGCACTGTTCATTTCTCTCTCTCTCTTCTTATAGAAGAAAAATTCACAGAACGTGTGATCTGAGAGGATCCCAGCAGGATCAGTGTGCAGCTACTCCACTACAAAACTACTGCCATGGATGATATGCATAACATATTTATTCTTTTTTAGGTTTCTAAACCATGTTCTCAGTGCATTATGATGTTAACAAATACAACTCTTGATTTTAATAATGTATTAGTAAATGTTGAAATTAACATTAACAAAGATTAATGAATGCTGAAGAAGTGCAGTTCATTATTAGTTCGTGTTAACTAATGTAGTTAACTAATGTTAACTAATGAACCTTATTGTAAAGAGTTACCGCACTTTTCACCTGTGAAGGAAGGATTTCTGTGTTGTTTAATTTTCTTTGATAATATAATTATTTAATTTTAATTATTTCTCCTTATTTTTCTTACTCTTTGTGATGTTCGCTATTGCTTTTTAATCTGATGATTGTGTGCACAGTAAAAAAAATGGCAGCTGTGGTTTCCAGAACTTTACCGTAAAAAATACGGTAGAGACGTTTTAGATTTTACGGGACAGCACTTAGTTTACTGTCTATTTTACAGTTCAAAACTGTATAATGTAAAGGTTTATATTGTAATAATTATGGTTCATAACTGTTTATTTTACACACTGTAAAAAAAAAAAAAATCCATTAAATTTATGGGAAAAAAAAAATGTATTTTTATGTTTAACTGATATAATGTTACTTTACCAACCTATTGAAGTACTAATATCTGTTTTGTACCTTTCTAATACACTGACAACCAGCAAACACAATGGTGTTGAGAGTCACATGATGAATTAAAGCTCATCACAAGCAGCTTTTCCACAAACTGAGAAGAACAATACTAATGTAAAGAAGGTGCACAGTGTCATTCACACAAACACTAAACACCATCATGGTAACACACGTGGAATTTTAAAAATGCAATAAACATTAATTTAACAACATTAGATGTAACATAAAACCCTAATGTGCATAACTGATTAGAAAAAAAAAACATCAGATGTGAAGTGTCACGCAGGGAATTGTGGGAATGTCAATTTACTGTTTTTCACTGTAAATTATACAATGACTTGTTATTTTTCACTTCCAAAAACTGTAAATTTAACAGTTTAATGTACGTAATGTTATGTATCTAAAGTACCATTAGATCTATTACAGTTATTCACCGTATATATACAAAAACTTTCTGTAAACCAATTACTGTTTTTCACTGTAGGATTATTACAGTCTTTTACTGTTAAAATCACGGATATTTTATTGTGGTTTCTAGGGGTATTTTCTTCATTTAAATGTTTGTAATGATGATGTGGTGAAACAACAATTTTCCATTGCTTTTGCTTTGGTATTATAACACTAAACAACTATAAGAATATCAAGATTATTAAATATACCAGTGTTAGAGATGAAGATTACTGAATGTGGTGACTGGTTCAGAACAAGGCACATTCATCGGGCCTCAGAGGATGAAATGATCTTTTAAGCTTCCCCCAAATAATTGTAATGTCTATGATGTTACTCAACATTTAGAAGTCAGTTCTGGAAGTTAAAGTCCCATTAATTTCCCATTCAAAGTGAACGGGACAAATACTTCCAGAACAGAAATGACTCTGTCACTGTTTACACTGTATATCATATTCTTCTGCATGAGAAAAACTGTTTTCTCTATAATAAAAAGACTCTTCAGACTTCATGTGGCATGTTGTTGCTGGTGTTTTTATTACTGAATTGGGGTTAGTGTATTTCTATTTAATTCAATCATTAAAATTCATGGAAATGTTAATCATCTTCATTCATCATAACCATTAGCTGGTACAGACAAACTGGAATCATTCTGTCTGAATTTATATTTTATTGTTATACAACCCTTCAATTAAAAATATACGTTTGTATATGATTTATAGATGTATATCAGTTGGGTAGGTGCTGCTCAGTTCTCATTTTACATTTTATTGGCATGACAAATATTTTTCTACATTTGTGTTTCTAAAGCATTTGCAGTATTGTTCTGTACACTGTAATCTGTGCCTTAAATTTTTAAGTACAATCAACTTGGTTGTTTAAGTCATTTCTACTTAAATGACATCAAACTGACTTAAAAATGAGTTGAATAAAAAAAGTTGAAAATTGCTTAACTTATTTTGATGAGTTAAAGCAATGTAAAAACATATGTTGTCATAAGTTATTGATCATATAATTTTTCATAGAGTACAATTAAAACAAAGCAGAGTGAAAATGTGCAAAGCAACGAAACATAAATTCAGAAACTGTGTAACTGGCAAAGAAATATAAAATGGACGCCAATTAAATGAAATATTAATGAATATTCTAGGTTTTGGCCACCAGATGGACCCAAAGTACACAGTCACTGAAAATGCATGAATGTAAATCACTAGATTAAAACTCACAATATTTATGGTATTTTCTGTTTTTTTTGTTTTTGTTTTCGTTTTTTTATTCAATGCCACAAGATAACATAATCACATTATTTACATTAGTTGTCAGAAAGAGAAAAAAATACACACATTTCTTTCATAAACCCAATTTTTCTAATTTCTAAATCTTTCCAAAATAGTCTTGAGCAGATACAGTGATAAACAGATACAAAATAGTTCATATTTCACAGGTATATTAAATGTTGACTTTAAATCTTTCTAAAACATGCTTAACTGGATAAAGTCAATATTTTCTGCTCTGTTTCTGTTATTCAGAAGAACAGCAGCTGGTTATCGCTCTGTTGCAGGATGTAGATGTGATTTTGCAGGACAAGGTGCATGTGATATATTTGCTACTATTATACTATATAAATATTGATTTTCTTGAAGAAAAAATCAAAGCATCATGGCAAATGTTGCATCATGGGATTGTAGTTCATTCCATCATTAAAGACAACAAGCAATCTCAAACTTGATCTCAAAATCTCAAATCTTTTTCCTTATTTTCATAAATTTTTCACAATTTACACTGTTTTAATAACTGTCTAATGCTGTAAATGTGTTTTCATTCAACCATCATTCAATCTGATTATGAATTCATAGTTTATTCTTATTATGACACACCCATTCAATTAAAATATAGATTCATAGATGTTTATCAGTTCGGTAATATTTAGTTCAATTCTACAGTGATTTATTGGTGTGACAAATATTTTTACATTTGTATTTGTGGGGTTGCTGCATACAATTATGAAACAAAATTAAAATGGCAAAATAAATTAAGAAAAAATGAAAACTGTAATTAACTATGAAATGTAAAATAGATTGCATTAAAGAATAAAATGAATTGTTAAAGAATATTTATCGTTTTGGCCACCAGATGGCCCCAATACACCAGTTCTGAAGAGAGAATAGGTAAACACAACTTCGTTTCGCATCACTAAACAATTAGACACATATTTTCATCTTTACAAATAAAACTCATATATATGTCACAATATTTATGACATCTGTTCTGTTTCCTCCTTTTTACCTCTTGTAGATCTGACGTCAATGACCAGAAGAACGGCAGTAGCCGCAGCAGCCACGCCCATCAGAGCAGTGACGACCAATCGGAGCACAGCTTCAACAAAATCACAACAATGGCCATGTAATTCTGGAAAAGCAAAGATAAAACAGAATTGAGATTTTCAACAAGCTGATTTTAGTCTCTGTCAGGAACTCGGATTTCGGCAAAAGATATGTGCAAAAACTCAAATCTGTTTAAAATGACATGAGTAAAATAAAACTGCAAGCAGCGATACGGAAGATCTTGTCATTTTGTTGCGCCACTGGGAAGACGTGTTCACACAGATTCCGAAGTTCCATAGTTAAAGTGATAATTAACTCAAAATGAAGAATTTTTGTAGAAATGCACCACATGTTATTATTTTGAATAAGTTCAGATTAGATCATTCTCAGAAAGACTAGAACAGAAGAAACATTTACAATTAACAAATTAGCATGCTAAGCTAGCTAACATAAGACAACAAACTCAAGCAAGGTCACATTCGGAGACGAATATCTCAGGAACGGTAGTGAATATCAAAAAATCCGTTCAGTCATTACAATGTGGCTCGGTCCAAAGATCATCTGAGCCGAATTTGGACAAAACTGGACAAAATTTGTAGGAGGAGTAGAGAAAAAAACTTTTTTACATTTACTTCAATATGCTGGACAGGTACATTTAAGGAAAATGACAAATGACACATCGTCGGAATCGGCATTAGCCAGGGAACAAAATGACAGAGAATACAAATTTTGGACAATGCTTTCAAAAGTTATAAGTGTTTTTGCAAAAATCCTTATATCTCTGGAACACTAGGTGGCGCTGTGTACTTCTCAGGTACATTCAGGACATGCTGATGATGATATCTACCAAATTTTGTGCCGATATGTGAAATAGTTGAAATGATATTGCAACTTATGACAAAATTCAAAATGGCAGACACATGGTTTGTCCGATCCTGAAAAAATCGGTATCCACGGATTCGGCATGACACAAGGAATCCATAGATTGGACAAATTTTGAAGGAGGAGTAGCGAAAAAACTGAATAATGTACTTTTCAAAATGGCCACTACTGTAATGCGTGGAATCTTAATGTAATATGTTGAATATGAAGAGCATGAAGAGAAGAATTGGGTGTACTATATTTCATTTTTCTAGAATAAAGGCTTCAAAAGTTATAACCTTTCCCACTAAGCAAAGTTATGTCCAGAAGATGTCTTTTCAACATCTTTGTCACAAAAGTCGTACGTTGAAAAGACGTCCACTGAGGAGTCAGAAAGTCTATACAACGTCTTTTTTTGACGTCTTCTGCACGTCTGATATAGACGTTCATGGAACCTCCGTACAAGATTAAAAAAACAAACAAAAAAAAAAGGTCACGGATCCATCCCCAGGCAGTAAAACACACGTTCACACCTTTAGACATCTTTAGACAACTTGGCATCATTTTAACCTTGTACGGAGGTTCCATGAACGTCTATATCGGACGTACAGAAGACGTAAAAAAAACTTTCATTCTGGCTCCTCAGTGGACATCTTTTCAATGTACGACTTTTGTGACAAAGACGTTGAAAAGACGTCTTCTGGACATAACTTTGTTTAGTGGGTTAGAAAACTGAATTTTCAAACTGGTGGTGGCGCTATAGAGTTGGTTCTAGAGACTCCAAAATTGGTCCAATTACTATTCATGACCATCTCTACAATTGTGCCAAATTTAATCATTTTCTCATGTTCCAATGATAGGGCTGTCATAGACTCCCATTTGGGAGGAATAATAATAATACCAAGAAGAAGAAGAAGAAAATTAACAGATACAATAGAGGCTACAGCCTCTTC
Organism: Mylopharyngodon piceus; assembly: GCA_039654765.1. Classification (NCBI taxonomy): domain Eukaryota; kingdom Metazoa; phylum Chordata; class Actinopteri; order Cypriniformes; family Xenocyprididae; genus Mylopharyngodon; species Mylopharyngodon piceus. Next base: position 21,760,342 of record CM077439.1, on the reverse strand, counting down.
GGGGCTTGGCCCCTATTTAGCTTCATTTTTAGATGAAGATTTCTTTAATGCATTTCTGGCATTAAAGGTGCAGTGTGTACATTTTAGCGGCATCTCGACTTAACATATAAGGGGACCCGCGGTGTATGTAGATAGAAATGACTAACGACTAACGTTCAGAGACTAACAGAGACTAACGTTCATTATGTAAGGTCTTTATAAACCACTGAAAACATAGTTATGTATATTATATTGCATTTCTTCAATAGATCCTCCTAAAATTTACACATTGCACCTTTAAATCAGCCAAAAAAAAAAAAAAAAGTCACTATCACAACTAAGGTAAAGTTCACGTTTTGACAAACCTAATGATGATGTTGATGATGATGATGATGATGATGAGTCTCTGCTGGTGACAGGAACAGTCGTAGCAGCTGGAAAACATGCGAAAAAAATGTTTAATGCAATGTCAGTAACAGTCATTCAATGCTGACAGTCCTGATCTTCTTGGAGGCATTGTCTAAATGTTTAAGTGTATTGTGGGCTTTCACAATGGGACACTGTGTGTGGAAAGACATTTATTCACTCACATAGCCTATAGTCTGCTTATTATAGGTGACTTTGGGCTTGTCTTTTTAAGAGGTCAGTTATAAATTTGGGCAGTTTTGTTATGGAGAACCAATTAGCATTTTGAAACTTTGAATCTGTTGAACCAATTTCTTTGCAAAATGATTCACTGTTTCCAAGAGCTCGAAGAATGTGAAGAATGGCTGTGTCCTCAAAGCTTAAAGGAGCTGTATATAAATTTTTTGACTGTCCTAAAGCCAGTGGTGGGTGAAGTACACAAATCAAGTACTGGAGTTGCTGGGGAATTGATAAAAAATAGATGTCACATGGCTAAATGCATAACATTTTAAAATGAACGCTGTGCAAACATACTAATTTGATATCATTTGAAATGGCGGGGAAGAATGCAAGTGCAATAATTTGCGTTATTTTAATGTTGTGTTGTGTTTTTTTTTTTTGTTTTGTTTTGTTTGTTTTACTTAAAATCACCACTGAGATGTTCATATGGACAAGCACCACACCTTACACTTATTTAGCAGATTTAGACTTTAAGTCGTGACCTAAATATGATTTTTATTTACAATAGTTAATTCTAAAATTCATCATTTGTTTTTGAAATTTCAACTTCATGAAATGCTTTACAGACAAATAAAAAAAACTTAGAAGTTTTGGCTTCAAGAGAGTAACCGTATGTGAATTATGTTTTATTGTCTTTGTTTTTTCCTTATTCATTTTTACTATATTATTATTTTCCTCTCTCTTGCAATGCTTTCTATTGTTGTTTAATCTTATGATTGTGTAGTTTTGAGAGATATTTGTTTACACGAGTAAGAGATATTGTCTTCATTTAAATGTTTTTAACGTCACAGGATGATGTTGTGAAGCAGTAATATTCCATTGCTTTTGTGTGATAACTCTTGTTAGATTTCTGTTGGTCAGACATACAGGGATGAAGTTCAGTTGAGCATTGAAACATCTGCAACTAGATTAAGTTTAGTCCTATTTATTCATATTCATATTATTATTCAAAATATTGTAAATATGTTATCTGTAAATGTTTATTCTGACTAAACCTATCTGTGTCTTTATACTTTTTTATTTTTATTCTTAAATGTTATGTGTCTTGTTATATTTGTATGTGTGTACTGGAAGCTTAATAAGGTCAATTCCATGTGTGTGCACGTACACCTGGCAATAAAGCTCTGATTCTGATTATTCAATAAACCAGCTGTTAACTGCATGTGTAACACTCACTCCACATTTACATTTAGTCATTTAGCAGATGTTTTTATTCACATCAACAGATGAGCATCTCAAGCACTTTATCACAAGAGTTGTTATAATGAAGATTGGATCTTTGCTCCAACACAGCTCAACAGAGCAGGTTCAGGTTCTGGAAGTGACTTTTCATACATGTTTAAATATTTGGATTACACAACTATTTTAAGTCCAGCCAACTAATATTGCGCAGGACAATATTAGCACTATAGTCCAGACAATGTGGAACACGTGTGGGAGAGATACATTTACTACCATTATACTATGCAAATATTGATTTTCTTGAAGGAAAAAAAAATCAAATTGTGGCTAATGTTGCATCATGGGATTGTAGTTCATTCCATCATTAATATTTTCCATGACAAATATATTTACCTTTTTATTTGCAGCATTTAGTTGCTGCATACAATTATGAAACAAAATAGAATAGCAACATCACATAAATCAATAAAAAAAAAAATGAAAGCGTAATTAACAAAGAAATGTAAAATGGAATAATAAAATGATATATTAAAGAATATTTATCGTTTTGGCCACCAGATGGCCCCAATACACCAGATTAATCCAATGAACCTTTTCTGATCCAGTTCAGAGGAGAGCATTGGTAAGCAAAGCTTTGTTTCAACATCACTATTTTTATATTACATTTATGCATTTAGCAGATGCTTCTATCCAAAGTGGCATTCATCAAAGAGCCAACAAGTACACAATCCCAGGTGTATTAGACAACTACTGTAGATAAACGAGGAGAGAAGTCTGTGCTCTTTTTTGAGATCTTCTTTTCAGATTAGTGAGTGTTATTGCAGGGTGTTTGATCTCATGTTCTGTCTTAGCAGGAAAACCAGTCTTACAATAACATACTCATATTTTCATTGTTTAATCCAACCTAAAGTGTAATTAAAAGCAAATATATTTTGCAAACATCTCCTCCGGACATCACTTTTGGTCACTATACTGTATCAATCACTGACCAGGACTCAAAGAATCGTCTGCTTATCTGCAAGGTCACAGTATTAATATGCAAATCATGGATATATAAAGAGATGCATATGCAGCTGAGCATCAATCTTATATTTCACATACACATAGTATAATATGATATACATTATATTGATATTTCACATTCACACAGAGATTTTTTTTTTTTTTTTTTTTTTGTCAAACAGCATTCACTAATTCTGTACTTTATTTCACAGTAAGGCTGTTTCTCATAAAGAGGAAGTTTAATTATGGACGTCCTTTCACCCACACACTATTCGTGGCTCAAGACATGCAAACACAGATGAACATTAACCACAAATGTCCAGTGATAAAACACATTCTCATGCACTTCTCTCTACCCAACAGATGAAACTACATTCACATTCCATATCTGAAAATGAAGCCTTCTGTAGATTGAGCCTATAGAATACAATACTGTAAGAATACAGTAAAAACATCACAAAATTAAACATTCTTGCTAACAAAGACACTAAATCCTCTAGCATCAGTCACTAGTGTGTCTCTTGAGGTCAGGGCAGTGAGGTTTACACACTCAGCTCTCACTAGCTTGCCTCCGTTACACTTGCCTCAACTGCACATTACATGTAACCTGCAGCAAAATTAATACATTCTGTCTAGGCTAGTTAAGTGTAGTTAAACTAGCACATTATTGATTTGATTAACATTGACTGTGACATCATAAAAGTTTTCTGTGATTGTACAGACACACAAGAACAGCCACTGAGTCTCATGTGCTTCTGGAAGATGTTTGTCTTCAGCTGCTTCATTAAAGTTGTGATCTCAGCAGATCAGGTGAAGACTGGGAACTAAATATTCCTTTCACACTCATTTAAAGTTTAAAGACATGTGCTGCATGATCTTTTCTCAGAACTAACTTCACTTTTCCTTAGTTACAAAACAAAGAACGACTTTAAATCCTAGATTTCAAACCCTGGTGCACTTCATCCGACTGGTCGTGTCAAATTAGTTATATTGATCTCACAGCAGGAACTGTCAGATCTGTCTCAGTTCATGAAGATGAGATGATCTGTAGCAGTTAAAGCAGCTGCTGGACACACAAGATACTGACTGATACTTTTGATATCGACTCCCGCTCTGTTCAGGGACTCATTATTCCATTTCATGAGTTCGTGTGCCCATATAATCTTAGCGTAAGTGGTAAACAGATTTGGCTTGCTGTCTGCTATAGAGGGGCTCGGAGAGGATATTCTACTCGAGCTCCGATCCCCCTATAACAGACAAAATTGTACAAAAAGGAGGAGAAGGGGAGGAGGAGGGATGCCGAAAGAACTAACAACAGGAAGAGGTAAGATGCTGGTTTTATACCTTGGTATTATTTGGAAGATTAGATGGGCGTACTCCTCCCGAAATTACGTTTATTAACTTCACTTCTGTTCATCACATGTCTGTGAAATTTGTTCAGCTCATGTCTCAGTTGGTGAACTTTTTATGTTAATACAAATATTTACACATGGTGAGATATTTGCTGGAAATAAAAGCAGTTGAATGTGAGAGGACATTTCTTTTTTTGCTGTATTTGATCTTCCAGAGTGACCAGAAGCATTTCCAATGGAGGAGATGCTTCAGTTTGCCAAAACTTTTGTGTGGAGATGTTTTAGGCACTTTGGCATGCTTGAATGACATTCATTTAGAGTGAGCTTTATGGGTTTGATATAAAAATTATAACAGAATGAAAAAGTAGCGTGAATTTTCAGAGGAATTATACCAGAAGAGGCATTTGATATGGAATTACAGTGTCATAGAGAAATGTGTGAAAGAGGTTGACTTAACGCAAACTCTTTATTTTGCAGTATTAAGAAGAATTATGTCAATAAATATGCAGAATCTGTAGTCTACATAAAAGAGTGAGCTGTAGTTGTGTACTCACCATAGACAGTAACAGTGAATCTGTATTTAGGCGATGAGCTGCTGCTGCTGATCTCAGCTTCATAATCTCCAGCATGTTCAGTTCTAATGTTTGTGATGGTCAGAGATCCAGTCTTCTTGTCCAGCTTCAGTCTGTCTCTGAATATCCCATCAGGACCACCATATATAGAGATATTACTGGTCACTCCATCAGTTTCAGCTAAAAGAGTCCTGTTAGTACCAAATGTCCACGTTATCTCATCATCTGTCTGTATTTCAGTAACATTAATCTGTAGAGTGACTGAATCTCCCTCCATCACTGACACTGACTTCAGTTCATCAGCAAACACACCTGAAGAACAAACACAAACAGTCTCTCAGTCACACATATTAAAGTTAAGTTTAATAAAGCTTTAACTGAAGTTTGCCGTAGTTTTAAAATGATTACAAACTCTGGAAAAGTAGAAAGACAGAAACTGCAAAAGATAGAAACTTAGAGTTATGAAAGTAAATAGAACAGTGTCAGTTTCCATTTCCTTTTTATTTATTGACGGTGGAACTGAAGTTCATTAGAGCTAAAATAACATTTTACTTCAAAAATATAAACAGCTTGAACCTTAAAATGGTAAAAACTGACTGAAAGCACAGCTGCTCTGTTTGGTATCCTAGTGTAACAGGACAATCAGATAAATACAAATAATTGATGGATAATGTTGATTAAACAAATGCACTAAATCTGTATGTGTTGTGAAATCTCAAACCAGGATCCGAATACACTTTATATCTGGGAATAAGAGCAAGATCACATTCTTCTGACTGATTTAAATTGTGTGCTATTGATCTGTACTAATACCAGAACCAAAAAAAAAAATGAAATTTTGCAACTTACCAACCAGAAGACAAAAGTGCAGCCAGAAAAAAAAAACAGTTTTTTCTTTAAACATTCTTCCAACAGCTCTGGTGTTTGAAATGTGTTTAAAAAGATTATCAGAGAGTGTTATGGACTGTAGTGAAGTCATGTAGGAAAAATTATACTTCTGTCTTTGTGTTTCTGCTGAGTGAACATGTGAGTAGCTTCTTGAGGCTGTAGTTCAGTTTCACAATAGTGATACAGTTTTGTCTCTGGGCTGAGCCTTTGTGTTTATCATGCTGTGTTGATATCAGACAGCAAACAAAAAAACTGTTACAATGAAATAAATAACTAAACTGTATATGTTTTTTTATTGTTTCTTCCTGAATATACAATTGTTCTGTTGCTCTTCTAAATGACTAAGCAAACTAGATGCCATGATCTTACTTCTGAAGTGGTATAAAATTAGACATGCTCTGTCCCAAATGGCTCATAATTTGGATGTGTGATCTCCTCTCCTTCAGTCACACATGTTCATGCTCAATATGTTTTTTGTTTTGTTTTGTTTTTTGTCATAATGAGAGTGTATTCATTATTGTGTGCACATGTGTGATTTGTAGCATAATTAAACCATGATATGAATCTGTTTTTGGTGCAGAGGAAGAGATATTTTAAAACAGTGATCATACCCTATAAACAAGCCTGCACTGGCCCTTTACAGGTCCACTTAGGGCTGCCAGCGCAGGACCCCTGAGAATTTGCTCATTGGCAAAACGTTGACCCCTTAACACCGGCCATGCACGGGCAGCCCTCACTTAGCCTCCAGGAAGCCTTAGCACTGTTTTATTGAAAATAATAAAGTTTGAAGTCACTGTTATGGAGGTAAGCGCTTGCTTTAGTTGGGCTCTTGACCCTTGATTTCTTAACTTTAATGTTTCTCTGGCTGCTGTAACTGTGTGTTTCTGAAACACATTTGTTATAGCAAAGGTTGTGAAAAGAAAAACTAATCATGGTTATTTATTGATGTTTTTCTGATGGGTAATTGCATACACAGCATAAAAAGCAGCAGTGTTTGTTTTGCTAACGCTTCTCAAAATGAATGGGTTAATCTGGAGCAAAGACAGAATGAAATGCCTAATTAAAATTTGGTCAGACAAAGATTTTTCTGTTCAAAACACACAAGAATACCAACGAACTCTTGATTCTTGCTCACAATGATAAAGTAATAACATCAGCAAAGAAAGCCACAATAAGCCCATGGATCTGTTTGTCTATTCTGATGGATGACCGATATGAGCCGAATCCTGAAACATACACAGCAGCACACTGACCGATGAGAGGACAGTTCACTCGCACGTAACTCGTATGAACAAATTTTGGTCCATAATGTTGCCTTGTGAAAGTGAACTGAACCAAGAAGAAATTGCAACACTGTAAAATTGTAACATTGTAATTTTAATCCCTGTTTCGGAACAAAGCAAATGATCCACAGGTGTGAAAATGCCTTCAGTCATTGTAGGTGATGCCTCGGTATAAAAAACTTTTATGTGGAGATGGTTCGTCATATATTTTGCACCTGGCTTTATATAATGTTTGATGTTTAAATATATATAATTTTACAGTATTAGGAATAATTATGACAATAAATGACTTACCAACCAGACAGCAACAGCAAAAAATAAATGCGTAAAACATTTTCTTCAACAATTCAGTGATCTGAAATAGTTTTAGTCAAGTCTGAAAACCTGTGAGTGTCTGCAGTAAAGATGTGTAGAGAACAAGCTGTTGACAATGTTAACTATTTGCTAACTTCCTCCAGACTGAATTAGACCACGCCCCCGTCTCCAACCACACATCCTCTCTCCAAAACCCCGCCCCCAGTGTTGTGTTTTGTATGTTTGTGCATCATAGGTGGAGTTTATGAAAAAAAAAAAACTTGATGTCAGATCTTTTAAAGATGATTTTTAGCAGTTGCTTTATTATTGTGAAAGATCTATCTACAAAGAGTTGAATTTGAAATAATTCGTCTTGCTTATGCTTAAATAATACTCAAATAAAATCTTCATATTTATGCTATAGTTTGAGTTAAACTTAAAATCAACCAATAGCTTATTTTATATTCTAGCTTGTCATCGTTTTAACACGTTTTCAACCAAACAGTTGATGGACCCCATTGATTCCCATAGCATTTTTTTTCCTACTATGGAAGTAAATGGGGTCCATCAACTGTTTGGTTACCAACATTCTTCAAAATATCTTCTTTTGTGTTCAACAGAAGAAAAAAACTCATACAGGTTTGGAACAACCTCAGGGTGAGTAAATGACAGAATTTGCATTTTTGGGTGAACTATCCCTTTAAATAGGGCAGTATTTGAGGAGACAGTCATTTGTAGTGGTGTCCGCAACCATAATGGATGTTATCGAGTGCACTCATTCAATCCCATAACGAACTGCAATAACGAGTGTACAACTAATGTTGCCCTCACGTGATAATGGAAATCGAGATTAAGAGCTCACATCAGACTTGATAGGGCTCAATTTTTACCTAGGAAACTCATATTTACGATCATTTTGATAGCACGTTGATGCAGCATAATGTACGCTCAAGGGCTAGAGAGAGTTGCGCACTGAATGAATTCCCGCTTCTGACCAGAAGATGGCGCCTGCAGCTGTATCATCCATCCATCCATTTTCCAAACCACTGGTCCAATGTGGCTACAGCATAAAATCATACAGGTATAAATTATTTTTTAATTGATTATAAAATCGTATAATTAAAATGTATACATGCTAGTTTCCATGACAGAGTTCAAGATAAATATTTTCATCTTATACTGGAGCTGCCGGTTTGATACGTTTCAAATGATTATTAAACAGCAAGTAGACTAAGTGCACTCAGTGTCTGAATTCACTCACTCGTTTTCATTCACTCTTTCAAGTGAACTATATTAGTGCAGTAATGTAGGGAATAGAAAATGAGGGTTTTCAAACAAAGTGACTTTCTTACCAGTTTCCACCAATATTGTTATAACAATAAGATAAATAAATCTATGACTTCATAAACAAGTTCAGATCCATCGTACGTTTATTGTCAAATAGCTCATTTGTTCTCAAGTATGTTTTATCATATATTGTATTATTAGCAAATATAATTGTTTAGTCTAAATATATTTTAACAAACATTTTTACAAAGATGTTTATGTTGTTAATATCAGAGACACTGTGCTTGGTCTCTTCTGGGTTTGTCATTAACTTTACATATCATGGTTGAAGCGTTCGAAGTGTTTCACTGAACATGATATATAACAAATTGGTTATAGTACCTGATAATTAATTTCTTCATTATGTAATACATTTAAGTTCATGTAGTGGTGTTTCAAGGTAAGACATACTATACAAACAACTAACATCATTGTTTTATATTTCACAATCACTGATATTGACATGACTAGAGAATGTTTCACATCATTCAGGCTCTTTGAAATATATGAACATGAAACTCAAGGATTATTATGACGTAACCTCTTTTTGCTGTTGTGTACATTACAATAGCCTCTGTTTTTATAGTTGGCCAGCAATGTTAAAATTTTTTTTGATGCCCCTGCATTTGAGTTGAATATAAAATTGTGAGAAAGCTTGTTCAGTTGTGTTGTTACATTGATTAAAACACAACCTGATGTATTATTTTCATTTCAGAAAATCATCAAAATGTATTTAATTAACAAATTATACATTAAGATATATCATGATGCTTCATAGTTCTTTTCCTCATTAAAGACATTTAAGTATTTGGCCTTATACCTTTGTCTTGTTTTCCTTACATACGCTTATTATTTATTTATTTATTTATTTTTTGTTGTTACTTCGAACCAAAGTTTGTAATGTTGTGGTTCATCATTTTTGTGAAGTCCTTATGGAGAAAATCAATTGGGAAAATTGCTCTGTTACTGTTCCTCTCTATTGCCTCTTAATGAACGTTCGTGTTATATGAGGCATACATTATTTGAGTAAATAATATTTTTTAGTCATGCTAAGAGAAGCATGAACACTATCTCAAAGCTTTAAGACCTAATGTCCTTGATTAACACAGGGCCTGAAAAAATGAACAACAGCTAATGCAGGTCTGAAAAAGCCCCCGATCTTATTTATTCATCTGTATTTTTGTTCAAAATGACAATTTTATGTCCATAATGAAAAGGTAAAGTTAGTCTTTTGGGGTCTGAATTGAGGCAGGAACCCTCCTGTTGCTGTTTTTAATGTTTAATTTAATAGCAGTTTATGTAATAGTAGTACATTTCATTGATCAATTGGTACAGACAAACTGAAGAATAATTAATTTCTCTTTTGTTGTTCATAAAAGAAAGAAGGGCATACAGCATTAGAACAACACCTAGGTAAGTAATTGAAAACATAATTTTCATTTTAGGGTGAACTATCCCTTTAAGTGCAAGTGGTTGAACTTTTTGGACAATAGATGGCGCTCTATGCTGTGGTGTGGACAGTTTCTGTTTAAAGAAATGCTGAACTGCATGAAGAAAAGGTTAATCTAGGCCTTAGTTTACTAACATCAAAAAGTATTTTTTACAATGTAGATTATTTTTTCTGTAATTATAAAGATAAAGATAAATATTGTTGTAAGTGACTTGCAGTGTTAAAAAAAAAAAATCACGATTTTCAGTTTCAGTAGTTTCAGTATAGACATCTCCAACTCAATTTTGAAAGGTCTTATTGCTTCTCAATTCTTTTTAATTTGGTCTTATTGCATTTTTCTTAATTGAATTTTATCAGTTGTGGCAACAGTCTTTTAACATTGGCTCAATCAGAAATTATATGCTGAGCCAATTTTAAAAAATGTAGTTTACCAAGTCCTGTTGTCTGTCCAATTATATATTAAATATAAATATTAAATTGTTGTAGCAATTGTTTATTTCTCACTGTCCCAAAAGAAAACTAAATGTTAATAATGGAAAAACATTAAACAAAATACAGGACACAGACAAACAGTTGATATGACATTTTATTTACAATTCAACCCCAACACAGGAAATTTGGTGAAAAATACCCTAGTAGGGGCCATCTTACCCCCTTTTAATATTTGACATTTTGTGCTATAACAACTACATTAGCAGATGTTTCTGTTTATTTCCTATGATAACACATTGGCTGATAAATCATCATCCAGCACATGCTAAACTTATATCTAAATATTTTACAGTTTAGGGGGGGCATCTTCCCACATGTTACCCTACTTGTATTATTTCATGTATTTATATTGGATGAAGGTGGAGCTAATCTTGGAAAGATAAATTCCTGTGTTGAACACTACATGGCGCTCTAGTAGTATAGTATGCATACTGCTTCCTCTAGTGATCAAATGCTATTATACCTATTTCGACTTGAAATGTCCGCAAACTTATGCTTGCACTTCACTGAAACTTCAGACTGCCTTGGCAGGTTACAGTCACAGGTGCAGATCTTCACCTCAGAAATCTGTGTCTGGAGTTTGACACCATCAGGATCCCTCTAGGTGAGATTTTCTTTAAAATCGCCCCCTATACCCTTATTCAATATATACTGTAAATTAGTCCACTAATATAGTCGACTTGAGGGAGTAAATGAAAACGAGTGAGTGAATTCAGACATTGAGTGTGCTGCTTTTGCATAGTTTGAATTTGCTGTTTAATAATCATTTGAAACTTATCAAACTGGCAGCTCCAGTAGTAATGAAAAGATTTATCTTGAACTCTGTCATGAAAACTATGTATAAACCTTAATGAAACCATTCAATAATCAAAAAGAAATTTATACCTGTATGATATTATGCTGTATAGCCACACTGGCCCAGCGCTTTGGAAAATGGATGGCTAAATTATTCAGCTGCAGGCGCCATCTTCTGGTCAGAAACGGGAATTAATTAGGAGTGCAACTGTCACAGTGCATTATGGGTATTTTCTAGCTGTTGAGTGCAGAGGCCCTGTCCCAAATTGCACACTTCATGTGCACTTTCGGTCTTGTGGACTTACAATGGCCGCTGCGTGCGCGTGTACGTTAAGTCCACGAGACCGTAGGGTGTCCCATTCGTCATTTAAGCTTAAAGAAGGGTGCTCGTGAGCGCCCCCTTTGCGGCTGCTATGCGCCCTCGATACACACTTCTGCTGAGCCTGCAAGACTGGCCCTGTCCCAAATGGCACACTTCTATGCACTTTCGGTCTACAATGGCTGCCGCGTGCGCGTGTCCGTTAAATCCACGAGACCGTAGGGTGTCCCATTTGTCAATTTTAGGCTTCAGAAGGGTGCTCGCGAGCCGATATGCGCCCTCGATGCGCACTTTTGCTGAGCCCACACTGGTGCGAGCTCTGCGGCAGACTTCTTCCCGACAGTCAAAGCGACGTTACGTCACGAAGGTGTGGACTCGTAGGAAGGCCGTGAGTGTTTAGGGTGCCATTTGGGACAGGGCCACTGTGAGCTACGCAGAGGACTTTACCCAGCAGTAAAAGCGGCATTACGTTGTGAAAGTGCGGACTCAGAGGAAGACCGTGAGGGTTTAGGGTGCCATTTGGGACAGGGCCATAGACAAATAAAATAGGCCTACATTATTATTATTTTTATAATGTCTATGGTTGAGCATTACATTGGTTGTATATAGCGATGCATTATGGGATTGAATGAGTGCACTCGATAACGTCCACTATGGTTTCGGACACCACTACAAATGGCTGTCCCCTGAAATGGTGCCATATTTAAGGGTATAGGTAGTGATTTCGGACACAGCCTTCCATTCATACACATACGAAAGCTGGACAACGGAAACACAAGCTCATGAGAAGAAGTTTCGCATTTCGACATGTTCCAAAGTTCAAGTTTGGTGAACTCTGACCTGCGAATTTGTATCACTGGCTGAATTAAAAGAATGCACATTTTGGGAGTAAAGTGGAGGTGATTGTATATTTTTACTTTTTGGATTTATTGTTATTTGTTATAAGTTGAATTTATAAAAACAAAGCCGAAGAGTGTGAGTTGAAGTGCTAGAGAATACCCATAATGCACTGTGAGAGTCACGCCATGCGCCGAATGAATTCTCGCGTCTGACCAGAAGATGGCGCCCGCAGCTGAATCATCCAACCATTTGCCAATGTGGCTACAGCGTAATATTATACAGGTATTAATTCCTTTTTAATTAATTGTTTAATTAAGGTTTATAGGTACATGCTAGTTTCCATGACAGAGTTCAAGATAAATCTTTTCATTAGCTACTACTGGAGCTGCCAGTTTGCTAAGTTGATTATTAAACAGCAAGAACAAACTACGCAAAAGCGGCAGCACTCAGTGTCCGAATTCATTCACTTCTTTCCATTCATTCCCTCAAGTGAACTATATAAATGGAGTAATGTAGGGTATAGTGAATGAGAGTATAGGGGGTGATTTTGGACACAGACTAAGTCTAGTTTGACTGTGGCTTAAAAGCATAAACACGATATTGTATCCACAATTAACAGGTGATCACCTTAATTAGACACATACTCAAAAACATGTGAAAAATAATTCAAATCATTTGACACAAGGGGAAAAAAAACACACAAACAAAATACAAAACATGGGTATTGTGCCTGATGAAGACCTGATGGTCGAAACATTGCACTATCAATAAAGCTGTTTGGAGCTGTTATTTTCAGTGTGTGGACATCACACTTCTCTTTTCTATTATTGTTATTTTGTTGTCCTGCACCTGAGCACAATTAGGGTGTTCGGGATGTGCACACCTTCTTTATGATACTGTAATTATACGATTTTTGCATGCAAAAAGCGTATCGTTTAATTGACATCCATTCAAAATGAATTAAGTTTTCTGGAGGCTCTTAAAACATTTTTTCTTGCTGGAAGAAGTTATATAATAAATTAACTATAATATAGTATTTCCATGTTTTTGGAAATATCCATCATCCATGTTTTTGTCCTATTAACCACTTAACTGTCACGGTCCCGCTGGCTGGACGCCTCCCAACCAGCACACCCTCATAGGCCCCACATGGTTTAGCCCAGATGAAATGAACACTACTCAATGAGAACACTACAGGCTGTTAAATGTAACACTGAATCGGTGTTGGAGTTAATGAGATAATTAGGTGATAACGAGAAGAATCACCGAAGGACAGAGGAACAAAAAGATCTATGACTTCAGCCACAGCCTTAGATGAAATCAACTGAAGATAAAAGACATGAAATATCTCAAGATCTGATTAAACAACTCCACAAACAGCATTACCAGCTTCACTTATTACTAACCAGACTGACTTTATTTCTGACTTTTTTAGTGTTAGTTTTTCTTTAGATGTTTGTTATAGCAAGAAAGACGAGAAAATGTGATCAGTTGATGATGATAAGAGTGTCATCATGTAGTGGTTTAATTCACTGAGCTTTATATGAGCAAAATATTAAGTTTGTGTTGGATTTCTTCTAGAAATACAACAATAAAACAATTTTAATCAGAAAAGCTGAAATAGTTTTAAAACACATTGTACATTAAACACTTTAAAACTCCTCACACACAGACATCTAGAATCAGCGTATGAATCTCAACAATGGTGACATGCTTCATGCCACAATGCATTCTGGGTGCATCATGCAAAAAAGAATGCATTGCGGCATTAAGCATGTCACCATTGTTGAGATTCATAAGCTGATTCCTGATGTATGTTTGTGAGTAAATCTCACCGTAGTTTAAAGTGCTTAGTTTTAAAACGCATTCAGCTTTTCTGATTAAAACTGTGCTGGCTCTTTACATGAATCACAATAAAACAAAGTTCGATAGTAAGATATTGCTCATATTAAACTCAGTCATAAGATCGGTGAATTAAACCACTACAAAATGATTATATTTTTGTCATGAAGCAGTCACAGCATCAGATTGTGTTTTCTCTTGCTTTTCTTGCTATAACAAACTCAGTTACAACAACCAGAGAAACTCTAACATTACAAAGACAACTACTCAAATAAAGTAAACACTGATCACCATGATGGTGACATACTCTCTCTCTTAATTCTCAATAAGAGCGTCTGTATATGGAGTTGTTTAATCCTCCTCTGCTGAGATCTTGAGAGATTTAATGTCTTCTTTTATCTAAGGCTGCGGCTGAAGTCAGTTGTAGTTCTAGTGTTTCGATTTTTTCTGTTCTTGTTGTTTCTCTTTCCTTCATTGATTCTGCTTGTTAACAGCAGCTTTCTTCAATAATGCTCAGTCATCACTTAATTACTTACTTAATTATCTCATTAACACCAACACTGATTAAGTTTTACATTTAACAGCTTGTAGTGTGCACACTGAAGAGTGTTCATTTCATCTGGGCTAAGCCATGTGGGGCCTACATGGGTGTGCTGGCTGGGAGGCGTCCTGCCAACGGGATCGTGACAGTTAAGGGGTTAACAGATAAAAACAGGATGTTCATAATAAAAGGGTTTAATGTCAAGAATAGTTGATACTCCTAAGAATGAACTTCTGCTAATTCTTGCTAGTGCTGAAAATAACTACTGAAACTAACACAGTTTATCTACAGGATCACTGCATAAGTATATGTATTCAAGTACACATGTTATTTTCATATTTTACAGTAATATCACTGATTTTTATTTGTTTTATTTCATGGATTAGGCACTTTATTTCACATAAAAAAGGAAGTTAAGTTGTGGAAGTCCTTTCAACCATTTGCTATTCACACACACACACACAAATGCACATTAACCACAAAAGTCCAGGAATAGACACATTCTCATGCAGAAGCTGTTTGTCCATCTAACAAATGAAACCACATTTCTTTTCCAGATCTAAAGAAATCAAGCCACAGCAGGTTTCAGTTTGACTCATGAACTGAACTGCTCAAGTGATCCTTCATTCAGTGAATCACATTCATGACACTGATTCTATAGAATGCAATGCTGTCAAAAGATATATATATATTTATTTTTTTTTGTGCAGAAACCACAAGTGCTTCTTAAACAGCTTTCTTGCAATAACCGTCTTCCTAGCATGCATGTAACCGTAATGACTGTGATGACAACACCATTAATGAGGATTTTGATCAGTGTTTGGTGACGACACCTGCGTACACCACCTCTTCCTCCGCTTTGACTCCCTGAAAGAAAACATACAAAGAGACGGGAGATAGTAAAAGAGTTTGTCAGATATCATGATTTTCAAGGTGATCAAACAGTTGGTGTAGAAATATGATGAAAAATCTCTATCACGGTAATATTTACAGTTTTTTTCAACTGCTTACACACAAAATCCTTACTTGTCACACAATTTCTGAAACCTGACACTCAAACACCAGAACCACACACCAAATCTGCAAAACCATACACTAATTATTGGCCTTTGACTCATTTTTCAATTTCATAAAACACTTTTTGCAAAACACAACACACACAAAAAGTATCTTAATTTCCTTTTTCAAACACAACCAATCAAAATGCCACACTAATTCATCGGTGCCTCACACTAACTCCTCACATGCGCAAACATGTATTGCTTTACTTAACACCAACCAATCATGGCTTTAGAATAGGCCTATAAATAGGCCAAAGGTCAAGTTATAGGTTTTGAACAACTTTTCTGTTGTCTACTTGCTTCCATATTCATCATTTCTAAACCCTATTTAGGATTTTTTCTCCACATGGTGCTGGAAAGTGCATGATCGTAGTCCCTATGTCAACGTAACACTCTCCAGGCAATGGAGGAGGCATGTGGAGACACTGCTTCCATCCAAGGTTGGATACGCAAGAGAGAATATAGTATGTGACGTGGATGAAGTATTGTGGCCGGACCCAGCCAGGAGGAGAGATGGAGCCTAGATACACCCAACCATCTCGCCCACCAACAAACACACACACATGTTGGGTTTCCATGTTTTATGTGGACATTCCATAGGCATATTGGTTTTTATACTGTACAAACTGTATATTCAATCCCCCTACACGAACCCTACCACTAGACCTGTGTTTGCAAAGTAAGACAAATGTTTGCTTTTGAGATGTGTTTGTGATATTTTAAATGCAGTGTTTCATTTTGCAAGAGATGTGAGGCATTTTGCATTTTGTGTGTGCAATTCTTGGATTTGTGTGTAAAGTTTTGAAAAAAAGAGAAAGTTTTGAAAATGTGTGTAAGCAGTTGAAAAAAAATGTAAGATTCTGGTGGTATCACAGTATGTCTTTTTGCATGTCTGGGCCTTTATATTGGCTTAAAGTAGCATATTTTACTGTCAGGAGTACATAGAATATGAAAACATCATAATGTCAAAATAATGTAAAATTTTCAAAACCTGTGATAATCAAATAATTTTATAAAATTTTAATCAAATGAATCAAATGAAAATATAACAATTCCTTTTATTTTTGGCAAAGTGCTGCAAACAGAGGTTTTCTTTTAAATTGATCTAAACTAAAGTAAACTTAAAATGAAAATTTGTGTGATTTGTCCTTTAAAAAATAATATATTATTGATATTACTTTGAGAAGTACATTCTAATGTACAATAGTAATATATTTGTCATAATTTATTCAAGTTAAACCGAACTTTTATTCTGGCGTGTTGTAGTGAAGCCCTTTGAGTTTCTGTTTATCTGATGATAGTTTTCTCAAATGAAATGGTAAAATGCTGCTGTAGTAACTTTCAGGTCTGGAGATGAAGTTCATGTGTTCATGTCCTCAGACACTGAAAACACCACGAGAGTCACTCGTGCTTGAGTAAACTGCACTGCTCATTCACCCTGAGACATGCTAGAGTAACAGCACCATTCATTCACACAGAGACATGTAAACTTCATATTTCAGCAGCAGTCTTTTGTGCTTTAATATTCACAGACACTAGTCCATGTCGCAATTTGATTCATTGGCTTGTACAGCCCTACTTTTGATTTATTCATCCAAAATTTGTCAAATTCTGTGACATTTAGCCTAAAACAATCAATTCCATTTTTTCCAGAAAGCACATTTGACATTAACTAATTGACATTACATATTTTCCCTGTTAAAGCGAGTTGTGTGGGTTATTAACTGTTGTCTAAAAAGTTAAGCTTTAGTAAGAAGAGTATGCTGTAAGAAGCTCCCATCTCAGTATACATGAAACCTGATGTGTTTTGGAGCACTACAAATCCCATCAGCCTTAGCGTTTTAAGGAAGTAGTAAGATTTGTTTTCATCATTAATCTTTCATGTGTGGAAGCCACGGCAGATTTAAGGGTTGTGTAGCGACACCACAGAAGCAGTCACGCACTAAATGTTGGTTGAGTGTCGTTAATAGTTGAATACATTATACACTGCATCAGAGAGGTGCTGTTTTTAGTATCTTTTTTTAAATCTTGTTTTATGAAACAATCTATTATGATTGCATATACATTTCAGGGTTCCTTCACATTGGTGCTTTACATGGAACGTCTAATTCAGATTTTACTGATTCTGATCAGGAACAATGCAACCTGTCTCCTTAAAACAGCAGTAATATAACTGTTTTCATTTTTCACATTTTCTTTCTCACCCACATTCATGCATATATCAGCAGAAATATTTGCACATTTTTCACACAGGTTTTCTGAAGGCCTCAGTTTCCAGTGAGACAGTTTAAGAGTGCCTGTTTAGCAAATAACAAGTTAACTGTTAAAAGTGTTTTTTACACTTATCTAACAGTGATGTTTTTCGATCCTTTGGTCACATTTTATTTTGATGGTCCACTTTAGACATTCTGTTTACTCTCATTAGAGTATTAGTAGACTGTTAGGGGTAGAGTTAGGGTTAGCAGAATAAGTTGACTTGTAAAGTTACTTATAGTCAGTAGATTGTCTGTTGGGGAGCATCAAAATGAAGTGTTAGCAGATAATAGCTTCCAAGCCACTCCCTAGCAACTAAACAGAGTACCCTAGCAACCATTTAGTAAGACCTATATCTCTGCATCAGAACACTGTATAGAGATGGGGATTGGCTCTTTTGACCCATGTTAGCAAACAGGACTTCCAACATGCTACACATGCTAGCAGTAAATAGCTACATGCTAATAATGACTAATTGTTAAAACATGTCTATTAATCTATTAAAATTCCATAGTAACCATCTGTGACAACTACCAACCGCCTAGCAACACCCTAGTAACTGCCTAGCAACCACTTAAAACACCCTAGCAACCGAGTGTCGAGTTTTGCCACTGCAAGCACCACTCACATTTTCTTCAGGAAATGTATATTCTATACATTAATATTATTAAGCAGACAGTCTACTAATACTCTAATGAGAGTTAGTTGATATGCAGGTGCAGGTGTAGGTTACTTATAGTCAACACAATGTCTAAAGGGGACCATTATCCAAAATAAAGTGTTACACATTGGTCTAATAAAATAACAGTCTTCAAATCTAAACTTAATCATTTATGAGCTATATGGACGCTAGGGGTGGGCCGAAATCTTAATATACTGTATATCACAATACAGTTTTTTTTTTAAATAATTTTTTTGCTGGAATTAAATAGATAATGATTCTTATTAAAGTGACAAAAATTATTCAGTCAAAATCAGCGAGTGATTTGCTTTTTCTTTTGTTGTTTGGTTAACATTAAAGAGATATGGAAACCACATTTCTGCCACATAAGAAAAAAATCATGCATTGGTAAATCATAATTGTGACATGCTAAGTCATAATTATGAGATTAAAAGTCAAAATTATGATATACTAAGTGTTGTAATTTTGACTTTACATCATAATGACTTTTTAAATCAGAATTTTTTACTTTTTAAGTCATAGATTTGTCAATGTAAGTATCATAATTTCCTTTTTTTTTTATGTCATTATTATGATTTACCAAAACATGATTTTTTTTTTTTTTTTTTTCTTATGTGGCACTATTATGCATTTACATGATTTTGTTTATGGCGGTTACTAGAATATGTTTCAATCATTTAATCTTCAAAAACTCATTATTTTTCTTATCTTTTACTTTGTTGCAGCACCTGTTTTTACCCTCTGTCTGAACACTCTGTTTTACTTTCAGTTTCTTTTTAAACCCGCCTTCCGAAAAGCTGTTCTGATGGGTCAGCCGAACCCAATCTGTTGTGATAGAGCACGTGTCGGAAATGTAACGCCCCTTACTATAACTGGCGAGTATCAGCTATGGAGGCTTCCTGAAGCCCAATGTATTTCTTGTTCGCGATGGTCCACGCAACGTAATTTTCATCAATGAGAGGGTTCGCGGATGGTGCATGAACAACAGCGCGTGCACAAGGTGAATGTTGAGACAGAAGAGTCCACTAGGTGGCAATACGCACAGTTGTGATGTACTGTGCAGTAGTCGAAGAAGAGTGGGTACGCTTTAAGAACCTAGGCTGTGTCCGAAATCGCATACTCTCTTGAGTAGGTACTTATTTTGAATAAGTAATTACTTCACAACGGCTAAAAACTTATGTTCCATGTAGTATGAGTGTGTGTAGTATGAATGTAATCTGGATGTACTACATTCGCCATGCTGTCATTATCATGTGATCTACCAGCATCAATTGCGTCGCTTCACTGTCATTCATAAATCCTCTTCCCTTGCCTCATGGGATAGTAAAGTGTCCATCTTATGCACACTTCAAAATCTCGCCGGAAGTAGTAGGTCATCCGGGTACTTTTTGCCTACTCTTTTATGAGTACTGTGAATTCGGATATACTTTTTTTGTCACATACTGTTTTTCGCCTACTATATAGTAAGGAAGTATGCGATTTCGGATGCAGCCCTAGTCATTAGCAGGTATATTAGGCTGCTGTCACCCTAAGATCTAATATACAGATCCAGGATATTTATACACAGTTAATTTTGCTCCTATTGTTTACCAACTGTATTAACCAACTATGTTTAGAGAGGGCTTTTATTCTGACATCGCACATCATCTTCCAGCTGAGCAGTCTCGTGAGTTAAGCTGTTGTTGCCTGCTGAACTGTTATGCTCTGTTGAGCCGATCACTGAAAGGACATTTATTCCTGTTTATTTGTGATATTTGCTGCAGAATTACCTCAAGGTGTTAGACATTGACCTGCAAACTAATGCCTCTGCTGCCTGTAACTGATACCTACTTGTGAATGACCTGTACCTCTGCAGCTTATCTTTTTATCAATGCATCATCTAAACCTGATCACCTGTCTCCTCATCCTTATATGAAAGTGTGCTCTTACCAGCACCCAGGGGGTTCATTCATCTAATTACGAATCAGATCCTGGCAGTCAAAAGTCTCTCCAATAGTTTATGTTAATTATACACACCATGACAGGCATTTTGACATATTTTGTCTATATCTCATTGCACAAGTGCAGTAAACCACGAAAGAGAAGTACATTCAGTACTCACACTTAAACTAGGTAAACTCTGTAGCCTACTTTCTGTGCATGTGCTTTGGGTGTGTCTGTGTCAACTTAAAGCTGCCTGTCAGCGTGCAAGTACCGAATTTACTTTTCTTTGGTGGTTTATTACGCTTTTAATAACAGGTCTTAAAGGGGTGGTTGATTATGATTTCACTTTTTTAACTTTAGTTAGTGTGTAATGTTGCTGTTCTGCGAAGTTACGACGCTCAAAGTTCAATGCAATGAGAGATATTTTCTACAACAAACGGCTGGTGGGACTTCAATGAGGTTCTTCCCAGGTTAGTGACATCACTAACCCTAAAATTGACATAAACCCCGCCCCCGAGAACACACAACAAAGGGGTGAGGCCATGTTATTGCAATACAGTACGTAACACAAAATGCAATAGCATGTCATAAAAGCAAGATGACAACATAAGTTATAACTGACAAATAAGTTTATTAAACTAAACTATACCTGTTCTATCTTCATGCAGCATATATTCCCTGGCTCTGTAAGCATCTTATAACAGTTCCCGCATGAGCGATTTATAGATTATCATGACAGATATGCTAATCAATGACTTTAAGATAGTTAACTCCACATCAGCTACATAAATTCATCAACTAACCATTCAGAAACATCCTGTTGCATTCTACAAGTTGTCACTTCTTCTTAAGTCTCTCCATCATTGTCCGACTCCGGTTTAAACATAAAAGGCTGAACAGTTTCTGACATTTTCAGTGAGTCAGCGTAATCGGCGCTGCTGCTAACACAAGCTCTTGAAACTCCGCCCTCTTCTTCCGAATCCTCTTTTGCTAGTTTAACAAGGAAAAAATGGTCGCTGCACTAGGCGCATGGTCCAAAATCTCTTAATGAGTAATGGTTGTGTTTTGGGCGTAAAGTGCAATAAACCAATCAGAGTCTCATCTCCCATTCCCTTTAAAAGCCAGGTGTGCTTGCACCATGGCAGATTCACTATTTAAATGGCGGAATTTGCAAGCAGAACGACTGAACGCTTCTCCAGAGAGGAATCCTTTCATTTTTAATATTTAAAAATGTTTATGTGCTGCTGTGTGTCCCTGCAGAGTTTATATGCGTTGTGCACCCGCCTATAGGCACATATTACTAACGCATCCTTTATATAACAAAAAAAATATATACTGCGCCATTGACTTAGACCATTAGACCATCATACACCTAACGCAATGTGGTGCCAGGCGCGACGCAAGTGTTTTTTGCTAATTTCAGCCCCACGCAGTTATCATTTTCACGTCCTGTGCCACTTTGTTTAAATAGCAAATGCATTTGTGCCCATCTCTGCGCCCATGGGCATGCTGGTCTGAATACGAGGTGTGTTCAGGCGTATTGTTGGCGTGTTGCTATTTTGAGGCAAATGAAATAGACTGCGTCATTGACCAACTGAAACCTGGTCTGAAGTTCATGGCGCTATATTTGTTTTGTTATTTAAAGAGCGCATTAGTAATATGTGCCTATATGTGGGTGCACAATGCGCGCACACTCTTCTTGTTACACACGCAGGGACAGGCAGCAGCACACAAACATGCCAAATATTAAAAATAAAAGGATTACAAAGTAAAAGATTATTATTGTGTGCATAAAGATAAAAGATTAGTTTCCTCACTAGAGAAGCGTTCAGTTTTTCCGCTTGCAAATTCTGCCATGTAAATAGCGAATCCACCATGGCGTGAGCGCAACTGGCTTTTAAAGGGAATGGGAGATGAGACTCTGATTGGTTTATTGCACATTATGCCCAAAACACACCCATGATTCATTAAGAGAATAGGGACAACCCTTTTAGACCATGCACCGGGCGCGCTGACCATTTTTCCCGTCGTTAAACTAGCAAAAGTGGATTCGGACACGCCCTAAGTACACTTGTGCTGTGTGCTTTAGACCATGCGCTTAGATCGTTAAAATAGGGCCGCAGATTTTTATTGGTCAATGGCGCAGTCGTTTTCAGTTGCCTCAAAATAGCAACACACCAGCAATGCACCTGAACACACCTCATTTTCAGACCAGCATGCCCATGAGCGAACAGATGGGTGCAAGTGCATTTGCTATTTAAACAACGTGGCACAGGATGTGAAAATGACAACTGCGTCGGGCTGAAACTAGCAAAAAACACTTGTGTTGCGCCTGGCGTTGCATTGTGCCGGGTATGATAGGGCCCAAAGTGTGCTATGTGGATATGTGTAGCCTACATTGTGCAATATAAGCAAAATAGCAAAATCTCCAATAACTGACACTTTATGTTTTCGCCACAATCTATATCATCATACCGCCTAGCCCTAATTCTGCCTCAGTTAACTGTAATTGATTCTGAGTTTTCGTAATTGTGACTTAATATTTGGCAATTGCAACTTTTTTTATTTTAAGTTTCTCAGCTTTTTTTGTTGATGGAAATGGTCTAGTCTACAGTTGTAATGAGAAAAATTAATTGTTTGCTACCAGTTGTGCGTTTGAATTTAAGTAATTATGTCCAGACGTGGAGCTGAATTGAGTGCACTGGACTGACCTCAGGTTTGAACACTTACTTTGGTCTTTACCGTCAGAATTACTGGCATCTCATTTTGCACTGAATTTTTGTATCACTCCAAGATCCAGTAGACTTCCTGTTTTTATGTTAACCATCAAGATATTTTCTCATAACTAACTTCATCTTTTTGCTAGCTGACATTAATTCTGGTGACGCACTAGAGTTTTTATAGGTTTAGTTCCCCTAACAATCCTCAGAATCACACAGATTTATTTGTAGAAATTCTAAAATAAGTCTGTATGTAACATTGTAATATTATGTAACATTTATATACATTCATTTTAATAATAATTCATTATTATTATTGTTATTTTTAATTATTTTTATCATTATTACAGAAGAAAAAGAAAGGGTGAATGGTTATAGGACAAAACATCATTCTAATATATTAAATATGCATTAATATAAATTATCTTACCGATTTCTGTGCTTTTCTTTTGTAGAATGTCGGATCAGCGTAAGTGATCTCTTCATTACGAGCCTGATCTGTTTCAACAACAATAATAATGGATGCATTAAAGCAACAAAACTTTATTATTACATGTATATAAGTCCTTGTTTAATACTTTTATTTTATACATATTAGTTTTTACAGATGTGTCAGCAGTAGGTAACACTTGCCCTCTTGGTCTGTTGTTCTGTGTTTCCTGTAGTAGCAGAAGATCCCGACTGCAGCAATAAGCAACAGAAATCCAGCAGCAGCAGAGATCAGCTCTATCACATGGCGTTGAGGACGAGAGTCTAGAGAGTTTGAAGTAGTATTTGAAGTAGGATGTGAAGTAGACGGTGGGACTGATGCTGTAGCAGCCAAAGACAGTTATCATTGTGAGTGAATGTGTCTGTCTATAACAAACACTATTAAACAGAAGCACGTCTGAGTTGAGTCTAAATAGCCTTGCACCTGCTCCAAAATTCGGAGTGTAGACTTAGTTATCCGCTAACAGTATACCGCTGACCTCTTTATACCCCTATGCGGAGAACAAAAAAGAACTTTCCTGTAAGTCTATTTGGGGCCAGGTAGTTTTAATGCTGCTTTGTTTGTTTTTGTGAATGAAATGCAGCACCAGAGCAGTGTTGTTGCTGTATCTATATAGTGCATAAATCTCACAATTAATAATTGTGTAGTATTGTATTTGTGGTATGTTGTTTGCAGTCAAAAGATGGCACATTTTACCTTTCACGTACCTGGACATGTGGGACAGAGTTGAGTGATGTCCGGATGTTGAGTCTGGTTGCTGATGGGATTGTTGATCACACAGCTGTAGGTGTTTTTATCCTGATATTCCACCTCCAGAGGTAGAGAGAGATTGATGCTGAGATCAGACGCATTGATGCTGGACAATAAACTGTTTCCTTTGTACCAGGAGAGAGTCACATGACTCACATTCACAGCTGAACACACCAATGAACAATTTGATGAAGATGATGGAGGACATTGTGAAGAGTTTCTGCTGATGACAGGAACAGGCAGACAAGCTGGAATAAAGAGAATTAATAATATGTAGGAAATAACTGACAAGACATTTTTGACTTCTTAAAATGCTTCTTGATATTTTGTTCAGTAATTTGTGTCTCTGGGATCAGTTCTTCCTCTATGATGTTTCTTGAGTTTAACAGTAGTCTGGGAACTAATGGCAGGTTGATCTCATGCCTATGGATCCCACTATATCTTTCATCAGTCCTGTTAAAAGACTAAGATAAATGATGAAAATGCCTGATCTTACTGTTATACACTCATCTCATCAGCCATTATATATATATAGCTAATGTGTTCAATAATCGTGACACTTCTTTAAATCTTAAAAAGTTACGAATTTTATAAAAAAACATTGTATAATATTAAGTATTCTAAAACTATGGAAATACTCATTTTAAACCATATTCAACAAGATTTTCATTTTTTTTTTTTTAAAGGAAATATGAGTAGCGTCTGTGCAAAACTCACTCCCACAGTGTTATGGGGTGGTTGTCAGGTAAATGGTTTTAAACATTAAACAAAACTGATTAATATTTAAATCTCTCAAGTATATTTGACCGCTCAAGTGTGTGTCCGAGACACTGTAAACATTCATTACATGATCATATGCTTCTCTGTAATGCTGCTTTGAAACAATGGGTATTGTGAAAAATGCTATACAAATATAATTAACCAAATTTAGCCTAAACAGAATTCAACATTTCATTATAAATGAACAGAATTAGATATTTAGTGAAATTCCTTTAGGGATAGTATTATATATAGACAGAAAAAAACACATTGAACTTTTCATAGTTTGTGAAAAGATGCCTTGAGACTGTAACCCCAAAAATACAGTTCTGCTTTCATGTATTTTTCGCATTTGTGTTTGTAAGCTGTGGGAGTGATGCAGGCCCATCAAGTGTTTTTGAACTAAAGGTAAAAAATCATCATAGTTACACCACGGGTAAGAAGCCCTTAAGATTAGTTTTACTAATAAATAGTAGACAGAAGAAGCACAACAGTAATTGTGACTCACCATAGACAGTAACACTGAATCTGTGTGCGGTTTTTTTTGTGCCTTTGATGTTTACTGTATATTCTCCAGAGTCTGTGATTCTGGTGTTTGTGATGGTCAGAGATCCAGTCTGATGATCCAGCTTCAGTCTGCCTCTGAATCTCCCATCAAGAACATCATCATATGTGGAGAATTTTCCAGCATCATCATCAGCTATTCGAGTCCCTGGATGTCCAAACGCCCATGCTATCACAACATCTCTCTCTCTTTTAGTAACACCAGATTCTAGAGTGACTGAATCTCCCTCCGTCACTGACACTGACTTCACTGCATCTGTATCAGCAAACACTGGAGAACAGAGAGAGTTTCTCAGTCACACACCAAAGTTCTTGTTGAAGTAAAAATAAATATCATAACATTGGATTAATCAAACTTTAACTTTAGGCTTGTAGTTTTGAAATGATCACAAACTTTCTTTTTGACTTTTCATTAAAGTGAGACTCTGAACACTGCGGTGAAATGAGATCCTTTTTTTAAAAAAGTGAGGCTGATTTTAGTTTGGTTCAGCTCAGGCCAGACCTTTAGCACCAGCTCTTGTTGAACTTAAACATCAGAAGTGAAATAAAGCTACAAGCAGCCGTTATGAGGCCAAACATGACAGTGACAGATCTGTTTTGAGTACATTTAACTGGACATCAGCATCTCTGGTGATGATTTTAGACCACAAGTAGAATTACTGACAATTAAACTTTAGACCATTAGGGCATCATAATAACGACATTCATATTAAGTTGTGAGGCATTGCAAAAATATATCCTTATCATCAGTCATGATCTTTAGTCTGTGTGAACACCGTTTGATTTTGGTGCCCAAAAATCCTGAACTAAACCCAAACATGCAGATTTCTGAATTTCATCTTTTTATTGCACTATTTTCACAAGGGGCAACATTTCAAAACTCTCAAATGACAGCAAACTACTTCTTCAACAGAATGATCTTTCAGATTGGCATTTATAATGATTACTTATTTCAATAAGACACTCGTTTTAAAGCATCTCCAGAGGTGCTGAATGAACAGTATACTGTATATTACTGGAAATAAATCAATAAAGCCAGTTATCCTGCATTATCTGCATATGTACATTCAGCTTTTGGAAAGAAAAGTACATTTGTTTGCCATGTTTAAATAAGATTTGTACCCTTACTGGTTATGGGACATAAGCTTTATTTATATTGCAGAACTTTCAGAAAGAAACAGCTCACAGATGTTTAGAACACTAAGATTACATCATTTAAGATGCCAATAGAAAACTAATGCACTGAGACCAAACACAGTGATATCTTAGTTTGATTCATGATTCTGATACAACTGAAACTATAAAAATGTTTCAGACTTACCAATCAGGCACCAAAAGCACAAACAGCAAAAAACAAAGAAACAAAACATTTTCTTCAGCAGTTTAGAAAAGGAGGAATGTTTAAATGTTCTGTAGCGAGTCCACTGAGGTGAAAACTGCTCCAGTCTGTGTCAGTATGTGTCTGTTGGGGGTTGTACTTCAATTCTGCTTTTTTTTTTTTTTAAACCACAGTCTCTCGTGTTTTCGTAGAGCTGCGTGTCATGGCATTAATGATACTGTATTGATTTATAACCCCTCACACTATTGTTTGAACTAGATTAGTAATCTTGTTCAGAAACAAATACTATAGCTTATTTGTCTGTTTCCAAACAAAACATATTGCAAGGCAGTTTCAAGCCAAAGAAAGAGAACTTTGAATGGGAAGCTCATTTACTTCTAAATTTCAGCATAAACCGGTGATAGAATTTTATCTGATTTGCAGTTACAACAACAAATAAATGCTTAAATTAAACTCAAACAATGTTTTCATGACTTCAGTAAAAACACTGTGTAAATGTTGACAGTACATGGTGGAAAAAGTAGAATGACTTAAAAGCTAACTGGATCAGGAATCTGCTAACTATGGCTACGTTCACACTGCAAGCCTTAATTCCGATTTATTCCGACTGTTCATGTTGTTTTAAATGTGGCAAATACCAGATTTCAGTGTGAACAGGTCATGGTCCTGAACTGACCCACATGCGCAAAAGAACGATAAAAACACGTCACGCAGCACGCTGTCATACGGAAGTAAACACGGAGAACATTAAAGCAAGTGATTACACGTTTATTTAGTGTGATCTGCCACGTAAGCCGGCATATTTATGTGCAGGCATTATAAAAATATAAATATAAAAAAAGAGAGCAGACTTTTTAAACATTTATGATGTGAGCCCTCATGTTTTACTTGTATTATAGAACTGTCTCTGTAATACTTATGAGTTCGGACACATCACTGCCCTTTCTGACAGTACCTTTCGCAACTGTCTTGATAACACTGGGTATGTAAAATCTTTGAATAGACTCCCATGAGTGCAGAATTTTGACGAATGTTGATCTCGAGTGACGTAAAAATCGCATGAATTCCTGTTCACACTGCGGTCGCATTACAAAACATCTGACCTGTATCGGATTTAGTACCACATGGAAGTGGCACAAATTGGAGTTGAAAAGATCAGATTCCATGTGGTTTGTACTGTTCACACTGTCATGGGGAAAACAGATACGAGTCACATGTGGGCAAAAAAAATCAGATTTGGTGATTTATGTGACTTTCTCACGCCACATAAAACGTAAACATCAGACGCTGTTATAGAAAACATGCTGAAAGTCGCTGCAGAAACAATGTTGTGTTGTTGCAAAGTGAATGAGCAGAAAATGACAATATAACGGAGACATGTTTTGAAACCGGCGGAGACGACCACAATAGTAGAGACAACAGCACGGAATAAAGCGCATGCATATAGCCTCCTACGTTTCTGCCGTTGCCTCAGAAGACGCAGTAGTCCAGTGCGGTGGCTGCATATTTCCATGTTGTAAATACATGTCTGAACATAGCCTACGAGTCCAAACAATGACTGGAGAAGTAGCTGAGTTCCTATTCACAGTAGTTGTGATTATTGAACAAAGGAAATAACTGTATTTAAAAAGAAGTTATCTAGAAGTTGCTCTAAAAGCCTTGATATTGATAAGTCCACTGTATATGCCGTGTCTATAAATGGAGAAAGGTCAGCACTGCTGCTCTTATGATGAAATAGTGGCAAATGCTCAAAGTTAAGAAGAATCTTCAGCTAAAGAGTCAGTGAAAGACTTAACTTTTACATTTAACAGAAGAAAAAACACATTCTGAAGTTGCCCATATTAAACAAAGTTTTGAAACAAAGTTTTTCAGAAAGAAATGGAGCAATATTCCTCCTAACCACTGTGTTGCAAATACAGGAAACGTTTGGTGGAAGTTACTGCAGCCAGAGCAGGAACAACCATTACAAAATCATGCTCTGAAAATCTATCTTTTTGCATGTGTTTGTCTATGTGTGCTTGATCGTTTACTGTTATTTCTTAGATTAATCTTATACCTCTTTAGCATTTTAAAGACATACTACTTTTTGCCTCATTTTTATAAGCTGTTTGTAACTACTATCAAACTGTCAGTTGCTCTTCATTTGCATAAAGTTAAACATATCTCAACTTTATCACATTGCTAGACACGCCTACATCAGTCACTGTCGCTCGTGTGGCTAGAAATCGCCAGCTCTCCACTGAAATGAATGAGATCATGACTACGTTTCACAGGAAATGAAGGCTGCTAAGGGCTGCTAAAGGAGCCTTCGAATTGGGGGCCAATTCCAAATGGCATTTTTGCACCCTTGAAGGGCACATTGTGAAGGGGACACCATTTGTATGGGCGTTCCAAACAAAAGTGAACAACTGAATCCCTTCCACAAGTCCATTAGCGAAGGGAACATGTGGTGGTCACTTCAAGGAAGTAATTTAATTGTTTATGGTCATGTGCTGCAATTGGCCTTCGAAGGATGCAGCCTCTGATTGGGACGGGGGCATTGACTTCACTAGACTCCATTTTACACGGCGGTGTGCATATCATTTTTTTACTTGAGTGAACATTGCAATGTGCCGCATTCAACAATGAACGACTTCAAGGCAACATATTCTGTAAAAATGCAAAAAAACCTTATAACATCCCAGCAAACATTATACACAAAATATGTAACTCAGAATATTTCCTAAAAATGCATTCAGATACGTTTAATAACTTTCATTTTGTGTAGTTTAAATCGCATTTGAAAAGATGGTTAAAGGCAAGTCAGGTTTGTGATCATTGATTATACAATGTAACGATTTTTGAATATTTTTTTGTATTCTACTGTGTTTATATTGTATGGTATTTTTATTGATAATTTGGTACTCTTTTATTGTCCATTGTCCCTGTCAAATAAAGAATTAAATAAATAAAAATTTTGCAACTATTTTTCAACCATGTGTCGGAGGGACGTCTTTTCAATGGTCATTGAACGTCCAAATGTTTGCTGGGATCATATGCAAATACATTAATACAATTTAGAATTAATTAGAGTGCAGTTTAGAATATAGAGTGCAGCAGTCGGGTTCCGGAAGTAAAAACTCGTTTTCTCCATAGTGAAATTGACTTTTAACAATAACTGATAAACCTTTATACAGAGCTGTTGTGAGCTCCAAGGTTGTTAATCGATTACATGCTTTTTTGAAGCCATCTGTTTTCGTTAATTGAACTTAATTTTAAAATAATTGTATTTAATAGCAGAATTCTTGGTGAAAAACTACATTACCCATGACTCCAAATTCCACCAATCAGAGTGTTGCACTTACAGTTTAGCTGCTACCCAGCAATTTTACATCAGTGGGAGAGGCAGAATTGCTCTTTCTTTTCAATATAACTTAAGTTGCACATGATTTCCAATCGGTTTGGTTTGTTAAAAACATCTTACATTATGATACAGGAAATTGCTGGCTTTATAGGAGAAGATGCCAGACTTTTGTGTAGCCTACGTATGCTCCAATCGCCATAGTCTCAAAACGAGAGCCCGTGGGATCACGTTTCACCTGTAAGATATGACAATATTATGATTATATTTGGGATAATCGTTAGTTACTTAGTGGATGTATGTACAATACAGGTCCTGTTACACAGGAACAGCGGGGCTATGACATAATAGTATTACAAGATTGTTGCTGACCCAAAGCTTTTTACAAGTTTGTTTACACAATCGCAGAATGTTTCTTTTGGACACCTTTTTTTTTGGAACAGTGATCTCTGAAGTAGGCACAGTGCAATGTAGAGGGGAAAAGCCTAGTAAATGGCCCAACCCGAAGAAGTTAAAATAAACGTAATATTCATATTATAAAAGTGTATATGTATATATATATATCTCATGTTGCCATTCTGTACACTGAGTTTTAGTAGCCTATATATTGATTTAACATAAATACATTGTGCGTGTGTATATTCATTGCACCTATCTGTTCTGTTCAATGTTATTTTCTTATGGAAGTCCATGGTTATAATTATTCATACGTATGCAGTGTCATAAGTACATCTCTGACGTTTATAACAAACCAAACAGTTTGAAAATCGGTAGAAAATTGAGCAAGTTATGGTTATTTAAAAAGTACATGCACCATTAAAACACAATGTTACGAGTGAGCGAGCTGACTGTTACAAGATGGCCGCCAGGTGCGGACGTCGACCTCCATTGGCCAGCAGCGCGGACGAGACATCTAGCCTTTATTATGTATGTCTATGGTTGCAGCGAGCAAAGAACAAGATTTTTAGCTCCGCCCACTTCCATGATGCTCACAAAATATACGTAAATATTTGTATATATATTTTGCAATAAAATTAAAATGTTGTTTGTATAATAAACAACTTAAAATTAATAGTTTTATATTTCTAAAATGTATTTGGGATTGTAGTTCTTTAATTTCCTTCACCAAAGCTGTACACAGTCTTGTACCTTTTTCTTTTTATATGATTTTCAAATACTTCTTTGTTCAAATAAAAGTTTGTAATGTTGTGATTCACCTCGTGGCTGGTTGGATTGGTTCATGGCTTATAGTGGAATACTTTGGATGCTTAATAAAACAAAATATTTTTAAATTCAGTCCAAACATAAAAACAGATGTTGCCTATAGTCATATTAACAACCTTAACAAACCATCTGCCTCTTTCCAAGAAATTTTGACAAAAACATAAACTAGATTAAAGTTTGACGTTATGATCTGACGTTGTTCCGGCGAACTTCTTCTATGCTACTTTCTGTTGGTTTAGAAGGCGAGCGTGTCGATTATAAGCGCATCTCAAATGGCTGGGCAGGAACCGAAAGGAAGCTTCTTAGAAGGTAATTCATGGAGAATTTACAAACATTTAAATACATAAATGAAGAATCGGGCTTAATAGAGATAATTTAGAGTTTTTCCCCACTTCTTTCCCCCCTTTTCTTTTCTGTTTACAATCTACTGTTCCCCACTCCAGTCCGGTAGGTGGCGGTAATATGGCACCTATATGGTGATTGCCAACCGCCAATCATATCAAAAGAAGAAGATGCGGCCGTTGTAGAGAGAGATGTTTTGCGCTTTTTTTACTTTCCCAGTTATAGAAGATAAAGCCTCGTAATCTTCCAGCAGTGTAGATATAATCAAGAAAATTCACCATTACATTCTCAGTTGATATAAAGACTCGATGACTGTTTTTTCAGACAGTGATTCTTTTCTTTCTGTCGATCGTGTGCGACTCTGGCACACCCAGAAACAGCGGTTTATTACGAATAATATCCACTGATCATCTTTAGAAACCCCTAATTTACTAAAATCTACAGCAATATGAAAAATATTTCGTTGTTCTTTTTGTTCTTGGTGTTTATGGAAGGTAAGGTTTATGTTTCGTTCTTAAACGTTTTTGGTTTCACTTCTGTAAAATACGGAGTTGCTCATTTGTCTTTTGTTTATCTTCTTATTCCCGGTATTTTTTAAAATATATCAAATGTGGTCATTAATATTAAGATGTATGACAGAGAACACAATTAATGAGCACAGAATGAGAATCCCAGACCTTTACACTGATTCAGATTATTATTATTTAATTGAAACAATTACTGTATATTGAAATTTAATATAAGACTACAACTGCATGTGACATCTATCATTTCGGACAGATTTCTGAAGCAGCATAAGAGTCTAAAGATCTTAAACTATAGAGATTTGGTGAAAACCAAGCAAATATTTAACTACTAAAATACTGATTTATTGGTAGAAATTGAGCTTCTCTAGATGTCATTTGTATCTTACAGCTCCACTGCCAAACAATTGCAATCACATGGATGTGGAATATCATAGATAATGAAGGATATGCTGCCTTCAAAATGTGATCAGATGAAGAATGTAACATAGCAGCAAGTAAAATGAGATTTTAATTAAATTTTTGTCTATGTATCTGTTCCTCTTTGTTTTCCAGGTGTGTTTGGTGAAACAGTGTCAGTGAAAGAGGGGGATCCGGTCACTCTACGTTGTGGTCTCCCTGAAATAAAGACAGATGATGTGATCGACTGGAGGTTTGGAGCTGAACAAATTCTTATAGCTAGAGTAAGAAAACAAAATACCCCCACAACAGTTGTTGAAGCTCTTGCTGGGAAATTCCAAGGCAGACTGAATCTGGACGGTCAGACTGGAGATCTCACCATCACAAACATCAAAACCACAGACTCTGGAGATTATGAAGTAACCAACAGCATCAACACTTATAGGAAGACCTTCAGTGTCAGTGGTGAGTGTCTAATTAATTTCACTGTTATTATTAGCTTATTTACAAAGTTTCACTCAACTTAATTGCTCTGAATTTAAACTGTTAAACATGCAAGGTGTCCCTGTGTCTTAAAAAATCTGGAAACTTGTAAAGCAGTTTTCCAGTTACAGGAAATTACCTGGATGTTGGTTTAAGGGGTTTCCCTAAAAGCATACCTACAACTTCTGAAAGTGAAGAGCAGTGTGTGACTGGGACATGAATATATATATATATATATATATTAGGGCTGCACGATTTATCGCACAATATGATAAATAACATTGAACTTAAACGTGATTCTTAGTGCGATTATGAAATTGCAAAGGCTGCGATTTATTTATTTATTTATTTATTTTTTATGCGCAGCTTGTCAGTGAAGTATGGCTCCAAATGCTAATCCATCTGAAAGCACTGCCAGTTTGATTCGCTTATAATGTACATTTGAAAAAGCAACACGCGTCAAACATCTTTCCAGACATGAGAAGCATTTATTAACATCTTGTCCAACAAAAGACAACATTTAACAACATGTTTTTACTCCAAACTCACTTCATAACGACATCCTGAGCATCCTTCTGAGATGATGTGGCTTCTTACACAGAATAAGGCAGTCACGTGTTTATTAGTCATGTTTAATTAATCAAAGCATTTCAATCTTCTGTTTATTCAGCTACAGCGATAGTGTGATGTACACAGGGATTCAAGTACAGGTCTCTGCAGGACAGTAATGATCAGTGGGCGAGGCCATAAACAGAGGGGTATTTTTGAGAGCGTTACCTGATTTGCCCACGTCAGAGTGTGGGTAGGGTTTAGGGTTGGGGTCGGGTGCACTGCATGATATATAAACACCCACCAGTTTGAAAACACCCACAAATACAGAAACACCCACTTTTGTTCCGCGGAGACCTCATACTCCAGGGATTTCCTGGAATGACACGTGTTATCTTCTTCTGCGGCAGGGCATATTTGGAGTTTTGGAGCGCCCTCTGGCTTTCAGATGGAGGAGCATTTACTACTGATCATAAACGTCATATAAAGCATAAAATAATCGCAGCCTTTGCCAAATTGCGTGCAGTTTAATCGCGATAAATCGTGCATTCTTAATATATATTAGGGCTGAAACGATTAGTCGACATTATCGACAACGTCGACAATAAAAAATTGTCGACAAATATTTTTGTTGTCGAATAGTCTTTTGATCTCATATGATCTATTTGAAGGGCCTGCAATAATGCGGTTTGACCAGTGGGGCGCTGTATCGCAATACTGTAATGCAGCCCTCTCGGATCGAATCCAATAGAAGAAGACACGGTGCTTCGGAGTGCATAGTGCAAACAAAGTCGAACCCGTAAAATGTGGGAGTTTAACATAGCATAAAACATAACGTTTAGCATAACTACAAAAAATGCTGTCATGCAGGGCCACCAACTCTCATTCACACTCACTGTTCGCCACACGTCCATTTTCTCACGCAGTGAAAGATACATAGCAGAGCATAGAGGACACAGACAGCGCACCGACAGATAAGACAGATCAGGTTACTTTTGATATAAAACAAAGTCTTAACTTTTAAATTCTGTCAATTTTACTATGGGATTCAAACAATACATGTGGTTTTGGCGCTCTTTAATGTGGAGTGACAGATCGCTGTAGCGCCTCAGGTCAAGCGGCACGTGAACCTATTATCTCTTCCTCTTTATGAATGAATCTTAAAAAGTATGTTGAAAGATACAGTACAATTTACTGAAATGAATCCAGCTCTAATGTAATCACTTAATCAGTTTCAACGGCAGAAAGACCGCAATAAAACAGCTTGCAAACAAATATGTCACAAAATGTTACATTTACCTCAGGAAAGCCATTCAGTGACCATAAAAAGAAAAAAAAGAAGAAATCTAGAGAGGAGCATTTTTCAGAAATTTTTGCACAATATGGCTGTGTTTACACTGGCACAAAAAATCCGATCTTTTGCTCACATCTGACACAGATCGGAATTAGTTGCACACGTGTAAACACAAAAATCCACACGAGATCCGATATTTTCGCATCCGATCTGAGCCACTTCCAAATGTGGTTTTAAATCCGATACATATCCGATCTCTGGACATGCGACCTATGTCTAAACACGCATATCCGATTCCCATTGGAATTCCAAGCCATCACAAAGCGAGGGCGGCACGTTTGCTCACTAAAAGGTAGCTTTAATGTTGTATTATGAAGCAGACGTGCATGTATGCACTCGCACTAAAAATTCGCAGCTTCAGGTGGGAACTTTATATGTCTAACGTTATCTATTTTTCTAGAAAGAAATTGCGCACAAACACATACATTCAACAGCTGAATGTCAACCTTTGCCCGGTTAATTTAAAAGAGACCGCCGTGTTGTTGTTTTTTCTTATAAGCCAAAAGCTTCACTGTAGGTACTCTCTCTCTTGCGCGCTCTCTCTCCCTTGCTCCCTCGAATTCATTAAAAAAATTCTAAAAGTGATAACTGTAGATAAAATATTAAACGCAAATTACCTTTATTTTCCGGTCTATATCCGTTCAGTCAGAATTCGCGCTGCAATACATCCATGACACTGACAGCTGTTAACTTTTCCATTCTGACAGGTAGGCTAATCATGGCCACTCGATGAAATATATAAATAATTTTAATAGCACGGCCGTTCAAAACCCGAGGATCTACTATGTGCATGTAAAACTATCAATGACAGTCATTTTGGGGCAGGAATGTAAACACAGATATCGGATACCAGTCGCGTCTAAAGTGAATGTAAACACACTGGCCAAAAAATCGGATATGGTCAAAAGATCGGATCTGTGCATTAAGACTTGCAGTGTAAATGCAGCCTATTACATATTTGTATTTTTACTCTTATTAAAAAGTTATTACAATTCCCAGACTTAATAAAAACACAGTACGTCATTTTAACAGTATTTTTTAACAAATTCATTAAATTCATTAAAAATACACTTTCAAAATCTGAATATATATATATATATATAATTTCACTTTAGAACTAGTAACGTAGGAATGTTGAGTCCCTCCATTGAAACTCATTGTATTTTGTACAGTATTATTGAGAGAGAGAGAGAGAGATCGCCTGAGCAAGCATTACTTATGTCTGATATAACATTCATTCTTCATGTCCATAATATTATATCTATTATAAAAATCTGTTTGAATGTCCAGTGAGAAAAGTGATCTTTGTATTTGTCCTTTTTACAGTTTTTACAGAATTTTCCATAACATACAGCGCTAAAACAACGTCCTTGGTTTACAAAACTTCCTTTCAATTTAAAAGTCTCTTG
Organism: Mylopharyngodon piceus; assembly: GCA_039654765.1. Taxonomy (NCBI): domain Eukaryota; kingdom Metazoa; phylum Chordata; class Actinopteri; order Cypriniformes; family Xenocyprididae; genus Mylopharyngodon; species Mylopharyngodon piceus. The sequence goes on along the minus strand of CM077439.1, from coordinate 21,723,375 downwards.
CGACTGACTCATTTACTCATAAAGTTTGCCGCCATCTAATGGCATATTAATGTAAATTTCACTCAAATACAACATGTTATTTATATAAAATAATATTTATTGAACAACAATATTTAAATTAACAACAATAGCCATTATAAATGACAATAAACACAAACGTACAAAAGCAGTGCTCTACAGGATGTAGCTTTAATATTAAATTATTAAATTTATCATAGCCCAGTTTGATTTGCTCAGCAACAATTAATAGATTAATAAGACCAAAGATTGCCCGTTTTATGTACAAGAGCATAAAACGCTGACGGCCTAGAGCTCGCATCTCTGAAAAACGTCTAAACAAATTGTAAAATAGGTGCTATTATTAAATATGAGTCAGATATTTCAGGTGTAAACAGCTACATTCTCGTCTAAAAAAACTCTTAAAACTACAGTTCGTGGTACAACAAGTGTAGTAATTGTAAAAAATACGTTGGATTTGCTCGGCTGCCAGACAGTCGCTTCAAAAGGAGTGGTGACAAACTGTGAAAGGTAAAAAGGTAAGAGTGCCGTTATCTCTAGAATGTCACACGGCTCTCAGTCAATCGGATTTGAGAAACAGAAAGAACTGTTGACCTTGCCTCCTCATTTCATTTAATTTCATCACTGCACACCACTGGTTTTAGTGTAATATTATAATAAAATTGTATGTACATGGGTGGCTGGACGTTTCCCCAAAAATAATCTGCATGACCTCACAAAACAGAAGTCATGTGATCACTGACAAGTCAACAGTATATTTATCAAGATCGAAATCAGTTTTTGTCTTTTCTGAAGGTCCATAGTGTTTTTTATAGATAGGATTCATTCATTTGAAAGGTTCATACTGTGAAAATAAAAGTTAAAAAATAAAAAATGGTTGAGAGCTGAACTTTATGCAAATGAGTAGTGAAGAGATGTGGTGATAGCTAATGAGAACGCAGAACGTGATACATCACCTGATACAGACTGATGGCTGTCCACACGCTGAAAAAAAAAATGGTGTACAACAGTTTTCACTTAGAAATTGCTAGTAATTTCACAGACACAGTTACAAAGAAATGGCAAGTAACACTTTGAATTAAGTGTGAAATTTTCAGGTATCTGAAATTGTATTTTCTTGTAATCATTTTTATAGAATAGAATCATCTGCTAGAAATCAACAGCTCTGTGATCTTCACTGTCAGTGTTATTGTGTCTTTACACTAATGACTCTGTGTGTTTAGTTAATTCAGGTCTGTCTCCAGGTGCGATAGCAGGGATAGTTATTGCTGTTGTTGCGGTGCTGGCTGGAGCTATTGCTGGCATTTACTTTGGCTACGTGAAAAATAGACAAATGTGTAAGTATTACAGCTGATACAGCGTGAGAAAAATATCGGGCTGTAGATTGTAAAGGTGTAGCAGGTGATGCTTAGTCAGGTTTAAACCTTCTTGTGCCTTTGTGTTTGTGATTGTATGTAGTTTCCTTCAGGTTTTTCTCTATCCAGCAGCATTATAGAGAACTATAACTAATATTCAAATATTAAAGATGGCAGTGATATGACAGATTTAATGAACAGAAAGCAGGAGGCAGATATGGAGCAAATGATTAGTGTTTCTTTTGTTCATTTCTGTTTTGTTTTTGTTTTTTGTTCTTGTTATAATTTATGTTCAATATATTTCTGTTTGCACAGTATGAGCTTCTGTGACAGATATTAACTGTCTCTGGTAAGTAACTCAAATCTTCTGGTGTAAAAACATTCACTTATCATTATAAACATTTATTCTTATTTTAGCAATATGTGAATTGTTTTGATGAAGGATTGTGACAGAAAAATGTCAGAAATCCTCTGAATTTTGCTCTTTTATCATAGCGATCTAGTCTTCATGATGCGGTGAAATCACACATAAGTGAATTTTTCAAGAACTGCTGTTATTTGAAGAGATCTGATCTATTTTAAATCATCTGCCCATTTTAAACAGTTTTTCAAATAATCTCGAAATGAAATGAAATGATCTTATCATGAAGATCAAAATATGTTACCTAAAAAAGATGCTAACTTGAGATATTTATGAAAAAAGTGCTCTTAACATAAGTAATATTGTATTGATATTGTGTTTGTCTATTATATCCAGTGTTTTTCCTGAGTGGATTCTTCACTGTTATGAACAAATGTTATTGTGTGACACTCATTTAATTGGTCAAAATTCTTTACTCTCTACTGTACATCCAAAATCACTGTCATATGTTGTTTATTTTTAATTGTATCAGTCTCTTAATATCTTGTTTGTTTGTTTTTTTTTGTCAGATTCCACTACATAGAGAAGATTTCATTCATGTCACTCAGTGCATATAATGCATTCTGGATAAACCACTTTTCACCATTCTTCAATTATTAGCCACAATATCTGATGAGAAATGTCACGTATAGCCTATATAAGAATGACATGTGACACTTTTACACTTTCTAAAATTTTCTAGAAACACGTGTTTGTGCCACACTGACTGTTAATATAAACTGTGCCTTATTTTTATTGCACTTAATTTCATCTCTGTCGTGTTATCTTCAGTAAATCTGCCCATCTGATGTAAATGTAAACAGTCTGATACGGGTGATGATTTATCATTGTTGTGTGAGCTTATTGATTCAATTTCTGATTGTTAATTTGTTTTTAATTATTTTATTAGAGAAGGTTCCGCTTGGAATTATTTGTATTTGCTGTTTCAAGACTAATGCAAAACATTTGCTTCACTTCACTGAATAAAATGGTGAAAAAAATATTCTAAAACTATATTCTGGCTGCTGTTGTCTGGTTTCAGTCTGTAAAACCAACAGCTTCAGTAGTGTGTAGCAATGGATGTGGACTTCTCACAAATGAATGTTTGTCAGATTAATTGCTAGATTCAATTTGCTAAACAGGTCAGATTAGTGTGAGACCACGATCACATAAAACTGCAGATGGGAGAGGAAACTTCTGCGGTCGATCTTGAAACACAGGTAATTTCCATAATGACCAACACATTCACCAAGAGTTGAGATCCAGTTAATGAAACGCATGTTAGTAGGGGTTGAGCTCACAGTGCTATAATGTTGTTGTAGCTGCTGTTCATCAAAAATCCACCAGATGGCGCCATTTATTAGTTAAATCAATATACCGCTGATGATCCAAGTAGACAGATGTAAATATCAGTAAAATCAATTGTCAGTTCGTCTCTAACTCCATGTGTATAGTATTTTGTGTAGCTGAATCATCAATCCAGTTAATTTCTTTAACCTTCTGTGGATCCTTGTGTCATTCAACACTCTGATGCTCTAAACTTTCACCTTTATCATTTTAGGATTCAACATTTGACCTTTATTTACTTTGACTAGCTGTTCAACTCATTCCTGAACACAGTGTCTAATCAACTGTAATTTAAAAAGCTTTCTGTTTCATTTAGATCTATTTATATAGGATAGTGGAGCTAATCTCTGGAAGGTGATTCTGGTAACTAGATGGCGCTCTTTTACAGTATAAGTTAGGCAATTAATGTTTTTCCCTTCACTTTATTTGTACATTTCTGCACATATTATAAGCTTTTCCGACTCAAGATTCAGGCCAGGCCATTTCAAACAAAGGATGTTTTGTCCTTAGTTCAATTTACAATGGGAAATGCAAACATGGATATTATAGTGATTTTTTTTTACGACTGTAAAAGTATGGTAATGTGGTATCAGAAAGATCCTGAAAGAAGAGGTCATATTAAACCTATGGATACCATGGTAAATTATTTATGTTTTTAAATGCTAATTTACTTGGTGTGGTGTGCTTATATCCTTGATATGACGAAATAGTAATTCCTGCCTGTGTAAACAGCACATTCAGGTGTCGTTTATTCTGTGAGAATATGATTCTTCCCTCTAGTTAAAGTTTAATTTCTGAGGGTGTTTACATCTGCTGCCTTTGGGTTCCAGCTTCCCACCAAAAATGCGGTCCATTTCCCGATGACGAACATGGCAGCTTTGCAGTTGTTCATTGTCAAACACAAAAGTATTCCAGCAACCGAATCCTAGCGGATAGACTCTGTTAGTACTGTTGTTGCGTTTGTACCGTTATCAACAGAGAGGGTCATTTAACATGTTTCACACACTTAATTCCGCAAACGTTTACTGAGCTGTTTTAATATATTGTGTATTGTATAAATTTATATATTGTATTCATATTTGATCAATTTTATTTGTTTAAAAGCGAATGTTTATCATGTGTTTATCATGTCTCACTGTGTGCCGCCATGTTCGCGTTACGTCACATGCATCCGAATCTCGACAACAAAAGGACTTCCGCATGAGTTGTAAATCCGATTTAAGTGGCGTTATATTGCAATTTTTTTTAGCATAAGTTGGAAAGTATCACGTTGTGAAGTGGGCAAAGTAACATTTAATTAAAAAAAAAAAATTAAAACATAATTTGCAAGTAAGGGATTTTCACCTGGTGGACGATAAACAGTTAAAAAATTCCCACAGACTTCGATCGAATGACGGACCCAAGCAATATCATAGCTGATTTGGCTCTTTAGACTGGTAAACCACCTAGCAACCACACAGAACACCCTAGTAACCACATAGCAAATCAGGACACCTTGGCAGGTGGCTATTATATTCCAGAACTGGAGCAGGTGAAGATCTTCACGAGGAGTTTGGCGCCATCAAGGTGATTTTTCTTTTAGTGTACGCTTTTTCCTAACACATTTGGGGTTTAACTTCATTTTTATGAGACTGTGTTCTACTGCTTGAAAAATGTTTTTGTTTTAAATTTCTGATTGAATTATATTTGATTACGATTTTAATTATGCATTTTGTTGTATCTTTTGGCGTTGTGAAGCGCAGAATTGGCATAAATCGTTTGTAATGGTTCTTCTGTAATATTATTCATTGGGCAATTCATGCTAGAACAAAGTTATGTACCGTTTTGTAGATAGCAATAAATTAGGTGTAAAATGGGGGCCTGTCTGTTACGTCTGCAAACTGCTTTAAACTACACCGCAAATCACGCTCATATCGCCATTTAAAAACAAAACAAAAATATTTAGCCCTATATATATAAATTTAATAGGCTATTCATTATTTCGGCAATCATATTTTCTGTCGGCTGGTAATTAGAACCAATTCATTCGTGAATGAATCACTCTTTTGAGTCGGTTCTTTTCAATGAATTGGCCAAACGTGTTAAAGCAGGAACACACCAAGCCGACGCCGACGAACTAGTGGCGACGAAAGCAGACTGTGGGGTTGGCTCACGTCGGCAACGTCTGTGTCCAAAGTTGGCCTGACACACCAAACCGACGCTCGACAGCCGACGGTAGGGATGGGGAGTCGACTCCAAAAGAGTCGATTCCTCCACTCTGAATAGCCCCAGAGTCGGGGTCGAGTCCAGCACAGGAATCGACTCTCGGTTACGACTCTGTTGCTGTGTCCGAAACCGCTCACTTGTTTACTGATTCTCGAATCCATAGCCTATATAAAGTAAGGAGTGAACGAAATGAAGCGAGGAATTCGGACACTGACGAATCGCGTTAAAGAGCTGTCGCAGAAACTTTGTCACATACATTTATCCTACATGTAGCTTACTTTAGAAATAGATAACAGTCATAGTGACTTTAGTTTGTAATTATACATATCTCCGTGCCAGCTTTAGTATTGATGGTAGCTTATAATGCAATAAATAGATTTTCCATGGTTAACAGTGTTCATAATCATTAAACTAACCATACATAATAAAAAAAAAAACTCACATCAACAATAAACACATCAATAAGTGTACATTATTGTATGCATTTCTGTATGTATTGTATTAATTTTATTATCTTTAACTCTCCTGTCCAAGCACTTTTAAGACAATGATCATGTGTGTTTAGCGCCGAACATTATAATGAGATGAATTCATTAAAGAATCCCTTCTTTCTCGTTTATTTAATTCTGACATAATATTCGACCACAGATGTGTTTCGTGACTTTTCTCTCTGTAAAATTAGGTATCTGCAATTAGCTAGGTAGCAACATGATGCTCATCAAGTCATCGCTAAATTGGACTAATTTGGACAGTCTCGCTAAACGTGTGTTGTTTTAATGAGGGGATTTTAAGACTTCGCGTTGGGGAAAGATAAACTAATTAAGTGTACAAGGACTGCCATCTTGCCTTATTTATGACCCTGTTTTGATGTAAAGTAAATGGAGTCGACTAATTGGGAGTCAGGAGTCGGAGTCGACTCCAAAAAACCTGGAATCGAACACCCCTAGCCGACGGCCAAGTAGCACGTCCGTTCTGCGCCTGCGTAAGATGAAATGCCTTTCCGAACCAGCAGGTGGCAGTAGCTGAACAGCCAATCAGAATGATCAGATGGCCCGACGGACCGACACACTTTTTGGGTAACAGCCACTAGATAGGCGCTCCGGTAGCGCGGCGGCCAATCAGACGCGAAAGATACACTATTCGGGTGCTGTTTGACAGGCTTTTAGTGTGTGTACGCGCTCAGAAAAAGCGCATGTCATAATGAAATGAATGAAATGTTTAACCGGCAAGATTTTGAAGCACATGCAAATAATGAACTTTTGTGATTGCGAATAAGTGCAGAGTCCCATGAGTGTAACTCTACCGCTGCGATAACGTGATTAATTGCGATAACGAGTTGTATACAGTATTGGCACGGAGGCGCCAGAACTGCAACTGATCGAATAAGCGCTGTAAAAATCAAGCTGTCAAAATAATTTGCTCTTGGGGGCCCCCCGGTGGCGACGGGGCCCTAAGCAGCTTAGTTCACTTATAGGGAGGACCAGCTCTGACTGTAATTATACAATTTTGCAGGCAAAAAATCATCTCTTTCCATTGATGGTTATTAAATGGTAGTAAAGTATTTTGGAGGCTTTTAATAGTGTAAAATAGACGTGTTTTTCACGGTCTGCTAAAGGAAGTTTTAATGTAGAGCGATCAGTCACATGACATGAAGACTGTCATGCTACACTGTAAGTGAGTGAAAAAAGTTGGTTACCGGAAAAGTCAATTTTTAAAGCAACAATTATGCTAATGAAAAAATGTTATCACTTTTAGTAAGAAACTCCCCAAAATGGATGAAAACAAAAGAAATAATCACTTATGCATGATACACACAAAATATTGCAAACACAATAAATATTGCAACTGGCAGTAAATAAGGCATTACATTTATTTTTAAAATGATTCACTTGTTTGTCTTTGACACTGACAGATCAACATGATATGATATTTGCAAAAAAGATGGGTGGACTCAGGCGTGATAAGAATAGTGGAAACTTCACAGAAATATCTAAGTGTTGCTAGAGCTACAAATAACTAAATGAAACTAACAGTTCTTATCTGCAGGGTCACAGGATGAGTTATATGAGTATAAGGTCATTGATATAGAGAGAGATGCATATGCCACTAAATATCAGTCTTATATTTCACATACACAAAGCATATGACATTAATATTTCACATTCACACAGTAAGATCTCACAGAGAGTTTATTTTTTGTCAAACAATTTCCATTCTGTAAAATTCCATTTTGCAGTAAAATTCTCGAATCCATAGCCTATATAAAGTAAGGAGTGAACGAAATGAAGCGAGGAATTCGGACACTGACGAATCGCGTTAAAGAGCTGTCGCAGAAACTTTGTCACATACATTTATCCTACATGTAGCTTACTTTAGAAATAGATAACAGTCATAGTGACTTTATGATTTGCATAAAGAGGAAATAAAATTGTGGAAGTTCTTCAACCACATGATTAACAGGAACACTCTCACACTATTCATATCTCAAGACATGCAAACACAGATGCACATTAACCACAAACGTACAGTGATAACCACATTCTCATGCACATGCTCTCTACCCAACAGATAAAACCACATTTCTTTCCAGTTCTAAAAATAAGGCCTTTTGTGGTTTGAGTCTTTTGAATGCAATACTGAAAAAATACACAAAAAAACCCATCAGTTTGCTGCTAATATTTATCACAAAATTAAATGTATTCTGTTATTCTGCAGTTTTATGTATATCGATCAGTGATCTGAATGCATTGAGAATGTGCTGCTAAAACATAAAATGGCTATTTGAAGTCTGCTGGTATTTCCTGAACATACACAGTGTAAAACTGACAAGTATCCTCCTAAAATTAATACTTCTGAACAAATATCTGAGCCATTCCCAGGTGAACTCTCACATCAGTCCCAGTTATGAAGTTTAGTTTTTATGATGCTGCTTAGTTTTAGTTATACATACATATATATATATATATTATATAATATATAGTTAGTTATATATATATATATATATATATATATATATATATATATATATATATATATATATATATATAAAATCTATGTAACTTCGCACTCTCCCCAAATTTTGTGCTAAATGCAGTTCATGATAAATGGCTGTTAAAGGGATAGTTCACCCAAAAATGAAATTTCTATCATCATTTACTCACCCTTAAGTTGTTCAAAATCTGTATAATTTTCTTTGTTCTGTTGAACACAAAGGAAGATATTTTCAAGAATGTGTTGAACTGAACAGTTTTGGGGCACCATTTATGTTACGGTGCTGTGCTGTATAGATGAGGCGAATACGGAAATCCACAATTGTATGGGCTTTATTGAACAATCCAGGAACTGGGAAACAGCAAACACACATATATCAAACAAGAGAACGGACAAGGAGTGCAAGGAGTGAGTCCAACTTAAAGGGAGTGCTGACGAGGACAACAGGTGCTGGGAATCCGGGGAGATGGCGGGAAGACTGATGAGGGAAGTGCAGACAGGTGTGGAGAACAGGAGGATGCTGGGAACTGGAGTCCGGGAAGGCGTGGATGTAACATTACCTCCCCCTCCCCGGAAGGCGTTTCCTCACGCCTCAGATGAAACAACGGGGAGGGGGGGTGGGCGCCCTGGAGACCTACAGGCAGGTGCGGGGGGTGCAGACGGGTGCGGAAGTCTCCAGGGCGGGTCTGGGGCCGTGGGCGGCCACGGCGGGTCAGGAGCCGTGGGCGGCCATGGTGGGTCTGGAGCCGTGGGCAGCCATGGCGGGTCTGGAGCTAGGGAAGGCCACGGCGGGTCAGGAGCTGTGGGCAGCCATGGCGGGTCAGGAGCCGTGGGCAGCCATGGCGGGTCAGGAGCTAGGGAAGGCCACGGCGGGTCAGGAGCTGTGGGCAGCCATGGCGGGTCAGGAGCCGTGGGCAGCCATGGCGGGTCAGGAGCCGTGGGCAGCCATGGCGGGTCAGGAGCTAGGGATGGCCACGGCGGGTCTCCGAGCCCACCCCCATCTTTCCCACCCACGGATACCCTTCCCCCCCAAAAAAAATTCTTTGGGAGACTCAGGGGTTTGAAGGGCTCGTGGGCTACTGGAGCGGGCTTGGCGGCGGCGGCTGGAGCTGGAGCGGGCTCGGCGGCGGCGGCTGGAGCTGGAGCAGGCTCGGCGGCGGCGGCTGGAGCTGGAGCGAGCTCGGGGGCGGCGGCTGGAGCTGGAGCAGGCTCGGCGGCGGCGGCTGGAGCTGGAGCGGGCTCGGCGGCGGCGGCTGGAGCTGGAGCAGGCTCGGCGGCGGCGGCTGGAGCTGGAGCGAGCTCGGGGGCGGCGGCTGGAGCTGGAGCGGATGGCTCGGCGGCGGCGGCGGCTGGGGCTGGAGCTGGAGCGGCGGCGGCGGCGGCTGGAGCTGGAGCAAGGTTAAGGGGACTAGGAGCTGGTTCAGCCCAAAAGTCAATTAACCAGTCCTCCGTTTCTAGGACTGGCATCTTGGGCTGCTCGGAGGCAGAAAACTCAGGGAACTTGGGCTGCTCGGAGGCAGAAAACTCAGGGAACTTGGGCTGCTCGGAGGCAGAAAACTCAGGGAACTTGGGCTGCTCGGAAGCAGAAAACTCAGGGAACTTGGGCTGCTCGGAGGCAGAAAACTCAGGGAACTTGGGCTGCTCGGAGGCAGAAAACTCAGGGAACTTGGGCTGCTCGGAGGCAGAAAACTCAGGGAACTTGGGCTGCACGGGGGCAGAAATCTCAGGGAACTTGGGCTGCTCAGAGGCAGAAAACTCAAGAAACTGGGGTTGTTTGGTGGCTCTTTTCTTCTTCCTCTTGGGCCGTCTGGGCCCAGCGGAGGATTTTCCATTGGCCATACGGGGGTTTGGGTCCGGCAGGACACTGGGGAAAAGCTCACTGGAGGGGCATGCGGAGGAAGATGGAGATGGACGAACTGGCCAGGCCGCCCGTGTTTCTGGGGGAACTGGACGAGATGCACACGTATCCTCCAGAACCTCTTCGACAACAAACTCAGAACCATTTAAATACAAAATCAGATTAATAGTATCATTTAAGGAAGCATAATTGTCAGGTTCATCAAAACGGATTGTGCTCTCGTCCAGCCCCTCCAGAAAAAGGGCGTTTAAACAGGCATCTGACCAATTCGTCACATAAGCCAACTCGACAAACTCCTCCACATACCTCCCCAGCAAACGACCGTCCTGCAGGAGCCCAACGAGGCGGTCCGCATGCCCCTCCAGAAGTGGACTTGGAAGGCACGGGAGGAGCAGAAATCTCAGACACAAGGAACAAGCCCATCTTCTTTTGTGGATCTCCTTCAGTTTGGTCCGTTCTTCTGTTACGGTGCTGTGCTGTAGAGATGAGGCGAATGCGGAAATCCACAATTGTATGGGCTTTATTGAACAATCCAGCAGCAGGGAAACAGCAAACACACATGTATCAAACAATAGAACAGACAAGGAGTGCAAGGAGTGAGTCCAACTTAAAGGGAGTGCTGACGAGGACAACAGGTGCTGGGAATCCGGGGAGATGGCGGGAAGACTGATGAGGGAAGTGCAGACAGGTGTGGAGAACAGGAGGATGCTGGGAACTGGAGTCCGGGAAGGCGTGGATGTAACAATTTACTTCCATAGTAGTTTTTTTTCTACTATGGAAGTCAATGGTGCCCCAAAGTGGCCTGGTTACAAACTTTCTTCAAAATATCTTCCTTTGTGTTCAACAGAACAAAGAAATTTATACAGATTTGGAACAACTTGACGGTGAGTAAATGATGACAGAATTTTCATTTTTGGGTGACAATCCCTTTAAATGCGGATGAGTTTTGGGCTCATCGAGAATCTACATGAGGGTTTTAAGAGCTCAGAGGAAACTATAGACTTGCGTCATCTGTGTAACTTTGCGGTCTTCACCAGAATTTGTGCTAAATTCAGTTTAGTTATCGTGTGTAATTATAGTCTTACAAACTAAAATTAAATGCTCAAAATTAGAAACTCTTGAACAAAATCTAGTTAATGTCCCATGATGCTCAACTTTCTCTGTATGTTTGACCTTTTGAACTTTAGTATAACTGTAACACATTAACATGCAGAATCACAATAATCAAATCATTAAAAAATACTCAGGAATTTTTTTTTTTTTTTTTTTTTCAAACAACACAAAAATATTTGGGAAAAAAATAGTTTACAGTAAATTTAAAAAATAGATTATTGCAGGGGTTTTGCAGAAAGCTGTGTTAAGCCCAAAGTGTACTTTGGCTGTTTTAAACTTTGCATGTGTTGAACGTGTCCATTTGCGCTCATCCGCGGTAGAGTGTACTTTGAAATCTTTGCAGAAACTACCTGTACGCGAGATGGAGCAGAAAGCAGAAAATAAAGTACTGTAGAACGTTACCCGGGCCTCAATTTTTGTGGGTACAACAGCGCATCTGTGAATGACTTGAGTGCTTCAAAACAAAGACCACTAGAGCCAAATGTGTCGTTCTACATTCTTCAAAAAAAAAATAAAAAAAAATAAAAAAAAAACAGTAAGAATGCACTCTGCATTTGCATGAACACATAAGCTACTGCTAACACAGTGCATGTAAGCACAAACACCGTTTTCCCTTCTTAAACAACTTTGTTGCAATAATTGGCTTAACCTACTGACTGTGATCAGAACATCATTAATGAGGAAACTTATCACAGAGAATTTAATTAACGTCTGGTGACAGCTGCGTACACCACCTCATCTTCCTGTTTAACAGTCTGAAAGAAAACACAAACACACAAAGAGACAAATTGTCATAAAGCCAACAATATTCATAATATACAATGCATGCATTATATTTACATATATTTATTTACATACTGCGATATATAAATGATATAGCAAAGTCTCTAACGATAGACATTTTATTCCATGGTAACGACATATATCGTCATACCGCTCAGCCTTATTTACTAGATCCTGAGCTCAGTGAGGGTAATAGACACAAAAGAATGAATTTGATAATGCTGCATGGCTAACGGGGCTAAAGCTACACTTTTGGAGAGATTTATAAAGAATGAAGATGCATTTATGAATTATACAGACTGCAAGCGTTAAAAAAATGAAATTAACGACATGGCTCTGGTCTGGTAAGAAACAATGGTAACTTTAACCACATTTAACAGTACATTAGCAAAATCCCCGCTAGAAATTTTACATTCCCAGAACATTCTCAGAACGTCCCCACTGGAGTTAAGGACATTGTCTAGTAACGTTCCCAGTACGTTCAGAGACGGTCACGATGTGGAGTTCTTTTAAGGTTTGGAGGACGTTATTTGGCGGACCTTCACAGAACATTCAGGATGTTCTCTGAACGTTTAGGGAACGTTTTATTTGGAACATTTTATTTGGAAATGTTCTCAGAACGTCCCTGCTGCCCTTGTCAAAAAATTGAATTGAAAATTAGAGCTAAATTTACTAACAAAAGTGGCTGTTCAAACAAAAACTAATTTTTCTTAAATGTCTTACAAAAAAAAAAAAAAGCTCTTTACAGGTATTTCCTGGATTATCATTATGAAACCTGTTCTTTAAAATGTAAATCACTTGCAGTAAGTCATTAGCTGACAACAGCACATGCATGAGCTAATGTTACTGCTGTATCACTGCACCAGCAACTACACAGTTACTGCCTTTAAATAAAGCAACATGCAGCAGAACGTCAGTGTTTCTGGATCATCACTGACTGAAGCACAGGCTCTACTCTTCAGCACAATGATAACCTCACAAAACTCAGATAACAGAAACAGAACATTAAACACTAACAGATCTCTCTAGATCTCAGCATCTTCACTTACTACAAACCAGTCTGACTTTATTTCTTTCATACAAAACATACAGAAGTAAGCACTTGCTTTAAACTGTGTAACTGTGTGTTTCTAAAGCACATTTGTTACAAAAAAAAATTGTGAGGGAAAAAAAAATCTGATCAAATGGATTTGGTTGCTCATTTTTGATGATTCCATCATCATACAGTGGCCTTATTCACTGATATCTGAATACTGTATTTCTTTCATGTTGTTGTAGTCCTATGACAACGCATAAAATCCTGTCCTGCTTTGATATTTTGAAAGTTTTTATCATTGTGCAGAAATTCAGAAAGGATGATGTAGACACACACAGACATCAAGATTCTGCGTATGAACCTCAACAATGGTGACAAAATTTTCAGATAAACTCTGACCATCACAAAACAAGCTACTAAAGTCACAAAAAAGATTTTTGTTTATTGTCACCATTGTTGAGGTTCATACGCTGATTCATAATGTCTATGTGAATCGTAAGACTCATAAAAAATTAATGCAAAACTAACAGTTAATACACTCAGATTTTAGTCCCCTAATACCGTATAAAAGTTCCTTGATTATTTCGTCAGAATGAGAGCATAGTTCCTAGCATATCGGCCTAGAAAAATCGCAACTTTTCATTTTCCGTCGGTCTTAGTACACGATATAACTACAGAAGAGTCAAGTTTTAAATAGGAAAAATATCGAAACTCTTGGGTCGTTTTTGAGCGAGATGCTAACGGTCTAATCAGATTCAATGAACTATGCTAAGCTATGCTAAAAGTGGTACCGCCAGACCCGGAGACCGGCTGAATGGATTCGAAAACGGTAAAACTCAACTGTTTAACTCTAGGGGAGTTGGAAAATGAGCCTATTTTCAAAAAAAGTGTAGTGTTCCTTTAACATTAGTTAATGCACTGTGAACTAACATGACCAAACAATAAACAACTATATTTTTATTAACTAGCATAAACATAAATTAATAAATACTGTAACAAATGTATTACTCATTGTCAGTTGTTAATACATTAATTAATGTTAACAAATGAGACCTTATTGTAAACATGACGAATCTGCTTTATAAATAGCTTAATGGTATACTCCTTGCCTGTGTGTAATAAATGGATACATTTTTTGTACAATGTCTGCCAACTGCAGAGAAATCTGGACAAACAAACAAACAAACAGATGCCAGGCTTAATGACTTATAAAGGTGATCCACAGGACACCGCCATTGTAGAGGTAGTGTTCTACATTTATGTCAGGAGGAGAACAATTTATATCCAAATGTTATTTAATTTACACTGAACCAAACACAAACCTAAATTTTCATGAAGATTTACTAAATATAAAGTGTTTGTGCACCTGTCATTGTGCGTTTACTTGAATCAAGCCCAACATATGCCAACAGTTTTAAAGCACACACTTGCTTAATAAAAATCTACTTTGAAATTTTGTTGACAAACATGTTTATAGTGCATTTTCAATAGTGCTCATTGTTTTTGAAGCTTGGTTTCAATAAATTTAATACATTTTTTGTGAGGAGGAAGTTTTGATGTCTGAAACTTAAATTATGTTTTATAGTACAATTACCTCTTATAAACTCAGCAAAAAAAAACCAAACATACCTTTTTCAGGATACTGTATTTTTAAAAAAGCTAAATAAGCTTTGCAGATTCTTAAAGGGGACCTATTATGCCCCTTTTTACAAAATGTAATATAAGTCTCAGGTGTCCCCAGAATGTGTTTGTGAAGTTTCAGCTCAAAATACCCCATGGATTTTTTTATTATACCATGCCTATTAACTATTAACTGCCTATTTTTGGGTGGGAGAAAAAAATGTGCTGATTTGGTGTGTGTAACTTTAAATACAAATGAGCTTATGCTCCCCGCCCCCAAGCTCTGAGGCATACCGCCCCCATTACACTGAGGCATAAACAATACAGGAGAAGCTCACACAGCAAATATAACTCTCAAAATAGATCATTACAAACTGTTCATGATGCAGCATATCAGATCACGTAGGGATGGCATGTATTTTGTGGATGTTTGCTAACATTCGATTCTGAATGAGATTGATAGCGTGCTTACTCGTATGTTTACTATAATAGCCGTTAACAGATCAGTGATAATGTTTACATAGCTGAGACAAATCAGGAGCTCAGGGACGGTCGTTCTTGAGTGCTGCTGTCCTGCAGAGTTTTGCTCCGACACAACTCACATTCCTTCACGTAGCTTTAGTAATCCTCAAGACATTCAAGTGTGTTTGATCGGGGTTGTAGCTAAACTGTGCAGGACAGCTGCACTCCAGGACCAGTGCTACTGGTACACCGTTGTTGCTTGCGAAAACAAAATGGCGGTGCCGTGGGTGTAAACATACAGATTAAGGGGCAGTATTATTATAATAAGATCCCCTTCCTACGTCATTAGTGGAGCAAAATCTGAGCAGCTCATTTTTTCACATGCTTGCAAATTAAAGTTACTGGGTTGTCCTTTTTCATGTTTTCTGGGTTGGTAGATGCACCGGGGACCCGATCATAGCACTTAAACATGGAAAAAGTCAGATTTTCATGATATGCCTGGCGGAAGCTAGATATTTTACTTCATAACTTGTTGAATATGGATGTTTTTCATACACAAACGCATCACTTCGCTTCAGAAGGCCTTCCAGAGCCGTGTGGAGTACGTTTATGATGGATGGATGCACTTTCTTGAGCTTCATACTCGTTGGTCCTGTTCACGGCCATTATAAAGCTTGGATGTGTCAGGATATTTATTAATATAACTCCGATTGTGTTCATCAGAAATAAAGTCATATACACTTAGGATGGCTTGAGGGTGAGTAAAGCTTGGGGTAATTTTCATTTGAAAGTGAACTAATCCTTTGTGATGTTGGAGGAGATGCCTCAGAATGCAAAAACTCTTTTGTGTGGAGATATGGGAGATCATATATGCATCTCGTCATGCTTGCATGATGTATTTATTTAGGTGCCCAAACCTGTTCCTGGAGATCTACCTACCTGAATCAGCTAATTAAGATCTTCAGGAGCACTTGATAATTACGGACAGGTGTGTTGAGCAGGGCTGAAGCTGAACTCTGCAAGAAGGTAGATCTTCAGGAACAGGGTTGGGCACCCCTAATTTAGACTGAGCTTGAGTTTGATATAAAAATCATAATAGTATGAAAAAGTAAGATGCATTTTGTGAGGAATTATTTATGACACTACAAGAAGTAAGAGGCCTGTCTAACTGTCTGGAATTTGACATGGAATTACAGTGTCATAGAGAGATGTGTCAAAGAGGTTGAGAAAAAAAAAAAAAAAAAAAAAAAAATCACCTTATTTTTTATGCATGCAATATTAAGAAGAATTATGTCAATAAATATGCCAAATCTGTCATATATAATAGAGTGACCTGTAATTCCACTAATTAATCTGAGTGTGATGTATCTGGTTGCTATGACAACCTCACGCGCCTGCTGCTGATCCATGTCAAATGTCAAGCTATACCCATGAATAGAACCCATTATATCCAGTGATTCTGTCTACACTGTATGTGGCGAAACGCAATAAATCCCTGACACTAAACTTATAATGCCCCTTTTTTTTCTGATATACTCTAAGCATTTGCACTATACTTCCAACAACATGACTAATGGATTTTGAATGGTTGCTTCTGTTATAAACGAGTCTCCGCTCTCCAGTGGAGTCTTAACTGTTAGCGCCCTCACCTGGTAGGCAACACACATATTACAGCTTCGACACTTCCAGTGTGATGGGACAACGGTTGCGCCTGGTGTAGACACAGTGTTATCACCTGTAAACTCAAATAACCAACACTATGGGCGGATTGGCCATCTGGCAATTCTGGCAAATGACAGAGGGGCTGGACCATTTTTTTTTAATGTGGGCTGGTTCATTTTTTTTTTAATATATATATAAATAAATAGTTTTTACTGGCTGACAGCATATAGGATGGGTTTTTTTTGCTTGCACGATTTCATGGTTAATTAGGGGTGACCCTGAATAGTCGACGATTCGAAGCTTCGATAGGAGGAGCCTGATTCGAATACCAATCAGCACACAAGAAGGCTATAGGAATGTCAAATCAGCACATTAAGAGGGCAATAGTTAAAAATAGGGTTTTAACATTTAAGCATTTCAAGAAAACTATTCAATAAATAAATTACAGTCCAACCTCGAACGTGAATTTTGAAACCATTGT